>VNJU01006020.1:0-223913 GCA_008042675.1 Drosophila seguyi | reverse complement strand
AAAACTTAGAAGAAAAAACCAAACCAGACTGAAATCGGTTCAGTTTAAGCCAAGTTATGATCAAAAAACCATGCGATTTTTGGGGAAAAAAAATTTAAGGGGCTATATCGTACAAATTCGAAAAAATTTTAAAAAATTTAGATAATTAAGATTTGAATGCAGAAACGTTTGCCTAGAAAAACTAAAAAGAAAAAACCAAACCAGACCGAAATCGGTTCAGTTTTAGCCAAGTTATGAAGAAAAAACCATGCGATTTTTGGGGGAAAAAAATTTAAGGGGTTATATCGTAAAAATTCGAAAAAATTTGACATTTTTTTTTTTAATTAAAATAATTAAGTTTTGAATGCAGGAACGTTTGCCTAGAAAAACTAAGAAGAAAAAACCAAACCAAACTGAAATCGGTTCAGTTTAAGCCAAGTTATGATCAAAAAACCATGCGATTTTTGGGAAAAAAATATTTAAGGGGTTATATCGTAAAAATTCGAAAAAATTTTAAAAAATTTGAAAAAATTTAGATAATTAAGTTTTGAATTCAGAAACGTTTGCCTAGAAAAACTAAGAAGAAAAAACCAAACCAGACTGAAATCGGTTCAGTTTAAGCCAAGTTATGATCAAAAAACCATGCGATTTTTGGGGAAAAAAAATTTAAGGGGTTATATCGTAATAATTCGAAAAAATTTGAAAAAATGTAGATAATTAAGTTTTGAATGCAGAAACGTTTGCCTAGAAAAACTTAGAAGAAAAAACCAAACCAGACTGAAATCGGTTCAGCTTAAGCCAAGTTATGATCAAAAAACCATGCGATTTTTGGGGAAAAAAAATTTAAGGGGTTATATCGTAAAAATTCGAAAAAATTTGAAAAAATTTAGATAATTAAGTTTTGAATTCAGAAACGTTTGCCTAGAAAAACTAAGAAGGAAAAACCAAACCAGACTGAAATCGGTTCAGTTTAAGCCAAGTTATGATCAAAAAACCATGCGATTTTTGGGGAAAAAAAATTTAAGGGGTTATATCGTAAATATTCGAAAAAATTTGAAAAAAATTGAAAAAATTTAGATAATTAAGTTTTGAATGCAGAAACGTTTGCCTAGAAAAACTTTTCTTTATAAAATAATATTAATAAACAGATTAAAAATAAAACCAAACAAAGTGTATTTTATATTTTATTTCGATTATCTCTTCATTTCACATATGTATATGTTTCGTCGTTTGTGTGTATATGTGTGCGTCTTCCGTTCCATTCGCATCGTTCTCTCTTCTCCCTCGGCGCCTCACTTCCGGCCAGCACAAAAACTGCTCTCAAATATCACAACTGTTTATAATAAGCGACTACTAGAATTGCGCACGAAAAAAAAAGAGCTGCTCCTCTCAATACAGATACAAAAAAAAAAATAGATATACATATATATATATATATACGGGGGGTTTTTGTTGCGGGGATATATGTAATATCCCTTCTTCAGCAGTTGGGGCACTTGACCAGGCCAACTTCATCGCAATTCATGCACTTGAGGGCCACAAACTCGGCCGTAAAGTGGTTGCGATGCACGGACTTCTTGGAGCCGCTGCAGGAGGGACAAGGCAGCAGGCGATATCCTCCGCACATCTGGCACGTATAGGCTGTGGCAATGGACTGGAAAATATAGAAAAATATATTGTTATATATATATTTATAAAATTATATATATTATTATATATATACATATTTATTTATTATATTTTGTTTTATATTAATATTCCCCTTACTTTGTACGGTTTCAGCATCTGACGCAGTTCACCGCTCTCATTCAGCCTTTCCACAGTATCGGCATCCTGTTGGTAATTAAAACATAATTATTTAAGGATTTTCCTGCAAGTAAAAAAACTCTTTTGGACTCACCCCAATGTGCTGGCCTTCGACAAAGAGCTGGGGCACACTGATGGCCTCGTCGTGCATCCTCTCGCGCATCTCCTGCTGGTACTCCAGGCTCATGAAGACATCCCGCTCCTCGAACTTGATGAGCAGAGTGCGCAGGATCTGCTTGACATTGGCACACTTGGCATACGTTTCCCTGATGATGCCCATGCTGGTGGTGTACAAGACCACCTTGCCCATGTCCTTTTCCAGGTAGTTCTGTAAATAACAATTGGGATTAAATATATATTTTTACAGTATTATAAATAGAAAATACATCGTTTTTTAAGAACAAATATATCATTCCTGTAAGCTCATTTCATTTATTTTATGACAACTAATAAATCGTTTTCCCAAAAATAAAATATATTTAAACTTGTAAAAGTATATTAATTGTATTTATTATATAAAAATAACATTTAATTAGACTTTTAAGAGTACATTTTCCTATTTTAAATGTATTTATATAAATAATAAATATTTAAATATATTTAAATTGCTTTGGAAGCTATAATTTCAGCTAATTAAAATAAACTTTAGCTTTTAAAACTCCCAAAAATATATATTTCGTTGTTTTTCTTTTAAAAATCCACCACTTATTCGTTGGTTCACACCTGCACAACCATTTTGAAGACCTAATTAAGAGGTTTTGGTTACAATAAGCCAACTTGTGGCATGGCTAATAAATCGAGGGCATCTTCTTTGGCTCACCCTGGCCCAAACCGCCTGTGTTTCAACCTTCCCCTTGCCTTCCCCTTTTTCCCCCAAAAGAAAAAAAACCTTGATAAAACACTTGAGCCACATAGAGCGAGATATATGTTTATATATATAAAGATATTGCCGGAGAATTGCTGTTACAAATTGCCTGCTAATTGCCGTCCAGCAATTTGGACAACGCGAAATACTTGTTAAACGAAACCGAGCCATGGCTTGCCAAGCTCATTAGCTCGGATACCTGAGATAATCGGAGACAAACGGGTTGCGATCGGGCACAGAACAGAGAGCAATCTTTCAGTTCTTCCTGCGGAGAGACAAACAACCCAACACAACAACGGATTCAATTCAAAAAATTACGCATGTGAAAAATGGTAGCGAAGTGAAAACCTGGCACCACGCAAAATTCGAAATATTTCGCTCGATTCGATGAACTTGTTTTTTTTTTTTAATGGGGACTGAAGGGGGTCTCTTCCGTTAGTCAGCCCGATTAACGAGAGACTTTTCCGAGTTTCCCGCGGGGACTTGAGCGTCGACGCAGGTTTCCTCAGTGAGTTGTCAAATCGCAAAACATAAATTAAAAATAATATTAATACAAAAAATTTATCAAATTAATTGGATTTGTAGCCGCTGGCTAGCTGGGTATATGTCTAAGAGTATATAGATTGGATCGCTGACACAAGGGAATTCGTTTTGCATTAAATTTTTTCACAAGAAAATAATTTAAACTGATCGCTTGGATGGTTATTAATTGGTCATAATTTTGAGTTATTAATATTTCGCTAATTAAATCAATATTTCTTGCTGGGAATTGGAGAGTAGCAAAAAAAAAGGGTTGGTAAAAAATAAATAACATAATTACAGGGTATGAAAAGAGCTTTGAAGTATTTAAAAATCCGCTTATTTAAATATGAATTACGATAACCTTATATTGTGTAACTAAATATATATTAATATTACGTTTAATTTAATTTTCTTTATAGTTTTGAATTTATTTTATTAGTATAAAGTATATTTTCTAACTCTTTTTAATATATTTTATGAAGTATATATTTTTTTAATACATTTTTTGACCTTTTAACTATTTTTTCATTTTATCAGAAAATTCAGAAGTGATAAAATTCTAAACAAAAAATATTAATAAAATTTTTCTGTATATTTTCGGTACAATATAATTTTTCATATTTTTTTTTTCTCAAAAAGGCTATATATACCCTATAGGGTATCTACCATGTCTGGTTTACTGCTTTTCCATATTTTTCCAACTGCATCGGCTCATTGCACTTGCATAAGCCGCCAAGGCAACCTGAGCTCGCCAACAGGTGTCCAGATCCAGATGGAAATGGAGAAGGCAATGCATTGCAATGGAGATGGCGATGGCGATGGCGATGGCGGTGGAGCTGCATCGCCTCAGGTGGCGGCGGGTTATTTAATATATGGCTCATAATAACCAAACATAACACGAGAGAGAGAGACATAAACAAATGTAAAACTGGTAAACTGGTACATTAATAATTGCCATTAAGCGTCAACTAAACGGGGCTCATTTGTCGCCGGTCCGCGCGAGATGTAGAGTTCAAAGCCATTGAATGTAATAGACACGAGCGCTGGTTGAGTATGTGAATTGGGGCCCTGAACTCTGACCCCAGGGGGGCTAAAGCTTCTAACAAACAGAAAATAAAAAAAAAAACAGCAGCATGCTTAGAGCAGCTTCCCAAAAAAAGATCTTCAAAAATTTCTCGAGTGCCGCGAAAGAGAAAGCAGGTCACTTGTCGAATATGGGAAGGAGGGGTGATTGGCAATCGCTAGCTTTTGATCTGGTCTTCAAAGGAGCTGCAGCCAGAGGTACCAAAAAAATTTATAAAAAATAAAAACAAACCAAAAGAAAAACAAAAACTCAATTAATACGTCACACCGGCCCTAAGTTACGTAAGTCTTTGTTTCAGACGCACAGAAAGTGCGTTTTTTCGATGCCCATCGATGGGTTTTTGGTTTTATTTTGATTTTTTTTTTTTGCCTTGGCATAATCATGGGAATAAATTTGGTTTTTGATTTCTTGTTTTTTTTTTCACTTGCCAAAAAATATCTGAGAAATATTTAAAAGTTAAATAATAATGAACTTGGAGAGATCTCAAAAGAAAAGGCAACATTGGAGGAATCAAAAGCTAATTTAATTTAATTTTAATAATTAGATAGCTTTAAAATAAATATATATTGTTAACTATTAAGAAAATATTTTGATGGGCTATTTATATATTGAATAAATTTATATTAAATTTTTTTTTTAATATATTTAGAATCACTTTATAAACTTTTAAAAAATGTATGTCACCTTATTGAACCTAAAAAATATATTTATTATTTATAAAAAATTATAAAATAAATATATACTATTACAAAAATAAATCCCCTGACAGTCAAAAGTATTTTAAAAATTATTCAGTCCGATACTGCCGAAACGCACTGTATTGTATGCGCTTTTGGCCTGCAACTTTCATCGGTTTTCGCTGACGTTTTTTGTGGTTTTGTGTTAGGGTAGCGCCAAGATCTGTCTGCAGGTTGGTTCTCACACCCAAATATATACCCTATACATACATTTATATACACAAACTTATATATAAATATATATATTTACATGTACATAACCCCCGCCTCCTTTCTTTTTGCATAAATTCACACTCGTACGTGAGCGGAGTGGAAACATTTCACTTTCGTTTCATTTGGTTTGGTTTTTGGGTTTTTGTTTTCAGTTTTCAGTGATTTTTTTTTCAGACTCCCAACTTCCATTCAGTCCGTGCCCTGAACGAGCTTCAATTTTGCAATAATTGGATATTTTAATAAGCCCACTTCGACTTTCTTTTGGCCCTGAATGCAAATTGAAATTAAAATGCAGCTAACGCCCCTTGAGCGCCACACAATCTTGCTCGTGGTTTTTGTTTCTTAATTGTTGTGTGTGTTTGTTTTGGGTTTATTTTAGTTTTTTTTTTTTTTTGTCTTATTTATTGCACTCTCGTTTTCAGTTCATGAAACTATGTAAATCTGGAGAGGAGATAGCATTAATCTGCAGCCCGGTCACGTACATTTTCGTATGAATTGAAAGACCCTTGTGGCTCTTTGTCAGCATAGAGAAATAGTCAGAGTTTAAAAGAAATATAAACAAAAAATATGGACAAAATAAGAAATAAAAGGGAGTGTTATTTGTCAAAGATTTTTGTTTTTTATGTTTTTTTTTTTTTGTCAAACAGAAGGTTACAGTACTAAAGGTTGTTTTGTTTCAGGTTTTTTAAATTTTACAAGTTTACGAAACCTAAATATATTTTAAAATATTTTTCAAATTCTTTGGCGAAATTTATATAAATATTTTGATATATATAAAAGTCAATTGATATATATTAAACCAAGGCTTGACGAAATACATACGTGATAATAAATAAATTTAAATAAATCTGCTAACAAACAATTTGTAATCTCGTTTATTATCTCGACAACAGCTTTTATTTAAATTCTGCTTATTTCCTTTCTTTTAAATACAATTTCATCATTTATATTTTTAAGTTAGGAATATGTACTAAAGATCCCTCATATTTTTTTTCTTGTTTGTATTTCTATTTCTTTGTTTTTTCTAAAACATTTTTTCCCATCAATTTAATGTTTGTCATTTCGTGACTTAAAATGTCATCTTTGTTTCTATATTTGCATAAAATTCGTTTGTTTAATTGAGGGCAGTAAAAATGGTTACTTTTGTTAATTATTACTTCTCTTTTTTGTTTGTCATTAAAAAAAAACGAATAGTGGATAAAAAGGGGAAAATTGACAAATTTTTTGGCGGTTGGTAAATGAGCGTCAGCAGTTTTTGAAAAAAAATGCATGTGTATCTTAAGACCTAGGAATGTATTTTTCCAAGTAATTAATTTTACTTTTTAAGCTAACTAAGGTTAATAAATATTTTTTACTAAATAAAAATCAAACTATTTAGTGACTCAAACAAGATTTATCAAACGTGTTTATAATTTATTTATTTATGTTTTTTTCTATAATTTATGACCTCTTTTTTCCGTGCAGTTTCAAACTTTTAAGTCGGTCATTTTGGGTTTAAATCATTTAATTACCATCATTTTTGGAAGGGGACTTTGGCGTGTAAGTGGGCTTGTCATCGGGTCATTACACACGGAGATAAACTTTCATTTTCTGGCAATGCCTATTAGTATGTAAACACGGACAGACACGAACAGCCGCCAGTGGGTACGAGTGTATAAATGAGTATATATAAAGTATATAGAGGTTTATCTGAGTATATATGCTTAAAGTCAAATTAGCTAAATGATATTTTAATGACACCGCTCGAATCGAGTTAAAGACTCGTCTCTGAGACAAAAAAAAAAACACGAAATCGCCAAAAGGAATCAACGACGACGACTGTGGCCCATAAAATATAATTCGATCTGTCTGCCAATATACATAAATCCAATTGTTGTTGTTGCTTTTGTTGCATAATTAACGCATTAGTCGCTCTTTATTATTATAATTTGTGTGTGCTGCTTAGTTGTATATTTTGTCATTTTTCTTCTTTTTTTTTGCGAATTTCTTAAAAAATTATGCGAGCTTATTTTAGACAAAATAATGCTGTTTCTTTCGCCTCTTATTTTTCCCCCTTTTTTTGTTGTTTGTTGCCAATAATTATTTATATTGATTTTGGTTTCAAGGTTGGCTTTGCTAATTTGCCTAAGAAAATCCACAAGAAGCTAAGAAATGACGACGGACTTGGCCAATAATACTTTGATGAGTCGCCCAAGAGTTTGAGTTGACATTTAATTTGATGAGAGTCATTAAATACATCTGATTGAGTTGTGGCATGAATATGAATGTGTATTTGGGCTTAAATTAATTTTATTTGAAGGTCTGGGGGTTTTGTTATTACCTAAAAGTGGAATAAAGTTATTAAAAGATGGTCTAGTTGGATGTTGGAAACAGAAAAACTTAAGTGCAAATTTATTTTCCAAAGGAATAATTTTAAACTTGAAATTTGCAAGCTAATATTTTTATTCATCTAAATATTCGTTGAATAACATGGATTTTTTTAATTTTAAAAATGAAAAACTAAGGTTAAAAACTCTGAATATTTGTTTCTTAATTTTATTCAAAAGAAACACAACTATTTTTCAATAATTTTCCCTCTTACAAGTTTTTTTTAAGCCCTGAATTCATGCTTTAAAAACTCCAGTAAATATTTAAATTTAAAGTGCAATAATTTTAAAGGGGATATTGTCAAAATAATGTTTATCTGAATAAGAATTTTATTTAATAAATTATTTCTTCGGAATTAAATGAAAAATAAGAGGAATACTAGTTAATTTTTGTTTTACAAATATTTTTTAAACATTTATTAAATTATTACAAATGTCAGAAAATATTCAAAGATGAAGGAAATTTATAAAAAAAATTTCAAAGAATTAATTTTAAATCACCATTGATTTCATTTACATTTTAGTAAATATAAAAGGGAAAACAAAAGCTTTTTCAATTAATTTTCTAAGTACAAATATTTTTAAAGCCTTAAATAATTCATTACAAACTCCAGAAAATGCTTAAATTTAAGGAAGTGAATAATTTGTAAAGGAAAAATTGGGAAAACCAAGTTCAACAGATTATTAATTATTAATTAAACTATATCTCAGTAGGAACATATATTTACTAACCAATTTTCATTGTAAAACTATTTTTAAAGCCTTTAAACTCCCCTAAAATATTTAAAACTAATTCGAGTAATAAAAAACAAACCTCGAACGGTATTAGGTATGTTCCACCTGATCCCCTGGCGCCTAATCAGATCGGACACGAGTATTAGATAGTTGTGAATATTGCCCAACTGCCAGGGTTAATTCGATACCCTCGGTCTTGTAAATTGATTTCGCAAACCACCAACAAAATGTGTAACAATATGCGAAGACAAGCAATTCACTCGAGAAAAATAAAAAACGAGAAAATAAAAAAAATTATAAGCCCCAGCGATGACGAGGCATTTGTGAAAAGTGCGAGCATGGCCAATTCGAGCTCAATAACATTGATATTCCAACAAAAAACAAAAATATATATATTTAAAATGGGTCAGTTCGTATAAGGGGAACCCAAAGAACTTTCCCAAATAACCAAAATATAAAAAAAAGCGAAAAGAAAGCCGCTTAAAAATAGAAATCAAAAGTCGGGGAGAGAGAGACAAAGAGACACTTGCAATTAGTCAAGTAGCGGACCATTTAAGCCCGGCATTTATCTAACTTATCTATCCGACTATCTGCCCCAGTACTTCCGCCAACTTTCTTTCTATATCTCTCTCTCTTTGAATATCTTTTTTTTCCCTCCAAAACGGATCCGATGCCCAAATAGAGGCGAAGCCCTACGCGTATGTGACATATTAAGCCACTTAACGGTGGAAGGTGTTAATTGTCCACGGTTTGAAGAAATTTCTCGACATACAGAAACAATGTAATAACGTAATAAAATATAAAATCAAGCGATTTATTGGTGAGTCACCGGCCTGAAGTCTGGCTTCACTTTCACACGACGATGCAAACAAACATTTCCAAGCAAACAAACAAATGAACAGACAAACAAACAAGCCCTCACATGCGATTATATATATGTCTGTGTATGCATATAGCTATGAGTTTATTGCATAATGCCGTCTGAGTATCTGCCAGATGCATCTGTGGCCGCAAAAAAAAAAAACAAAATGCATCTGCAGATGGATAGATCTTCTTCTAGTGTCAGCGACCCACAGTCGGTCCCACGCGAAAGGCAATAGGTAAAAATGCAAAGAAAAATGCACAGAAAATGCACAGAAAATGCACAGAAAATGCTCAGGAAAATGCAGAAAAAATGCAAATAAACAGAGAAAAAAATACAAGTATACGAAAAATAAAAAAAGAAATTCATAACGAAAACGAAAACTTTCTCAATGAATAACACCCACATGCGATTGAATGACTGTTTGTTTGCTTTGCCTGAATCATATGCCAGTTAAAAGTGATTGCAATACGAATAAGCCAAGTTAAAGGCTTAAAATATTAAATAATTAAATAAATTATAATAAAATAAAAATTAACAGATACATTAAATAATTAAGAAACTAAATATTAGCTGAAAAAATATCAGCAAGCAAATATAAGTTAGAAACTAAATACAAAATAGAAACAGAGTCCTGCCTTAGTTTTTATTTTTCTATATTTGTTTTTGAGTTTAAATATTTATAAAGCAGTAAGAAAAGAATTTAATAAAGAATTTAAAAAAGAATTTAACAAGTATTAATATTCTTTTTTTTTCATTTATTTATAATATGTAACGACATACTCACACTCCTACTTTAAATCAATAAATAATTACCTGTTTCAAGTGCCAACTTTAATTGGAGTTGTCAAGGTTTTTAGAATAAATTTAAGAGTACATTCTATAAAGTTTAATGCTAGAGCAGCACAAGTACCAATAAAAAACAGCTTAATTAAAGCCATAAACTAAACGCATTGACTACTGTCACTTTTGAATTGAAACCACTTTGATTTTCCCCATAAATATCGCTTGCTAATTTAACCAAACACACTTTTGTTATAACAAAAAAAAAAAATAAATAAAAGGGGGAAAAAAAGAAAACTGGCTGCGAATGCAAGTGAATTTAATTACACTCATTGTGAAAACATTTTTCACACAACAAAAACAATTTATTAAATTACATACTCCAATGGAATTTATGACGACGTCTGGCAGCATGAAACATTCACTGAATTTATTTGCAGATTGCACTTATTAAATGTGTTAACCTTCAAAAAATTACATCCATTTTGCAAATACTTTTACTTTAATTGCAACAATTTTAATTACTTCTTTTTTACAAATATTTTGGTGGTAAATAAAATTATTTAATTACTCAATCGAGAGTCCCAAATGCCAGGGAATTTTTAATCTTTTAGATTTCTTGAGCAATTAATATAATTTTTATTCAATTTTAAGTTTCCAAAAATTTGATTATTGATTTATTTTGTGTCTTTAATTGCTCTTTCTTTGTTTTTAAATATTTTAACTTAATTTGCTCTTTGCACTCACCTTGACATTGGGCTGTTGCAGTTGCAAGAAGGTGGCTACTCCATTGCGCACACGATTCTTGACACCCCTCACCGTTCCCTTGGCCGATCTGATGGTGGAGTTGGCCGAGGACTTGCCCGAGGATCCCAGCACCCTGACATCCCGATAGCCAGCGAAGGCATCGTCGTCCTGCGACGGTTCCTCCTGAAAGCCGGCATTCGCCTCATATTCCGGCGTCGATGAGGCGGATGAAGTGGAACCAAAACTCCGGAAATTCTCATGTTCGTTGACATGGAAATTATAGAAACGATCGGCCTCATATTGCAGCGGTCTGCCATCGATCTTGGTACTTATTAGCGGTGCCATATCCCTTGTCTGCCGGTGACTATGAACAATGTCACGGAGCAGCGAGGTGGGCAGGAGGCCACCGGAATGCAGGGAGTCACAGCTCAGAGAGGAGCTGCTGCTCTCGTCGCACTCCTCGCTGGAATCGGTGAGACTGTAAGCACGCAATGGCGATGACACCTCGCTGACCTTCAGCCGGTTGGTGGTCAGGTGGAGCTCCAGCTTGGGCACCTGTCCGGCGAGGGAGGAGGAGGCGGAGGAGGTAACACCAATCTCTGGCGACTTGACGCTTTCCAAGTCGCTGCCAGTGCCGCTGTCCAAGGTCTCGCAGGGCGAGTACTGGCCGCTGGACACCAGGAACTGTTGCAGGTGTTGCTGTGGCTGGAGGTGTTGCTCCTGGGGATGCTGATGCTGATGCTGTTGCTGATGGAACACCATCTCCTCGCCCTCGTTGAGCTTCACCACACTAATCTGCTTGCCTAGATTTCGGGCCTGATTCTGACTCTCGATCTGTATTTTAACAGTGTGCTCGGTCACTGCACTATTTGATGTGGCTGTTGCTGCTGCTGCTGTTGTTACTACTGCTGCTGCTGTTGTTACTGCTGCTGTTGCTGCTGGCTGACTAGCAACGACTACAATGTCGCTGTCTGCAATTTCACCTGAAGCTGTTGCTGCAGCTGGCAACACATTGCAGCTGATAATGGTGCTGCTTGTTGCTGGTGTGGCAGCTGATGTTGCTGCGGCAATTTCTCCGTTATCCTCGGACTCTCCAATGCGCAACAGCAACTGTGGATAGATTTTTGTATCTGTAGCTGTGTGTGTTGTTGCTGCTGCCGTGTGGTAACTAGTTTCCAAATTATCTTTGGTTGCTGCTGGTGCTGGTGCTGGTGTTGCTGTGGTGTTTGTGTTGCTGCTGTCGCCAAATGCCAGCAACATGCCAGCCTGTGACTTGAGCGACATTTCAGCATTGCTGTTGCTGCTGCTGCTGCTGCTGCTCAGGGTTGCTGCCACTGCTGCTGTTGCAGCTTCTGATGCTGCCGATTCAATGATTATCGAAATACCGCGCATCGGCCTTTGATGCTGATCCAAATCCAATCGCAAGATGTTGCTGTTGCTGGCACTGCCACCTGTTGTTGCCGTAATTGCCGCCATGATTCTTAATGCATTTGTTGTCTTTGCTTAGGTATTGTTTTTTTTTTTTTTTGTTAAACAAACACCTGATATAGCTGTGTGTCTGAGTCTGTGTTGTTTATGCAATAAATGCCGATGTTGCTGTGCGTTCCACTTGTTGCTGCTGCTGACCGTTGCCAAGTGCTTTACAGTTAGACGACCGCATGTAGATTGCTGCAATTGCCGCTGCTGCTGCTGGTGCTGGTGCTGCTGCCACTGCTGAAGTTGCTGCAAATAATAAGAAAATAACAAATAAGTACAGTGAACTTTGATTAAAAAGGGAAAGCTGTTCTTTTAAATAAAAAACCGAAAAATATTTGACATAAACCTTGGGAAACATATTTATTTATTTTTTATTTTATTTACATTTTAAAAATTTATTGTAGTTTTTTATTTAATATTTAATTTTAATTATTTAATATTTATTTTCTTAGTTATTTCATATAAAATCTTTAGTTATACTTTGCTTTGCTTTTATATGTTCACAAACAATTTTAATACTTTTTCTTCAATTAGCACAAAATTCAATATATTTTCCTCTAATACCTCTGCTATTTGTTCACCGTATCGAGGCTGTACTGTCTCAGCAAACAAGAACTACGCGCTGAAGAGCCAGATCTGTAAGAGACCACACGAGCTTGACATTTAAACCGAAGATGATGCCGAATAAATGTTAAAAGCTTTGCCAAAGTAACAAAAAAAAAAAAGTGAAACAAAAAACGAAACAAAAAAAGAACACAAAAAAAGTGGGGGAAACCAGAAAAAAAACTAAAAAAAAAAAACAATAATCATAATAATGATAAACACGAAACCGCAAAAGCCAGTCAGAACTGGCCGAGGAATGCCACAGGCAAGAGGGAGACCCTGAAATACCCTGAATTTCCGAGCTTGGTATTCCGAATTTCGGAAATCGAAATTCGAACAATGGTGAGTGACGCCACCTGCAGGCGAAAGGCGTCACCCACCGCCAGGTGGCGATAGGCCAAAGGAATGCGGGCAGGAAGTGGGCCATTTTGCAGACGACAGGAAACGGAAGTCGTGCTTTTGTTATTATCAGACTATGAACACTCTGAAAAGTTAAGCTATTGAACTGCATAAAATTTAGTTCTTGTTTAGCAAAGACCTATAAGAATTTTAATTTTATTATTTATATTTATTTAATATTAATATTTAAAACTGAACATATTTGATTTTTAATTAAAGAACGAATTTTGGAGGAAATCATATAAATTCATAGCTTTATTTTATAATAACCAATAATATCATATTATCTTAGCACATTTCTAATTTAACACATTTTAAAGTTAAGGCTAACTTCTCTATTTTTAAATAAGCATACTCAGTCTTAAGTTTACAGTTCCTTAATATTGAATTTCATAAGGGACAGGTGCTTAGACCTATTATTTAAAAAAAAAAATCATAGAGCTCTATGTGCCAAGTTAAAGTATATTTGTTTATTGTTTATTCTGCCTTAATTACACAATAAATGTTCTGATTAATCATATATTATTGGAAGTTTTCAACGATTATACAACATCTGTTTTAAAAGACAAAATAAATTCAACCCTTCCTGTCGCTGTTTGTGGCGATTACTTTTGAGTTACACCTGCTAGTAATCGTAATAATATATTTGTTTAGCTTTAAGATATCTTTTTCTTTGTGTAGAATTGATATTATAGTTTTATATAGTTTCACAAGCTACACCTGCCAAAAGTTCTGGAAAAAACCCTATATGTTTATTGATATCACATTCAGTTACACCTGGCACAATGTCTGGAATTTTTTCCTGCTTCTTTTTTGAGTTTTTTATTTTGTTTTTTATAACCATTGTCCCCGTAAGAGTGGGTCAAGTCAAGTCAATTAGTGCAGCAACTTCTTGGCAGCTCAGGGAATGGTTGTTCTTGGCTGTTAAGAACAAGTTGGGATTTACATTTGAATAGCCAGCTTTTCGAATCCCGAAGAGTCGGGGAACTTGAAATATTGGGCGCGCTCTGCCTGCGGCAAAATTGATTTTTTTTTGGAGTCTGGAAACTGGTTACACTTGAACCTGGCGTTTTTTTTTTTTTGTATTTTTTGTATTTCTCCTTTTGCTCTTTTTTTTTTTGTTTTTGTTGTTTGGAAATATTTGAAGCGGCTTACCAGTATTTGTGGCTGTGATTTCTGTTGGCCTGCATTCGCCGCTTATTGCACACAACAATTTTTCACGCTCACATCGAAAAATAAAACAACAACAATAAAAAAAAACTTTGTAATTGGAAAAGGCGGAAAAACAGTTTGCACTTTGACAGCTTTTTTCGGTTTCGTATTTTTGTTATAAGCGGAAAAGACACTGAACTCTGCTTTTTGGATAATTGAAAAATTCGTAGATTTTCTATCTGAAATCTTTCGATTTTTTTGTTTGAGGGGAGTTTTTCGAGTATACTCGCCGCGCGTACAACTCATTCAAAATCGCGCTGGCAACTGAAAACCGCAGCAACAAAGTCGCGCTGGGTTGGCGTGTTTCGCCAGGGATTTGTAGTTTTTTTTTTCTGTTGTTTCTTTACTTCTCTCTGTCTCTTTCGTCTGGCCCAGAGGCCGTCTCTTTCGCGTCCGTCGGTTGTTGTGGTTTTTTAATTTTTGCTTTCAAGAAACCCACAAAAAAGCAGCAGCAGCAGCGGCAGCCACACAGAAATTACCTGAAACAAAAACAAGAAAGCGGGATTAGCTGTGCCGAAGCCGAAGATGGTTAATACCTTATGAATGGTATTGAGATTTAGTAATTAATTAAATTAATTAGGTTTTTTACTTAAAAATATAGATATTCATAAATTTTTTAAGTTGAAAAGCCTAAAAGACAAGTAACAAAAAATGTGCAGCAATATTTTTTC
This sequence comes from Drosophila seguyi, assembly GCA_008042675.1. Lineage (NCBI taxonomy): Eukaryota > Metazoa > Arthropoda > Insecta > Diptera > Drosophilidae > Drosophila > Drosophila seguyi. The sequence goes on along the minus strand of VNJU01006020.1, from coordinate 208,853 downwards.
ACAAAAAAAAAATTTACGATATTATTGAAAACAAAATATAGGACTTATCGGTAAAATATTAAATAAATATTATTACTTAAAATTATTATCTGACATTTTTTCTAACTCAAAATATTATATACAAATTTTATATAATTTATTTGACTTTTTTCGAATTGTATTAAAGGTTCTAAATATGTTGGAGATATTGGTAAAATATTGATATTATAAATTATATTATATTTTATTTATTTTTCACCCTTTCTAAATAAAAAAAATTACTTAACTGCAAAATATAGACTTTATTTATTTTCTTAATAGGAAATTTGGTAACTTACCAACTTGTTTAACCATTTAGCAATACCCTTCCCGTAGGGCATCACGAAAATATGCGGCGCTGAGAATTTGTTTACGTGCGCAGGCGCAGCCGCTTTCGCTGTCGCTGCTGCCGTCGCAGTCGCTGGCGGCGTCGCTGCCTCGGCCGGCGTCGGCACTTGCTTATTACGCTGCTGCTTTTATTATTGTTATTGTTGCCATCGTGGCTATTGTTGCTATTATTGTTGTTGCCGCTGCAGTACTCGTTTGTTGCCAAAGTTAATTGTTTGCGGCTGCCGCACAGCTGAGGCACAGTGGGTCCGGCAGAGCGCTTGTGGGGCACAGTGGGTAGATCGACGAGCTGCGGATCGCCTGGAATGTGGCAAGGCCTCAAACTGGTTTTGTTTGTTGTTTTTTTTTTGTGATTTTTTATGTTTTTTATGGTTTTCTTCGTCAGATCTCAGGTGCAACTGAGATGCCGAGGTGCTGAGATTGAGAGACCGCGATTGCGATTGAGACTTCAACTTCGGAGGTGGAATTTTAAAGTTGGTCGAGTTTTTGGGGCCAATAAATATGGCCAGGGGGGAGGAAAAATCATTATCTGGTATCATAACTTATAGTAATTTGAGTTTGAATTTTGAGTTATATATTTTTATGAAATATTTTGATATAAATATGGCTCAAACTTGGGGGAAATTATTTCAAAAGAATGGAATTCGAACTGGTTTTTGAGTAAATCTTTTGAATTTTAACTTTTAAATTAATAAGATTGTAAAATAATTAAAATATATTAATTTTTTAACTATTGTATATTTTATTAGAAATATTTTTATATAATAAAAAGAAAAAAAGTGAGAAAAATTATTTAAAAAGAAAGCAATTCAAACTTGTTAAATAAGTAGCTCCTCATATGTACTTCAAAATTAATATAAATAAAAAATAATTACAATTTATAATTAGTTCTTATTGTTATTTGTTTATTATATATTTTTTTTTAATTTAAATTTTTGTATTTTGTTTAATATTAATATTATAGTCTTACAAGTTGTATACATGTATTACAATTTGAATACCAGAATATATCCAAAAGAAACAAATTTCAAGCTTCTAAAAATATTAAAAAAATATTATATAATATTTATAATATAACAAAATATCTAAGCTTTAAGCATAAATATTACTATTAAGCTTTATTTTGTTTTAAAATATAATGCAGAAAAATGTATGTTCCCCTAAATAAATTAATATTTTGTTAAATTTGTCCCTTTTGCCCACTGTACCTGCCACTTGCGGTCGCATAAACGTCGATCGTATTTATTTGGAATTTTTTAGTTTTTTTTTTTTGCGGCATTCGTCTTAGCTATTCCATTTATTTCACCTGCCTCATATACATACAGACACACCTGGGCATAGCTCCATCTCAGCTAAGCCTCTTTCTCTGTCTATTGTCTTTCTTTTGCTTATTTTTACCAAACATTTTTTAGTTTATTGTTTCTTAGGATTTTTTATCCCATCAAAAGGGGCACTTTATTAATTTTTGTGTAGTGTCAATTTAGCGTCAGGCATAAAAGACTTAATTTCGCTGAATAATACAAATGTTTTGTAAGAGTTTTTTATTATTTAGATCTTTATATTAAAAGTCTGATGCCCAAGAAGAGTAGCTCTGTTTTGGGGGATTTATTACAACTTAAACAATATAATGAAAAACATCAACCAAAAAAAAAATTAAGAATATATCATTTATGCTTAAGAAAAATTGTTATTTTTATAGAATTAGAAAAATATAAGTAATATAATTTTTTTAATGCATTCACTTGGTAGTTTTAATATAAATATTATAAAATAATAATAATTAATTTATGCACAAGAACAGTAGCTATATTTATAAACTATTTAAAAAAGTGATAGAATATTAATAATATAATTAATATTTTTTGCAGACATTGTAAGGGTATTTAAGCTTCATTAGCTGATTAATTTTTAAAGCTGCCTTTGCCTTTAGTTTTCTATTGGTGCACTTACTGTCTTCCTCTACCTCTCTTTCCCTTTATCAAAAACTTAAAAACCGAAATTTCCGCCTTACCAAAATCGCATTCCAAAATCGACACTTTGAATATATAATATTTTGATTTTTATTCAAATAATAAAAACTTTCCTCAGTGCGGCTCCGCTCGATGAGCAATTGCCGATGGATTTCTGCTTTTAATTATACCAAAAATGTTTATGCAAAGAAACGAAACAAAGACGATAAAGAGGGACAAGAGGAGAAGGAGGCAAGAGAGAAAGAAAACAAAAAAATAAGATGGAAAGAAAGAAAAACTCTTGGGATTTGTGTGTGCAATCAGTGGAATGGTGCACTTGGCGTATGCAGAAAGTAACAGCAGCAACATGCAACATTCATTGCAGCTTGTAATTTACCGCTAATTCGATGCACAGCGAGACGTCCGACGATGATGACGACGACGATTGTTGTTGTTGCTGTTGGCCAAGTCGATGCCAAAGCCGGCCATGAGCCGCCCCCCTCCGCCACCCCACGGCTCGTCCTGTGATTGAGTCGCTGGTCACTTGGCCATTTGTTTCCGCCTGTTGCGCTCCGCTGGCATCGCAAGGGCCGCTGGAGGCGTTGCCACATGCAGATTACCGTTGCACAGGTGCACGGTGAGAAAAATGTGATATATATATCGTATTTATTATTTTTAAATATTTTTATATCCTTTCAGGATATTACAATTTTAATAAGAAGCTTGTAAGGTAGTGTAGAAGTCATTTCCGACCCCATAAATCATGATCAGCATCAGAAGCAGAGTCGATCTAGCTATGTTAGAAAGAATAAACAAATTTTTAATTTTTTTTCAAAATTTTACAAGGGGTTGCATCATTTAAATTGTGAAAAATTCAAGAAAAAATTTTCTTTTTGTAAATATTATATTTATTATGCAGATTTTTTGACCTTGAAAAAACTAACTTAGAACAGCTTTCCAAAGAGAATTTTAGGCATTTTTGACCAAGTTATACGTTTATTACACTTCTAGTTATCAACAAAATATGTATCAATAATTATCGATTGGAAAAATATTTTTTTTAATTTTTGCTGGCCAAAAATATAATTATTAAATAATAAAATAGTGAAAGAAAAGAGTTACTTAATCACTTTTCTCAATAATAATTTAAAATACAAAATAACAAAAGTTAAAAAAATAATTTTATATTATAAAATATTAAGAACAAAATTTTATTTGATAAACTGTTAAACTTAACTGACAGTTTTTTTTAAATATATGTACATATATTTTTTTATATTTAAATATATATAAATTTTTTTTTTTTTATATAATAAAACTTAATAATTTAAGTGTACTGACCAAGGTTCACTGATCTTAAAGAACTTCTTAGGAAGCTCATAATTAATAAAGATTTCCATAAAATTCATAAGCTCAAGAAACCTTTAAAAAGCTGAAAAACCACTTAAAATCAATTTGAAAATAAAAAAAAATAGAAAAAGCCCATGTAAAATTCAAAAATAAACTTCAAGTCATAGTTTTATATTGTTTATTGTCATTTTAGTTGGAATTCTCTTTATAATTTATCAGTTGCGAATTAAATATTAGTAAATTATTACATTTATGTGATCAGTGCGAATGAGTTGAGTTTAACATCAATTACGAGACATTTTCGAGAGCGAGCAAATTAAATCGATAACAACAATAATCGGAATAATAATCGGAATCCCTTTTCGAACATTTAATAGTTATTGCTTCGCCATAAATATATGTATTTATATGTTTTGTTTTTACTTTTTCCATTTAATAATTGTACTCTATTTGGATTTTAGCAAACTGTGGGTGGCTGTGTGTACTCTTTGTGGTGTCATATCGGAAGTTGTGTCTATATCTCATCGGTTTACTCTTTTTTTTCTTTATTTTTGTATATTTTTGTTAAATTTTTCTCTTTGTTTAAAACTCGTTTCTTATGGGTTTCTTTTATTGTCAACATCAATAACACTTAATACATGTATAATATATATATTTGATCTTTCCTTCTAAATAGATGTATATAATAATATATATATATCGATGTATATGTATAAATATACCACAAATAAATGTTGAATTTATAATACAGCGAAATCAATTGCGGATTAAGGTTAAAGGTCAACCCTTAACTATACAAAATTTCAACAGACACAAATATATATATATATCTATATGTATGTATAGAGGCTTATATATTTCCGTTAATTTGTATAATAGTTCGTCCATGATGCAATGATAAACCTTGAAGCTGCCTTCTCCAGTTATATGTATATATTATATATATAGAGTTCCTCTTCCATCGATTTATTTGTATTTTCTTGGGCTAGTTGAACGGTTGCGTTTGCGTTTTGTTAAATGTAAATGTAAATGTAAATATATATATATATCTAGAGATATATAGTATACTCCCCCAGTTCCTAACTAATCTCGAGTGTGTGTAGATCATAAGTACAATGGAGTGGAGAGCTATGGCGATCAACAGGTAATATAACATTCGATTAGAGCAAAACATAATCCGATATGTAAACCCCTATAACACCGAGACTTTAAAGTTTAGCTAGCATACTTTCGGATGTGATAAATGGGCAACATTATTCTCGATAACAACGATAAACACAGAAAGCCGGATAGCTGATCACAACAGAGAATGATTAGGTATAGTTGATAATACATATATTATATAATATAATACATAGGTGGTGCACCTATGCCCGCATGATATGGTGGTTATGGCTTAACATTAATCGAGTCAAAATCAAAGTCTAGCATACAGTTAGTTATTGTGTATATCGTATATAGTCAGCAAGTTACAGTTGGTTTCTCTTTGCGGGCTCGAAATCAAATATGGCTATACGAAATCGGATATGTAGAGCCCCTACAAGGGCCGGCTGTCCCCCTTCTATCTTTCTCTCTCTCTGTTTCTCTTCTTTGATAATCATAAAACCGGCATAATTATGATTTCTATGATTACGATTTTGCCACATGCTAATGAAGTTATGCGGAAATATTTCTCTATCGATTTTCGGCTTTGGTTTTTCGTAGCTTTCTGCTTGAATGAAACCGCGCATCCAGCGTCGAGTTTTCACTGTTCCTGTTTTCTTTTTTTTTTTTTTTACTATTGCTAACATTTTTGTATTTTTTCCTTATCGTTTTTTGTGGTTTCTCTCTATATATATATATATATCTTTTTCTTTCAACAGTCTTTGGGACCATATATAGGAGTGTTTCTTGATATCGACGCCGCCCAATATCGGTGAGTGTGCTTAGTTATTGTCCATATTTACATTACGATTTCATCGGTTTCTATTTCAGTTTTTTGTATTTGCATTTCTCGTTATTTTTTTTTTTTTATTGTCGTCGTCGTTATGTGACTGTATCCCCACTTACTCCTCCTCCTCCAGGGACTTCTCTGGCAGACCATATTTGGGGCAGCACATGCCCTCCGTGCCGTCCATGTTGAAGCAGAAAATGCTACGCTCCAGTTCGGTTGGTTCATGGGGCACAATGCCATGGACTTCCTTGAGTTCCGCCTCCGGAAACCAGGCAGGATCCGAGTCCTCCACCACCTTGATGCCGCAGAGGCTGTAAAATGGAAGAAAGAATTTATAAGAGGAGGATACTAGGATGTTTCAAGAAGGTTTCTACATCGAACCCCAACAAATTGTTACCTTGCAAGCATTTTCTCTTTTATTTATATACTATAAAAATTCAATAAATATATTTTCCATACTCACCGCAATATCGCCACAATGGGAATCCACAGAATGGACGAGAGTATGAGAAAGAAGGCAATGACAATGCACCAGTGTGGCCACTCCATGGACTCGGTGGCGCCCTTGGCGGCAATCCAGGCCGGATAGCTGCTGCCCTCGGTTAGCAGCTGATAGAACGAGGCCAGCAGGATGGTGACCATGGCGCAGGGCGACAGGTACTTCCAGCAGAACATCCAGTAGAAGTTGGGCCGCGATCCGGTCATCATTTCAATGTCATCCGAGAATCGTCGCACACCATAGATATAGCTAATGGACAGGCACTCGAAGAGGGCGATGATCAGCAGCGGAAAGTTGCCGGCGAAGCTGTCCATCAGCTGGAAGATATAGCTGCCGGCGCCGTTGGCAAAGCACATGGAAATCAGGCAGCAGGAGAAGCAAAGACCCTGGAAATCAAAATAGTTTATATTTTGTATTTAATAAATATGTTAAAATTAAAATATAGACATACCCCCACTATATATTCCTTGGGCAGATTGGGGAACAGCTTCATGTCCACTAGCGAGGTGACCACACCCTCCAGCGTTCCAAACTGCGAGTCAATGCCCAAGGTGAACAGCATCAGGAAGAAGAGGACAGCCCAGAGCTGGGCGCCCGGAAATTGATTGATAGCCTCCGTGAATATAATGAAGGCCAGACCAGTGCCCGAAGCGCTCTGTAAAAGGGAAAATTTTGTTTGGAATATTATTTAAAAATTAATAATATATAATATTTAATTAATTATTATTTACTTGAATTATTAAACTAATTGAAAAAGAGTTTGATATGGAATATTTAGGTATTTAAATGGGTAACTAACTATCATTAGTCGAGACTTGCTACCTCTGTAATAGCACTTTGAACTTCTGAAATTTGGCTGGCAACCGTCTCTCCATTACAGGAATGTTAGAAATAGTTGGAAATTATAGGCAAAATTTTAATTAAAACAGAAATAAACGTAACAAATCTTTAAAAAATCGAATAAATTTGAGAAAAATAAAAGACTTATTCCTGACTCAGTGGTATTTATTTTTTTATGACTTGTCTGGATTTTATGGTGCCTTGCTTTAAATTCAAGAAACCTTTTCTTAATTCTAGAATTTTCATAAACTTTGGTTTATGTTTTTATGAAAAATTTGTTTTGTATATATCCAAATCTACTCCTCATCTATATATATATATATCCCAAAATCCCCACTCACATTGGCCAGTTCCGTTTGCAAATCACAAACGGGCAGGTTGCCCGTCTTATTCTGCGATATCAATCCGTTTCGCTCCTCGGTGCAGCGATCAAACGTGGCCGTGGCCTTGAACCCAATGACCGAAAAGACCACAACTCCTGCAAACATCGAGGTCCCACAATTGGTCAGCGACACGAGTATGGCATCTCTGTAGCAATTATTATTTGCCGGATTATACGAACTGAAGGCGATCAGACCGCCAAAGGCCAAGCCCAGCGAGAAGAAGATCTGGGTCCCAGCCTCCAGCCAGACCACCGGATCCAGCAGGGTCTCCCAGCGCGGCGTGAACAGATGGGCCACCCCATCGGCGGCTCCCTTCAGCGTGATGCCGCGAAAGAAGAAGATGATGAGGACAACATACGGAAAGATGGCCGTCATGTAGACTATCTTCCCCGAAGACGTTATGCCCTGGACCATGCATATGTAGACCAGAAACCAGGAGACCATCAGCGCAATGGCCATGTGATAGTTGAAGTTCTCCGGCAGGTCAACGCTCTCCGAGCACTGCAACGTGGTGCGATACCAATAGAACTGCGTCGGCGACGAGGCCACACACTCCGGCTCATGGTCGTACGTATAGTTGGCGTACAGCCGGGTGGGGCAGTCCGCCCACGGTAGCGGCGACTCGAAGCTGTGCAGCAGATAGATCAGGCACCAGGCAATGATCGTGTTGTAGTACAGGGCCACTATATAGCTGACCACCGCCGAGGAGATGCCAATGCCGCCCAGATAGGGCGACACCTGGCTCCAGACCCCGATGGCTCCTTTGCGCAATCGCTGGCCAATGGCCAGTTCCAGATAGAAGATGGGTATGCCCTGGATGCACAGCATGATGAAGTAGGGCACCAGGAAGGCGCCGCCGCCATTCTTTTGGGCCAAATAGGGGAAGCGCCACACGTTGCCCAGGCCAACGGCATATCTAAGGAAAAGGAGAGATATAAATAAGTTAGCTAAGGATATTTAATGGTTTAATTAAACGTATAAATTAATATTTTTTTAATAAATTCGTTAGTAATTTCTTTAATATTTCCTTTAATATTTTCTTTCAAAATTTCCTAAATATTTTCTTTAATAAATTGTTTAATATTTTCTTTAATATTTTCTTATATATTTCCCTTAATATTTTCATTAATATTTTCTTTAATATTTTCTCTAATATTTTCTATAATATTTTCTTTAATGTTTTCTTTAATATTTTCTTTAATTAAGTTTCAATATTTTCCTAAATATTTTCAGTAATAATTTCTTGAATACTTTCCATAATATTTTCTTTTATTTTTCTATGATATTTTCTTTAATATTTTCTCTAATTTTTCTACAAAATTTTCTTTAATATTTTCTTTAATATTTTCTCTAATTTTTTCTATAATATTTTCTTTAATAAAGTTTCAATATTTTCTTTAATATTTTCAGTAATAATTTCTTGAATACTTTCTTTAATATTTTCTCTAATATTTTCTCTAATAATTTCCTTAATATTTTCTTTAATATTTACACTAATATTTTCTTTAATATATTCATTTATATTTTCTTTAATTTTTTTCCTTAATATTATTTTCTTTAATATTTTCCTTAATATTTTCCCTTACCCAATGGTGGCCAGCAGAAACATGATCTTGCTGTCCCAACTCTCGCGCTCCTCGCCCTCCTTCTCGCCCTCCACAATGTCCTGTTGCTGATCGGCCGCGGCATTGGCCACCAGCTCGGCCTTGGCCTTGGAGGTGCTTGCCTCGGAGCCAAAGGGCGGCGGGTCCTGCTCCAGTTCCGAGGACTCGTCAAAGGCATCGGACATGAAGCCCTGATTGGTGGCCCCGTACAGTGGCTGGTGGAGATGCAGCGACGTGTGATGATGGTGACTGACGCCATGTTCCTTGGGTACCAAGCGGCCGCGCAGTTCCTAAAGCAAGATATATATATTTAAAATATATATTTAAAATATATTTAGAATTACAAGCATCTGCTTACCCTCAATTCCAGCTGATCGATGCTCTTTTGACTTTTAAGGACTATATCCCGGGAGCTCTGGCGACGCAATAACTGTGCTGTGTTGGCCATGATTGCGGTTTATTATTATTATTATTATTTCTTGATTTATTACAGGCGTATTCTATGTGTGGCTAGGGGTGCTGTGTGTGTGTGCGTGTGTGTGTGTGGGAGTATACTGATAATGTCGGTGTGTGCTGTGTCTCCGTTTCCGTTTCCGTTTCCTCTATTTATCCGCTAACTTCTCTTTCGCTCTCTTTCTCAGCGCCGCCTGGTGTTGCGTTCAGGTAACTAACAGTTCGCTGGACATTTTTCGTTGCATACTTTCTGGCCGCTAAACAAAGAGCTTCATTCTCTTGCTATTGTTGTTGTAATTGTTGTTGTACTTGCTATTGTTGTTATCGTCGTGTTTTAATATTAGTTTCAGTTAAAAGTTGTCTCAATTGAGTAACTGTCACTTTTGTTTGTCTTTTTGGTGCTTTTGTTAGTGCTTAATTGCTGGTGATAACGGTGCATTAGTAGGAGTAGACGCCATCGCAGTGCCGCTATAGCTGCTTTTGTTGAGTGAAATACATACGTAATTACTAATAATAATCGTACACATTGCATGCGTGCACAGAGAGAAAAAATGTGTACCTGAATTAATATAAGAAATTAGAAATTAATAAATGAAAATTACTACATTTTTGGGGAAGATTTTACTCAAGTTCTTTTAATATTCTTAGTTTATAAATAGTACAAAAATTAAAGCTTTCAAATATACTTTAATAATAAAAAAAAGAGTTATGCAATTCCCATTTTATAAACATAAATTAAAAATTTTATAAAAAGGAAGGCTATGGAAAGAAAAATAAACTCAAAATCAAAACAAATATAATCAATTACAAAAATTTAATTAATTTTATTAAAGATAAATCCATAGATTCCATAAAAAAAAAAAATCAAAATAAAATTCTTGTTTTGGCCATAACTTAGCCTCTCTATATTTTTTCTCTCTGCCATTTTGCCATCAATCAAATCATGCAAAAGAGAAACTGGCACAGACAGGCACACACTTGCAGACACACACACCCACACACCCCACGACAGCTATGGGATATGCGTGACTGGGCACACACAATAAATCAATCAACTGAATGTCCTTTTTAGAACCCCATGGCTCGGCCTCAGCCCCCCCCTTAGATTTTCCACCCACCAACTAATGCAGTGTAATGGAATTCATACACATTTTTCCCCATCAATTAGTTTGGGTTTTAGTTGCCAGGACAATGCAGGTGAGGCTTTAATTTTGATCCTATCTGGGGAGGACCTGGCCGTCATGGAGACCCAAATTTATACTTTATAATAATAGCATGCAAGTGTGGTGGGCGACTAGAGAACATTTTTTCCTTTATTTCCGTACTTTGCTTGTATCCTTTTTTGTGAAAATTCTTAGAACATTTTATCAGGGTTTCCCGTGTGTCCCTGAGTCCACTTATATAACCGACAAAAAAACACTCGCGAAAAATAGAAACGGAAGTCGCACAGAACAAAATAGGATTTACGGGGGATTAACAGGCGATATTGCGCCGCGGGCGATACGATACGGAGACGACGTGGATCTGGGCGATTATCCTTGTTGATTAACGGCAGGTGGTTGCATTTAAACTTATTTAAAGGGTCGCGAATCCGTCGCTCCCGTTATGCTGATTGGAAATAACGTAACGGTGTGTCGTAACGGGACATTGAAACTGTTGAGCAGCGAAAGACGTAACGCGCAAATCACAGGACGAAAAGTGCGTCTCTCTTGCGCTCTCGCTCTCTTCTCTCTGCGCGCCTTGGTTTTTGAGAGAGCGGAATTCGGTCTGGCAGCCCGTCACTGGCCGCTGATATGGCAGCATTGCGAAACTAACCAAATTAAAAATAATAATTATAACTTACAAAATAAAAAGTTATTAGGCTACACTACTTTAAACAAGTTTTGGATTTTAAAGGTCAAAAGTACATTAAATAAAATAAATAAAAATCGCTTTTAAATCGACGGCGCACGATAGAGAGCGAGACGGAGCAAGGAGGATGTGAATAAGAGCGAGAGAGAAATAGAAACAGAGAAAGAGAGAATTCAAAATTTTAAACAGTGTTGAACAAGTCGCAAAGCTTTGAGCAGATGTATTCAGCGATGAATTGTGACTGTCAACCCTATGACTTTTTTGGCTTGCTCACAGAATAATTAATAAAGCTAAGAAATAAAAATAGGCATTGTATCTTAAAATATATTTAATAAATTAAATAAAAGACACATTCAAAAACAAAAGCACCAGAAAATGTGCTATAAACTTACAACTTGATTATTAATCATCATAATTAATAGCGTGACCGTTGCACCGTGAATATTTGCGCATCTCTAGAACGAACCAGCGCGGCAAAAGTCAACACTTGTTGACAGAATCACTCATAAGTTTTATTGTTTGGAAAATTTGGCTGGCAATTGAGTTAATTGAATGACAAGATGGTCTTTAAGTGCCAGGAGGACAGCTTCCTAAAGCAGGTGACTATCTTATCAACCCTCGATAGCACCTCATTACATAATTCTTAACCAATTCTCGGGCGCAGTTCAAGACGAAAATTGTCAGCAGCGAGTTCGCGACTCTGGACTGGACCAATTCCGATGGCCAAGTGCAGAACCTCAAGGGCTTCAATGTGATCTGCGAGGACACCATCCTGTTTCCCGAGGGCGGCGGCCAGCCCTGCGACTACGGCACCCTGGATGGCTTCTCGGTGCGAAATGTCCAGCGAAAGGGAACCACGGCCGTTCACTTTGTGGAATCGCAGCAGAGCTTCGATGCGGGCGCGGAGGTACTGCAGGTGCTGGACTTCCAGCGGCGACTGGACCACATGCAGCAGCACTCAGGCCAACACCTGATCACGGCGCTCTTCGATCGGGAGTTCAAGTATGACACCACCTCCTGGTCAATGGGCAGCAGCACATCCTACATCCAGCTGAGCACACCCCATCTGATCAGTCGCGAGTCACTGGACCTCATCGAGCGACAGGCCAATGACCTAATCCGCGAGGGACGCGAAGTATCTGTGGTTCTGGTTGATCCGGAGGTAGCACAGGAGTTCCAGGACGCCAGGGCGCCCAGGGGCTTGCCCAAGGATCACGAGGGTCTGGCCCGGGTCGTGCGTATCGAGGGCATTGAGAGCAACATGTGCTGCGGCACCCACGTCACGAATCTCTCCCAGCTGCAGTGTGTCAAGCTGCTGTACGCGGAGAAGGTCAAGACCAATGTGCATGTTCACTTTGTCGTCGGCGAAAGGGTCCTCACCAAGCTTGGTGAGGTCTTCCAGCGCGAACAGCAGCTCACCCAGGCTCTGAAGTGAGTTCTTCACGTCATAATCCAGTTTTTCCATGCTAATTCTCGTTGCATTTCACAGAGGTGGTCCAGCCCAGCACCTGGATCTGCTCCAGAAGCTGCAGCAGAATGTGAAGGGCACCCGGAAATCCTTTCAGTTACTGCTCAAGGATTTCGCCACCGCCGAGGCTGAACGGCTAGAGGATTTGCCGAAGAAGGAGCGCCCCAAGTACTTTTGCCTGCATCGCCGTGATGGCATCGAGGTGGACTTCATCAATACGTTCCTGCGAGTGGCACCCGAGGAGATCTTCTACTTCCTGACCGTCTCCGAGGGTGTGTCCGCCGGCAGCAGTGCCAAAGGCCACATGGTGTTGCGTGGCGATCCGGAAATTGTCCAGCAACTGGGACCGCAGTTTCTTGACCTGCTTGAGGGCAAGGGCAATGGCAAGGAGGGCAGCTTCCAGGGCAAGATCAACAATCTGGCCAAGCTGCAGGATTGCCAAGAGCTACTGGAGGCGCAATTTAAGCCAAAGAAAATCGTGGAAGCGCCAGCAGCGGCACAGCCAGCCAGTGGCTCTTAAATCCAAGCCAAAGGGAGTTGTTAGTGCCTGATCCAAGAACAAATGCGAGTCTTTGTATGATATTACATTATAATGTTATATGTTACCACAAAATGCTAAATACATAACATACATTGTATTCTTTTTGTTTGGCTTAAACAGGGAGCAACAACATCGTAAGGTTATAGTTAACTTAAGGCAGCTTCAAGGAGATCCCGGCTCCAGATCCCTCACAGGTAATTCACATCGTAGTTGCGCATCTTCCATTTGAGCCGCCAGAACTCGTTCCAGAAACCCACATCGATCACCCGCTCGTGGAAGTTGAGGAGGCCCACCTTGGTGTACTCGCAGATGGCCGGATATGTGCAGTCGTCCTCGTCGTACAGATCCACCCAGAGCAGCGTGCAGATGCCCAGCGAGAGCAGGCGTAGCTTCTTCTGGTTAATGGCCTGTTCCAAGGTGAGCAGATATTCCGCCGCCACGGGATTCTGCAGATCCTTCGAAACCGTAATCATCCGGTTGGTGTCCCGACGCAGCAGCGTCATGAAGCACTCCTCGTCGGGATTGTTCACAGCGCTCTTGTAGAGGAGGGCCAGGCTGGTGCCGTAGAACAGCGCCTTCTTGGGCTTGGCGTAGGACTCGCGAACCACACCAACGGCCACCTCGGAGTAGTCGCGCATCAGGCCGTTCCAGTATTTGATCCACTTCTCCACAAACGTGTCCTTCAGTCGCTCCGGCATCACCAGCTTGTCGGCCAGGCGCTGGCGCAGCGCCGTGATGCGGATCAGTCGCATCTCGCTGCGGGTTTTCTGTGATAAAAGTCAATTCAGATAAGTTTCATAGAATGTTAAATAATTTTTACGCTCGTGTTATGGCGAAAACGGCAAGGAAAAAAATACCTGGTCCCACTGTTTTTCTGTTTTGCTTTTAGCCCGTCAGCTGCTGCCGTGGGCGATATTTATCGAAGGCTGCGATAGTTAATGGTTTTTTGTTATTTTTAAGAACTTATTCATTTTTGTAAAGAAAACACTTTTGAAATATAAAATAATAATTATAATATAAATAATAATCAGTAAAGTGTATAAAGAAAGCATACAAACTTGTAAAATTGATATATCAATTATTTTATTTCGTGCCCATTCGATATATATATCGCCTCTGTAACTTTAACCAACACCGCCCAGTGTTCGTTAGCGACGGCGGCCGACCATGTGCCAAAGTATTTTAACAAATTTGTTTTGACGAAATTTTTGACTGAATTTAATCGCTTTGTCACGATGCTAATGCCGCCAGAACACCATGATTACTTAAACAACAACTTAGGGCAGCAGTTGCAGCGATTGATCACCTCCATAAGGATTTACCTAGCATTGCACGCCGTAAAATCAGCTGAATTGCCGAATCAGGCGAGCCATTTGTGGGAACTTATTCAGAGATATCGCTTGGTTAAGGGGTAAGCATTAGCATTCTTATTAGTTAAACATTTCTATATTCTATATACTTTCTACACAGCAAAAATGAAGCTGCATCATTTGCCCTACTATCTAACTGCCAAGAGACTTACCAAGGCATGTCCAACAGCATGTAAGTGCTTCTACCTGTCACATTGTGTCTTTTCTCAACTTTGTTTTTGTTATAGATTAAATCTAGTGGAAGAGCTAGATAAAGTGTCCATCCAAGTACTGGAATTGGAAAGTAAATGCTTACAACTAACCAAAGAACAAGAAGAATCATCGGAGAACCCCGTCAGTTTAAAGGAACTCCTTGATTTTCTCGAAGAATCTCTGAAATTCTTGCAAAATCAAACGAAATATTTGGAGCTGCATCTGCGTCAGCTTCATCCAAAGCATGCACCGGGAGAAGCTGCTCTGGAGGCCTTCAAGGACGATCTCCAGCTGCCGGATCATGTAAAAGCCCATCTGGAATTGGGTTTGGCCAAAATTGAACGCTTCCTGAAAAATCCCTAGGATTTATTCACAAAAGAAACCAAAAAGACTGAATTATTCACGAAATAAAGCTGGGGAGTATTACTAAAAGAACATATAGTGTTTTTGTTGTGTTGAGGAAAATCATGGCATGTTTGAGCTTTTTGATGAGTATTTCTGGTATTTCTATAGAGCTTCGTTTTTAATTAAGTTTAAACTGATATCTAACCGAAGTAAGCAATGTGGAGCAAGCATTAAAGACTATACATTTCTAGGCAAATGCTTTCTCCTTGGTTTATTCTCACGTTTAATTAGTTTTTCTTGATTTATGAGATAAACATTGGACTGTAGAGCCTATTATTGGACACAATAATCTAAAAACGCCAGATATATTCTTCAAATTTCAGTAAACATTCAATTAGGACCGATTTTAAACAAAGGTACATTTCACAAAACTTTAAATACTAATTCTGGCAAAGATCTGAGCAAATCTAGTCGCAAAGAATTACATTTCTCAACATATAATGCATTAATTACTTTTTAATAGATATTAGACGTTTGTCCTATATAAAGAAGCATTCCAAAATGCTTTTGGCGGGTGGTTGCTTTGTAAGAATATGTAAACATTAATCTCTGCTGATTTTATGGATTTTTCCCTATAAATTCAACAAAATTTGACTCTGCAGCACTCATGGCTCTTTTGCCAGTTAAATTCGCAAGGAAATGCCATGATTTTCCTTCAACACTGCTCTATGCATTGTCTTTAGATTTTCACTCGACACATAAACAAAATCACAATAAAAAAAATTAAATAAATTAAAACCACAGTTTGGGTTTTTTTTGTTTTATATTTTCAAGGGTTGTCCACTACTTCAGATTTATTTAAAACACATTTTGTCAGCTTTCGGATTCTATTATGTGTATATTTGCATTTGTTTATAACGAATTTGTCGATGCCAGAGCCTCGTGCAAACAATATATCAAAAGTATCTGTAAAACAAGAGAAAAACAGGCATTAGGAGGCTGTTTATAGGGCGCGGAAGCCAGCGGAACTCACCTTCTAAATAGATCAAGAGCAGTGGAGGAGCATCACCCCCGGTTAGCGGAGTCTTCTGGCCTCACGTTCGGATTCCAGCAGGGTGAGAATGTCGCCCTCGCGCACGGGCCCCTTCACGTTGCGGATGATCTGGCGGTTCTGCTCGCCGAGGAACTCCACCTTAACCTGGGTACACTGGCCCTGGGAGCCGGTGCGGCCGAGGACCTTCATGACGCGAGCCCACACAACTGGTTTGTCCATGGCTTATCGAAATTCGCTGAAAATTCGCAGAGAAAATTCACGTGCAAGTTGCGCTTCAATTGACAGCCGCAAGCAAAAAGGAAGTTGAGCGGTTATCGGTGCGGCGGCGTGAACTTGGCTGCGCTTCCAGTGCCGATAGGTGCAATAGGCGGCGCTGCCAAATATCGATTAGCGAGCACGAAAACGGCGAAGAAATAGCTGAATTTAATTTATTATAATTTTAGTTAGAAGTTTGCAACGCAGTGAAGGAGACATTTCCGACCCTATAAAGTATATATATTCTTGATCAGCATCAACAGCCGAGTCGATTGAGCCATGTCCATCTTTCCGTCTGTCCCTTCGTTTCTACGCAAACTAGTCCCTCAGTTTTAAAGCTATCTGAATGAAACTTTGCAGATAGTCTTCTATATGCTCTAACTACTATATAAGTCGGAACGGGCCGGATCGAACGACTATATCATATATGCCATAGGAACGATCGGTAAATTTAAATGAAAACAATCAAAACGTAGCCAATTTTTAAGATATTTGCATAAAATTTTAGATATGGTCAATTTTTATTATTCTAAAATTTCGGTTTTAATTTTATCAAAATCAGACCTCTATATCATGTAGCTGCCATAGGAACAATAGGAAAATTTTAAGAAAAAAACATATAACTTAGTCAATTTTCCTTATATTTGTATAAAATTTGAGACATGGCCATTTTGTATTATTCCAGAATTTCGGTTTTAATTTAATCAAAATCGGACCACTATATCATATAGCTACGATAGGAATATATATATATATATATATATATCTGTTTGGCTTTGTTGCTCGCAACATTTTTTACAAGCAACATACTATTCCGGCAACAGTTATTAAATTATTGCTATAAATTATTAAATAAAATATTTCTTCCTCCCGTAATAACAATACATTTAAAAACTACGGGATTTGTGAAATTATTTATGTTGCCGTATACGGAACAACATATATTAAAAATATAGAAGAAAATATATAAATGTGTGAATTAGCTACTTTTTACTTGAAAAGGCCAAGTTGGCAGCCCTAGTATTGCGATATATCGATAGCTATAGAGTGTTATTAGCTATACTCCTGTGCGCTATTTAGCAATCAATAAAGCATTCTGGCTAAATACATTATACAAATAATATAATCTTGGCGTAGATTAAGTGTTTCATACCCCTGTGTTTACATTTTAAGTGAATATTTTATAAATACACGAGCTGTGACAGTTGTCACGCTTTGCAACACTATCTGCCAAAGCCGGGTTGCCGAGGCGAGGAATATCGTATAATATATTTATGTTTTTGTTTTCATATAAGAAATTAGGGATAAGGAAGTATAAAAATAATTATTTCGTTGTCTGTTTCATTGATGCGTTGACAAGACGACGGCATACGACAAACAATATTCTGTGCGAAAGGGCAGCTGACGGCGCTGAGTGCGATGGTCTGGCAACCCTAGACGTGGCACCACGTAGACATTTGACAGTGAAAGTCGTGACGACTTCGTGCCACTTCGGCCGCCACTGTTTTCGTCACTCTAACTGTTTCCCCCGATCACGACGGTTGCTTTGTGCGAGTGTGTTCCCCTGCTCTGATTTTCCCCGTGCCGCGCATTGAATTGCAGCCGAAAAAGCGACAAGATGAAGCACCTGATGTTCCTAATGCTGATGGTCCTGCCCATCGTTATTACCACCTTCTCTGCGCGTAAGTACTTCGCCGGATTTCGCCCCACTTTTTGCTGCGATAAATAACGCCGGACGCGCGCACTAAGGTAGCGAAGGGGGGCGGGGGCGACGCATACGTGGCACTGCCGACACTGCGTTTGCTACGTGGAATATCATACGGCCTTTGGGGCCCGGGAAAGCTGTCAATATCATCATTTTCTGGCCAATTTCATTCAATGTTTTCGGTGGATTTTTGCGGCGATACTTGAAAACTGTTGAGTTGGCACGCCGACCTTCTGCATCCCTCTCGCTCTTACTCATGCCTTTTCGGCCGCTTCCAATGGCTATATCTCGGTTGTTCCTCAAGATCCAGTCTTTAAACTTTCCATAATGGCAAATATTGAGTTTTCCCGTGATATTACCAATTTTCATTCAAATCGGTTTACTATATCTTATGGCTGTCTTGGAAATTAAGTGGTATTAACTTATGTGCATAAATCTGTGTCAGTTTTCAAGATCAAGAGTTATAACTTAAAAAAATTGTGTTGTATATGGTTTCTAATGTTTTTAAAAAGATTTCATAGAAAGTATTTGAAGATCAAGGTTATATTTTATATTTTATAAATGAGTTTCCAAGCAAATAATCTCTATAGATAAGTAAATCTATGTTGTTTTTTGTATAAATATGTTTGAATACAAAGTATAAGAGATTTGCCACCTATTAATTAAATATTTCATTGATTTATGAGCTTAACTTACAGAATTTCGGTACCTTTTACTTTACTATATCAGAAAATTAATCTATCAAGTCTTATCAGACCATCCAACTTATATATTTTACAAAAAACCCATACTTACTCAGACTCCTCTCTCTTTTTACAGCTTCCAAGTTTGGTGCCTACGCCGCCGAAGCCGCTGAGGATGATCTGGTTGATGTGGACAACGAGGAGGGTGCTGTGACCGGTGAGGATGCTGAGGCGGACGAGGATAACGATACGGGTAGCAGCAGCTCCCCGAATGCGGACACTTATCTGCTGTTCACGAAACCCCTGTACACGCCTGGCCAGCAGCTGGATCTGCCCGGTGGCAAGCCCGTGGAGTTCCTCATCGGATTCACGAACAAGGGCGCCGAGGAGTTTGTGATCGAGACCGTGGAGGCCTCGTTCCGCTACCCCATGGACTTCAACTACTTCATTCAGAACTTCTCCGCGGTGGCCTACAACCGTGAGGTGAAGCCCGGTTTCGAGTCGACCGTTTCGTACACCTTCCTGCCGTCGGATCAGTTTGCCGGCCGTCCCTTCGGACTGAACATTGCTCTGGCCTACCGCGATGCCAATGGCATTCAGTACAACGAGGCTGTCTTCAACGAGACTGTTTTGATTTCGGAAGTCGATGAGGGACTCGATGGCGAGACCTTCTTCCTGTACGTTTTGCTGGCCGGCATTGTCGTCCTGCTACTGGTCATCGGCCAGCAGTATCTGCTGGGCAGCTCGGGCAAGCGCAAGCGTGCCGCCGCCAAGAAGGTTATCGAGACCGGAACCGCCAACGACAGCACCATCGACTATGACTGGGTGCCACAGGAGACGCTGCGAGCGCTGCGTAAGCATGGGAAAAAGGAGTCTTATAAATAAAATCTAATTTTATTTTATTTTTTTGGCGATACAGAGAAATCCCCGCCCAAGTCTAAGACGCCCAAGACCTCCCCCAAGCCCGGCAAGCAGGCCAGTCCCAAGGCTGCCAGCCAGCAGAGTCCCAAGCAGCGCAAGGTCAAGCGATCAGCTGGTGATGATTAAATCAATCGATCCGCTAAAGACTGCATATCCCCAACAACAACAACAACAACAGCGGCAGCAACAACAACACCAACACTGAAGCTGAAGCTGAAGCAGCACTAAAGCCACCATTTTTCATCCTGTAGAAGGGAGCAGCATACACAGTTTCGTAATTAATTAGTTATGTACGATGTCATGTTCGATCATCTCTAGAGATACACCTATCCATTATTTTTTTTATTCGTTTATCGCGAGATTGTTAGTCTTTAAACCAACAAACAAATGTTTCCACAGTTTTGTTTTAGAAATTTCAATTTTCCAAATGCCCAAACTCTGCACATACTCCATGAAAAAAGAGAAAACGAAACAAACAAACAAAAAAAAAAAAACATGAAAACTTAACAAAAAATGTAACCTAATGAAATTTCTTGAGAATCGTCTTCGTTTGTTGAAGACACATGAAAAAAAAAGCTTAGAAGAATGACTGCAGAAGACAGAATGAGGCCAGGCGAAAGATGGAAAAGAGACATTGATTGATTGAGACAACAAAACCTTCCACTTGTACGATAAATTTAATTAGTCCTATTATAACAAATCAATTGATTAACTTTTGCGTTTTATTTTGCGTTCCGCTCCCCCGCATCCATTTTCAATTTTTGACCGTCATTCTTTTTCTGTTTTTTTTGGAAGAAAAAAAAATATGTTGAAGAGTCAGTGTTTATTTTTTTTTTAGATAGAAGTCGCAGGAAGTCGACAGGTGAATATAAGGAGAAGTTTTCATACAAAAGATAGAAAAAAACGGAAAATAAAAGATGAAAAAAAATATATAAAATAGTTTTTGATTTGTTTTTGGGATAATGGTATTTTCTTGGGGGTATATTTCAGCTTTAACATTTAGTTTTAATATTTTGAAAGCATTGTAAAGAGAATTCTGGATTAGCTTCAATCAAGTTTTTCTATACATTTCTAGGGAAACTATTTTCAGAGCTATTTCAAGGAGACTATTTCATATTTAGTTTATTTATACTTTACATATAATAATGAATATTTATGTAAATACGTAAACAAAATATACCTTGGCTAAAAATAAAGTAACAAATTAAAGGAAACTTTTCAAGAAAGGATATTTTTTCCAAAATAAAAAGCTCAGACTTATATTTGAAGGGATATTCCTGAAAGCTACAGTTTTGCGCCATCTATATCAATGGCACCGGCTAAACTTTTTCATCCTGGAGCTTTTCCAGGCTCTGTTAGCTCTGCAGGATGTCTAACAGCCATGTTAAGGGCCATAACAACTTGTTGTCCTGTCGCTGTTAGCAAATCGAACGATTTAAACTCATTCGTCAACAGACTCTCGTGCGGTTCGGTTCTCAGCCTCAGCCTCAGCCCAGAAAATTCTCAGACTCAGTCACAGTCACAGTCCGGAAGTCACAGCATCAGCAGTCGCAGTTTAAAGGCGCAGTCGCAGTCCCCGCGCAACGTTTTTTTGAAAAATTATTTGGAAAATTTTCGAAAGTGCTGCAAGAGGTCCAAACTCTAATTTTTTTTTTGGGTTTTTTGTGCTAAGCTAAGCAAGGAAATTTGAATATTTCTCGCGACAGCAAATAAAGATGTTTTGGCCAAAGGTTTTTCGGAGCCAAAAGTTTTGAAATAAAAAAGAAATTAAGGAGAAAAACCAGAGCTAAAGTGAAAGTGTGTGTGCCAAGTATTCGAAGTCGAATCGCATCTGTTGTTGTTTTCTGCGGCTGTCAAAGCAAATCAGAGGAGGATTAGGAAGCGAAAGCCAAGACAGAAAGGACGAGAAAGCGAGAGAGAGAGAGTGAAAACACCGCAGTCAAAGGTGAGTGGAGTGCTTGACAAATGTAAATAAGACAAATTCCATCAAAAAACAAAAAATACAAATAAGAAAAAGACAACAAACTCCAGGGTGTGTGGTTATATTTGGACAGCCAAATCTGAATAAATCTTGGAATATCTTACTGTGTGTGTCTTTCTGATTAAATTAATTAATTCGAGAGTTTTTTCGTGCGGTGGTATTTTTAAAATGGAATTTTAAAAAATATATAGCTAATTCTTTTGAATTTGTATAGAATATATATTTAAAAACAAATAAGAATTTCTGTTTTAGGTTTTAAAATAATCAGGAAATTATATAAAAGTCTAAATAAATTCTGGAACAATGTTTTATTAAAGAAATTCAAGTGAAATCGCTGAAATTTATTTAATTTAAAAATTCTAAAATACTAATACTAAAAATACTAGTTATAATACTACTAAAAATACGACTTATAATTTTTGAAGCGATTACAAAATTCTATAAAATTGAAATAATAAAATCAATCCTTCCTATTTGGATTTCTTAAATATAAGATATGGTTCTGCTTATGAAAATGTAAATTTCCTTTTAAATTTCCCTAAAAACTTAATTTCAAAATCCTTTCCCCACTTGAGAGCTTTTCTAAACCCAAATATATCCTGTGGGCGCCTTAACAAGTAATCAAATATTCCATAAATCTACACACACACACACTTGCTGCTGCTCCACTTGGAAACCATTAGCAATTATAAGTTATTTTCGAGTTTGCAAAATCTCAAAAGAAATATTTGAAATATCCTTGGCGTAATGTATACAATGTCTATTTCGTGTATGTGCCTGCGCGCACATGTTTGCTTATTTAGCCAGCACTTTTGTTTGTCCTGTCAACAAAATGGTTGACTGGAATCGAGTCGAGTCGCGTTGAGTCAAGTCGAGTTTGGTTTTCCGTCAACTTTCCAACCGTTCGGCGCAGGGGTGCGGCGGGGGGTTGTTATGGGATGGAAAATGAAGTGAATTAATTACCTCTTCGGGCTTGAATTCGTAATTAATTCGCTCTTGTTCTTCTTGTTCCTCCGTCTAATTCTTATTCGACTTATAAATCATGTTGGATGAGCGAAGGAATTATGGGACAGGGGACCTCGGGGAGAGGTGTTCTTAAAGGTAGAGCTCATTTTAAAGCTGTAGCGAAAATTGGGAAAAAACTCTAAGCAGGAATTCAATTTTAAATCTGAAATTTATTCATAAAAATTTAATTAAAATATACATATTTTTCGAATTAAAAACCATTCTCTCTAAAATATAATTCTGCAAAACTATATCTACATTCTGAAGCTTATGTAATTTTCAATGGAACTGCCTGGATTTCCTGCAACTTTTATCTCTGTTGGCCGCAGATTTGTTAACTTTTTAACGAATGTAAAATAGTTTTACAACATCCGGTGCCAGAAAAGCCAAAAAACCCAAAAACCCGAATAACTTTCTGCTCAATTGGCACTTTGTGTGGTCATAATTTCCACAAAGGATTTAAGCAGGTGAAAATATTAACAAAAAATTAAAATGAGAGAATTAGAATTAATATGAAATTATTTGCAGAAATGTAATGTCAGTTTAATTTTAAACTAAAGCCTTTCTTTTCTATTAAGAATATTACTGATGAAGCTATTTTTGTTATAATATTGAAAATAAGTATAAATAATGAAAAATCCCCTTCTTTTCCACTTAACTATTGCCACATAATTAAATAAATTATAGAAAAGCTAATATAAATCATTTCCAACAATTACAAAACAATTTAAAATCATTTAAAGTGCTTTAATAAATCAGTTTTCACATTATTCTCTTTTCCCACCGAAATAAGTTGCTGTCATTTGCGTTTATTTTGGTTTAGCCTCTGTTTCGGTTTTTCGGGTTTTCCTTTTTTTTTTTTTGTTTTATTTCTTGTTGAGGAAAACGGAAGGCAAATAATTTTCAAGCAATTTTACTTAATTGCCTTTTGCAGATAATAAATCATTTTCTTTGCAATTTGCGCCGACATCAAAAACCCGCACTTAAGTGGAGGTCTCCACAGAATCCAGAGCCGCCTTTCTTTCCCCCCTTTCGCAGTTTTGGCCTTCATCTCAGCCCCCTCTTTCACCCCTTCAACGCCCGCTATCACCACCCCCTTTTCGCTGCTCAATCAGACCTTAAGATGGCCTTAGTTGGTTGCTCCTTTTTTGTGTGACGTTATCTGCTTTTTGCTAATTAACTTGGCTTGTTGCCTGTTGCCACAAATACAGACAAAGACATATCCTTACACACACACAGCTACAAAAGGAAAGTGCGAGACACACATATATATAGAAAAAGTTGAATAAGCTACGTTTTGAATTTCTTTGGAATTTGAAAATCTCATTAAAATGTTCGCCAAGCATTGGGAAAGTCCCGGAAAAAGGGGAGAAAATATTAGGCGACGTAGAATCCCTTTGGGGATTGAAAAGGTTAACGAAAATATCGATAATCAATATGGTTTTTCTTTAATAATTAAAGTGAGCTTTTAAAATGTTATTAAAATAGGTTTTACATAAGCAAAAAGATAATAAAAACCTTATAAATATAAACTTAAGTTTTAAAATCCTTTATTTGGGTGTCCAAAAAGTATGCTACAAAATATTACTAATTAACAAATTAACGCAAATTTAGCTAAAATATTTTTTTATACATTTAAAAATTTATTTTACCAGTAAAAGAACTATAACAACAGATTTTAATAATTTTTAAGTTTAAATTGTAGTTGTGAACCTTTTTTTGCTTATTTATATTTGTGATATATTTACCTTGCAACTTTTTGTTCTCATACTTAATTCGTTCTCTATTTGTATCTTATTTTTTTTTGGTATTTAAAATACACAGATATCATGTACTATATGCACAGAGGGTTAAGTGAAGCTTGGACCAAGGTTCCTTCTCAGAGAAAAGCCTTCCTTTTCCGCCTGTTTATTCGAAATTTGTTTACGTTTGCCGTTTCTCTTTTACGGTTTTTGTCAATTTGCATAATGATATGTGCGGAAAATGAAATCCGAAATGAGTCAGCCGTAAGAGATCTATTTGTGGGTTGCGATTGAAGGGAAATTAGATTGGAAAATTTATTAAGGTCGAAGCTGAGAAAATATCATAACAAAATCAAATGAATCACAGAAAATCAAAGTGTGGCAAATATACAAAAAAAAAAAAAAAATTAAAGGGAATAAAGAGAAGAAAAAAGAAAACCTTGATTGGAAAAAAGCTAAAGAAGATACAAAAATCGATTAAAAGGAAGTGATTGCTAAACGAAAATGTGGCTAAAAGGGGGAAATTGAAAAATTACGAGATTAAGACGCCAATGTGATAAAAGGTGATTAAAAAGTGAGAGAAAAGCAAAGAATAATGAAGAAACAGTGAAGAAAGGAAAAAATTTGCAGACAAAGTAGGGATCATAAAGAAAAGATGCTAGAAAATGAGAAAAGTTTCTTAAATATTTAAAAAAAAATAAGTGAGTTGAAAACTAAGAATAATAATTTCAACATAAGATTTAGGCAAAGAGTTTTGTGCCCTACAATTTATATTGCATACTTTTAAACAGGTTTGGTCGTCGATTTTTAAAACGTGAAAATTTTAATAGGAAAATTCTAAAAATTAATTAATAATTAAATGCTTAAAGAAAATATCTGTTAAATATTTTTAGTAAATTCGAGAAAAGCTTAAAACTGAGCTTAATAATTGTAACCTTACAAATTGAACACACAATTTCTTGTTTAATAATTTGATTGCATACAGCTTCTTCAGGAATTTTCATAGCACCACTGATTTTAATTAAAAAAATTATACAAAATAAATAATGAAGAAAAATATTTGAATGTTCGGTTAGGGAAAAAATTCCCCTGAAATTTATAGCCTTCGAAATTTTCCCATTTCCCTAATCATTCCAAAAAGGCTTGACTTTAACCATAATGTTCCACACTGAAGTCAAATTGAAATATGGAATTATAATTGCATTTGCATACTGGACGGGCTAACACAAAAGATTTCCCATGCTCCCAGAAAAAAAGTTCCCTAGATGACACAGAAAAAAAAAGAAGGAAGGCCAGCTTACCCCTCGACCCCGTTCCTGCTGGTCCAATCCAAACATGTGCGATGACAACATTTTCCACACCCGAAACCCGAATGAAAAATTATAATTAAATAACAACTAGCAGGCGGGTGAGCACACAGACAGACAGACAGACAAACGAGGTGTGAGTGGAGGGTTAAGGGCTGAGCTGGTAATTCACTTGCCTGACCAACTAAAGTTTTCCCAACCGAAAATTCTGACCAACATTAGATCCCACTTATACACGGTGAGAAATGTATATTTTTAGGGGGATTCAAAATTAGCATGGCATACTTTTTAGCACTCAGAAAATAGGAATTAAAAATATAAAGATAAAAGCAATCATAGCACACTTTTAGGTCCTAAGATAAAAAGATTTAAAACCCCTTAAATATACTTTAAAAGCGCCTAATCCCCTCATTTCCCTTGAATTTTCTGTGTAGAAAACTGGAGGGGGGAAAGGAGAAAAACCAGCCAAGATAGATAGATGGAAATGGGGTGTTAAGAGCAGGCGGGGGGTGGGAGGCCTTCGAAGGAAAAGTGGAGTAAGGCGGCGTAAAGTTAAGCAGAGACGACAACTTTTTTTTGTGCATGATAACGACAACAACACAACACTAATGGCCATGTATAGCACGACTTCTACACGTGTCTGTGTGTGTATCTGTGTGTACTTTCTCCCTGCGCGTGTGTGTGTGTGTGTGACAGGCGGCTGTCATTTGTAATGCGAAAAAGAGAAAGAGAAAGGAGCAGGGAGAGGGAGAGCGGGGGGAAAAAAAAGGGAAAACGAGGGAAAAACTATTTTCTCGACATTCGGATTCTTCATGAGCGGAAATAGGGGAAGCCCCTAATGATACATTTGTGCATAAAAAAAAAAAACAACAGGGTTTTGTTTACAACCACAATTAGGTGTTAAGCACCTTAAAAAAACCCATTTTTCATTTAAGTTTAATTTCATTTGAAAGAAACTTTTGGCATTTAGACAAATTTATTTTAATTTTAGGTACTTTTAGCTTTCTAAAGAGTTTTAAGGGTTCTTATTGGTCTTAAATTTGTTTAATTTCCAATTTTTAAATTTAAATTTAACCGAAAAAGAGTTGAAATGGGCTAAGATAATTTTTATATGCTAAGAAATTTATTTAAATTGTAAAATATTACAAAATAAGAGAGACATTTAATTGCAATATTTAACCAAATTAATTATATAAGTAGGTATTGGGTTAATACATTTTTTACCTATTAAATACCTAAAGAACCTTGATTAAAAATTATACAAAAAATATTTGTCTTTCCATATCAAATTTTATATATTTTAGCAAAGTATTTACATAAATAGGTATATGATTAATTATTTTTTAATCCTATTTTTAGCCACAATAAACTTGTTTTGTGCCTTTCTATAACAAATTGTATATATTTCATCCAATTAAATATATTTAATTAATTATTTATATATTGTGTAAACCTTTTAAAAACCCCAAAGAAACCTGATAAAATATTATATACCAAATATCTGTGCCTTTTCTTTACAATTTTAAAATAGAAATGCAATAAATAAACACCTTTTAAAGCCTTAACCCTTTAAAATGGCAATGAAAGCGAGCCGGGTCTGGATATACCCCACTGAATTTCATAACAAAAACAGCACAACAACAACAAATATATATATATATATATATATCATGTCTCGAAACAATAACTCACACACACTCACACACAGCTACACACGAAGAAAAGCGAGTAAACAAAGCCATTGCTGAACAATTTCAAAGCTGAAAAGGAAAATGCAAGGGGGGGAAAAAAGCTGTGGGAGGAAGGGACACGGCTGGGGGAAAATGCTCGGGGAAAATGCAGGAGGGGGCGCAGATAAGAATTGTTGTTTGTCGCCGCTGCCTTTGCTGAGCGAGAACAATATTCATAAATTTTTGAAATAAATGTTTACAGACACTTTGCACGATTTCGTCGTAGCTGTTGTTATTTTTTAACATTGTATTTTTTTCAGTTTCTCTTTTTTTTTTGTTGTTGTTTTTGCTACAACGCACTTGATGCAGATGAGATATCCTGTAAAAAAAAAAAAACCCAAGAAAATATATGTGTGAGTGGGCGTGTCTAGCTCATCTGTATGGGATGGCAGATAGTGTGTTTACTTATTCATGCCACTTCATTTGCATCGAATGAGCCCCATATTTGCAACCACAGGGGGGGGAAAAGCCCCGATCCCCCGCCCCCGCTCCCATCAAATCGCAATCAGCTTTTCCGCCATTTGACATCAAATTAAGTCGTCAAGTTTCCTTCTTCCCATCTTGACTTTGGCATTGACAAGGTTGCGATTTTAATGATTTTGAACCCATTAATTTTGATGCTGTTTATTGGACATTTCCCATATTGCCAGCTGTCATCAAATGTGGTTGAAGGTTTCCTTAATTTTTGTTTTTATTTTAAAGGGTAATTTTAAGGCAGTGATAAAAATATCATTTATAAAATAATAAACAGTTTTTTGGGGAATTTAAAAAACTCAAATAATCTCTTGAGCAACCCAAGAAAAAATAAATTTATTTTCCTAAAGAAATCTACGTAAATTTGCTACCATTATTCTTTAGAATATACAGCTCACTTTCTCTATCCTTTTACTTGGCCAAATCCCAAGGATATCTATATTCACTGGCAATAGAAAAAGGATATAGATAGTGAACTCTGTCCGAGCTTAAAAGGAATTTTTTTGGGACACGTCCTGTCCTATCCTGGTGCATATTTCATGAGCATTGGCACACTGGGAGCTGTGTAGCATCAATTAAACACTTTTCACAATATATATATATATATAGAGGAGTATACAAAAAAAAGGATATACACTATAAATAAAGCTAGAAGCAGCAGCAGGACGGGTAATAAAATATTTACAAAAAAATAAAAGTGCCGGACAGCAAAGTGAACTTGCATCGTCCGCCTCCGCTTTTCCGCTTTTCCATGTCCGCTTGTTAAACGAGCCAAAACTGGGGGGGGCGAACAGGAGACAGAGGGGGACAGAGCAAGAGGGGGAATCAATGTTCAAGTGGACTGAGCTGCATAAGTGCATCTGTCGAGGACTCCTTGAACATTTTTTTTTTTTTTTTTGCTGATTCGTTTATGCTATTTACCCGACTTCCAAGTGCATCGCTTTTTTATGCTTTTTTTAATACCCTGTAAGGCAAGGATGGCGGGGAGTATGAGCTATTAAAGTATTTATAAATATTCGAATTTATAAATAATTTTAAATTGTTTCTCATTTATTAATCAACAAACAATATATATAAAAATACAAATATTATACCTACGAGGTACTTTTAGGGCCTATAAGCTCTCCCCTAACCACTTGTTGTTCCTACCAAAAATACTAGCTGAGTTAATTCGATTAGTTGAAGGAGTCCGAGGCTGCAGGAAATGCAATCCATTTGTAACCTACTTTTTTTTTTTTTTTTTGGGGGTAAGAACTTCTTCTTCTTTTTGGCCAAGGCCTCATTATAGTAGCATTTACATTGGATTTTCCAAGGGGGAGGGAAGGAGGAAAGTAGAGCCTAAAACTTGATTTGTTGCCTACATTTTCGGGCCAAACTTGATTTCCTCCTAGTTGAGCCCATTTATATAAAGAAGGAAAAGAGAAAAAGTGGGCTACCAAACCAAGTTTTCTTGGAATTTCTGACTGGCTTTAACCATCCTGCGAACTCCCATTTTTCCCTGCCCTTCTTCCTTTCTGGCCAGATTCTTTTATGGGCTTTAAGTGGCCATTAGTTTTCATTTACAAATGTTTTTTTCGCCTCCCTGGCTGGCTGTGTGTGCTGGCGTGTGTTTTTTGTATGGTCAGCCCGCAGTTATTTGCTTAACTTCAAACAAAAGTCTGTCTGTGCCGACACCAATTACCCGTAGTGGCAAGAGCCAGGGACGACTGGAGGTGGAGTTTGGCCTTAATTTGCCGCTGGATACAGTGAAAATAAATTAAAGCGCAGAAAAATAGGTCTGACCATGTGAAAAATGTTTTCGAAATTCGCCCAAAAGTATGCAAAGATATATTTCTTTAAAGAAAATCGCTGATCGAAAGTTTTCTGTAGTTTGAAAAAATATTAGATTATATATTAATTATTTTTGCAACTACTAAATACCACGAAAACAAATTAAAAGGGAAACAATTTTGTGTTTCGATTTAAGGATGTTTTTAAAAAGTATCTAAAAGTCTGTAATGTTTTTTTTTGTGATTTAAAAGTTTCTTGAAATTGTGTTTAAAAGTGTGGTAAAATTATAAAATAATTATAACCATTGAGAACTACTACATTGAAAATTAAAAGAAGAATATTATTACATAATTGACTTAATAATGTGTGAAAGAGTGTCGTTGTGTGTTTGTGGTCAAATATTTTATCCTTAATGTGGCAAAAACAGCAGAAACACAGTACCAGCACAGCAATAGCCAAGGCCCGCATGTTGAGCCAACAATTTGGCCAGAAATTGGCAACAAAACAGGGCCAGAAATTAAGAAAAGTGGCAGAGCAAATGATGGGAGATGGGCTGCATATGTTTGTTAAATAAACTGAAATTTATGATATATTTTTATGCGGGTTCAACTCGGAAGATTATCTACATTATTGTCTTTTTATTGTGTTTAATATATGATATTCCAAACAATTTTTTTTTTATGTTCAATTCAATAAATTTTGTACAACAATTTGGCAGTATTTTACAGTGTCCCATATTGAAGGACCTTTCATCGCTGGGACCTTGACAATAGGTAACCTCGACCTTCACTGTCCCATTTTCACTTTTCATCCTGCTCGTTAAGCTGAGGGCGTGGCCCATCCCTCAATGGGATCAACTTTAATGTGATTGTGAGTTTTTAATTGCTCCGTTTTGGCCCCTTAGCCAGGAAAAGGGGTGCTTAAGCCGTAGGGGAAGGGGAGAAGGGATTAAATTGTTCAGCTGACAGTTTAATGTCTATCAACTTAGCAGTTGTTGGTTGTTCAAGTTTTTAATATTATTAAAATAAAATAGCTTAATATTTTCAATATCCTTTTATTATTCGTTAATTATTTGTAAAAGA
The DNA here is from genome assembly GCA_008042675.1 of Drosophila seguyi. Taxonomy (NCBI): domain Eukaryota; kingdom Metazoa; phylum Arthropoda; class Insecta; order Diptera; family Drosophilidae; genus Drosophila; species Drosophila seguyi. Next base: position 178,000 of record VNJU01006020.1, on the reverse strand, counting down.
ATTAAATTAGTTCCTCCATTTCTTTATATATTTTTTCATATTTTTTAGTTAAAATGTATATCAAGTTAGCAAGAATCCCTCACATTTCAAAAATGTTTTTTTAGCCAGTATTTGCGGTTTATTAGTCGTTAATTATTCGTAAAAAAATAAAATTTATTGCTCAACTTTTTAATATTTACTTTCCGAAATGAAATTAATGCACTTTTGTTCCTTAAAAACTCTTAAAATCAATCGGTGGCATCGTTGGCCACCAGCTAGAAGAGAGTGTCACTTGTTAAAGGATTTCGCTCTTTGGGAAGCGTCGCTCTTTGGAAAGTGTCGCTCTTTGAAGAGTGTCGCTCTCCGGAGAATTTCGCTCAGTGGAGAGTGTCGCTCTCTGGACCGTGCGGCTTCCCGCCAAAAGTGCTCTCGGTTTCGCGATTCCTTCTTGCTTTGTAAGTTCGCGCTCGCACTGATCGGTCGGAAAACGCGCAGCTCGTACGAAAAAAGTGAAAAAAGCGGTGAAAACTGTCGGAAAACGGTCGGAAAAATCGACGGATCGCGGATAGTGTGCCCCGCCGTGAAAATCCATCCCTACGGAGGGTTTGGAGCCGGGTTAACGTGCGAAAATCGCGATCAAACGGCGAAAAATCTTCGACATGCTGCGTTTACATTCAGTGCCGTACGGTTTTGTGTGTGTGTGTGTTTTTTTTTCAGCCTAAAGCGAAAGCAGTGCGGGTGGAACGGAATATGCAATAAGTGCAAGTGTCCCGCTTGTTTCTGTATCGGTTTTGTATTTATTTTTTATTTTTTTAGTGTTTTAGCGCGCGCGTATAATTTCTCCGCCCTGCAGTTTATTTTGTGTGTTTTGGTGTATTAGTGAATTTAATCAAGGAAGAGACGAGAATAGCGTTTTCAGCCACAAACAACAAAGTAAGTGACGATTATCCATTGCTTTTTCTTGTCTTCTTCTTTGTTTTGGTTTTTCGCTGGCCAATTTGAATGCAAGCAAACGTAACTGCTCTCTCACGGAGAGAGCTTAAGAAATAAAGAGAGGGGAAGGAAGAGGGAAGGAAAGAAATAGAGAGAGTGAGAGAGTGAGAGAGGGGGAGAGAAAAAGAGAGCCTGGAGTGCGATCCACATATGTGTGAGCTGAAAGCCTTCGGCCATGTTTGCTTTGATTGCCTGGGCGTAAAAATTGGATTTATTTGTAAATAGAAATTGGAATAATCAGAATTAAGTAGTAAATAAATATATTTTAATTTAATAATCAAGATTTTTTAACTACTTTTATGGCTGTTTTTCTATACATTATTTACTTTCAATATAAATAAATTAAAGTAGTTAAAGTTTCTAATATTAAAGTATTGTAACTTAGTTTTTTTTTTTTTTAATATGTATTAAAAATAAAGCGACACATTAATTTATTTTACAAATAACGAATACTTGATGGCTAATTTTGAGCAAAAATATTTTAAGAAAATCTTAAAGTTTTCAGGAGAATCAAAATTGTAAAAAATGAACAGAACATTTTTTTGTGTCACCAATAATTAACCGATAATTAACGAAAAATTAAATTTATAATGCCAACTTGATAGACATGACACTTTGAAATTTATTCGGAAGATAATCAGCTTATTACAATTCACATCTTGGGTGCGTTTTTTTGTCTCCTTGTTTTCTTTTCTTTTATGAAAATGCCATGAAAATGGGTCCGAAATTGATTTTTACCAACCACCCAACCCTCCCCTGGGGCACGTGTCGCCACAATCAAGGCTCTGCAAATATCAACTTGCAACATGTTTGCTCAAAACTTTCAATGAACATTGCATACTTATGGCCGGAGCATTGATTGGCTCTGGTTGCAGCTATGCCTGCTCCTTCGGGGCGATGAGGGGGGCTTGGGGGTGGAGGGAACAATTCCTAGAGGGAAAATTTCACAATGTTTAACTCTCAACGGGCCTACACTGCGTATGCTTGATATGGCCACGAACTATTACTTTATGGTGGAGAACGGAAATTGCAGGGGCACGGTAAAAAAAATGCTGTGCGCTTTGATGGTATTAAATAAAAATTTAAATAATTATACTAACACTTTTGGAATGTTGGTATATTAACAAAAAATAAATAAACATATTAAATCATAGCCTATAGACTCTTTGAATAAGTTTAACAAATAAAAAGCAAGCTTAAAACTTAAATAAAAAAAAATAAAGTGACTTGGCAGCTTTAATTTTTTTTTTAAATTCAAAGATTACATTTTAAATTGAGTTAATTAAACTATATAGCAGATAAATAGCAAAGGAACTACAATTTTAAATAAATAAAATTTACTTTATACAATTTCAAATGAGTTCTTTATGTTTTTAATGAATGTTATTTTATAAATTATTTACGATTTTTATTACCAATATTTTATTTATAGAGTTTCAAGTCAGACCGTTCATCATACCCAAAAAAATCCTTTCTCATACTTTACTTGGTTTAAATAGTAAATTTTAAGCCTTTTCAAAATAAATCCTTAGCAAAAGTCAGACTATTTTTTCGTTGTAAAATGTTTGAATGCAGTACTAGGGCCTGGTCCCTGTTGATTTAAAAATTTCCCTCTTCCCTTTGTACCGTCGAGTGCATTGAAAGTCTTCCTCCTCGCTGATTTCACTCCCTTGCCGCCCTGTTCCTCCAGCTGCTATATATATCCTCCCATTGTCCGCTATATCTCTCGCTTTATTTTTGCCAGCTAAACGAATTTTATGACTAGGCTTCCGCTTTCTGCCATTTTTTTGTTGTAGAAAACTTTTTGAGGGGGGAAAAAAAACAACTAAAAAAGAAACTGAAATTAAAAGAATTATGCACAGCTTAGTGCTACTAAGTAAACTCGGGAAATTTATATAATGGGATAAAGTTTTCACGGCAAAACTCATTTTGTGGCTTTATCTTGGAGGAAAGTCGATGAAAATCTGTGTGCATTATACATTATGTTTACGTTTATTTTTTATATTTTTGTTTATTATATTTTATAGTTCACTTATTTTTCTTTTTATACATTTCAATTCTTAGAAAAGAAGCTGTCAAGAATCTTTTACAAAATTTCCTCTGAAAATCCTCACTTTCTTGCGACTCCCTCAGGTGAAATTTCCACAGCTTCGTCTTCGTTTTTTTTTTTGCGCCCGAGAAAAGCTAACTAAAAATTGGCAGAAAAAAATATTGAGTGCTCTGTGGAAACATCTGCGGTCTGGTCCAATGATTTATAGACTACATGGTCAAAAGAGGGGGGAATAGGGACGCTTTCGGGTCGAAGTGCATCGATAGATGGAGCCGGGAGTCAGGGAAAAGGGGAGCACACACAAAAAAAAAGGCAACAAAAAATCGCAGTCGAGCAGCAGCAATATTTTCACTGCATCCCCAATGCAGGCAAAACAATCAACGCACTGTGTGTGTTAGTGTGTGTGTGTTGGCCAACTTGGGTGTGGCTCCAAGAGCTTTAAGGCTTTAACAATTGCAGTTAACCAGGGTTTCTAAGGCCAAATCAATGGGGTATAAGAAAGATAGGTATTAAATTAGGAATGTAAGTGGAAATAACTATTTTATGGATGATTTAATAGTAATTACATATTGTAAATATTTTATAGATATTACCATTAATATTTAGATATTTTTTAGATGCTTAAAAGTATTTGATTTAATTATGAGTATATTACATATATTTATTTAAAGTTAATTTTACTGCCAAAAATCTTTCTAATTAAAAATTTTATTACTTCTGAAATCCCATAGCAGTCTGTATATATATATTTCTATATATATACCCACAAGTTTTCGATACTTCAGGTAGCATAATATATAATTCAGAGCGCGCACACACACACATACTTACTATTGTCCGTTGGTCGGGGCTTCCGGTTCCTGTCCGCTGGCGTTTCCATTATGATTTCTATTATTCGCAAACTCGGCACAAAAATTTCGCTGAAAATGAAATGAAATAAAGATTCAGCTTAAGAGAAATGATGATGATGATGATGATGATGATTCCAGGACGTTGGGGACTCACACATCTGTGGCTGCCTCTATGTGCTGCAGAGAAAGAAAAAGAATGTTAGTTTCTTCAGTTTTAAACCTGTAATATATATTCCAAAAATATATTAAAGTTACGCTTTAAAATAGGTAATTTTAAATATATTTCAAATATTTTCTAAATTAAAAACTGTAAGAGCTCAAAGAACTCAAAGAAAGCTTTAAGAATTGCCTTACTTCTGACCTCAAATACCTTAGAAATTTTGTATTTTCTCTCAGTGTTCTGTATTTATGCCTGGGTGTACATATATGTGTGACCATAAAGCGCACATGGCCCCCTGGAGTAAGTGGTCAGCTCGGAAAGTAACGAAATGCGAGGAGTCTTACAGGTGGGGAGAGAGACAGCGAGAGCTGTGGGGTAACCAAGATGGAGCAAGGGAGCAAGGCAGCAGGGGAGCCAAAGGAGCCAAAGGAGCCAAAGGAGCTAAAGGAGGCTGGAAATGGAGATGGAGCTGGTAATGGTGGCCCCTACATATGCTTAACCCATAAAGCCCACGAGCCACTCCAGTTATGGTCTTCAATTTGCGACTCCCCGGACCGATGGCTGTCAATTAATGACCCATTTGGCCAGCCAAGGGTTAAGGCCGCCCCCACTCGTGTGTGTGTGTGTGTTTCTATTTAAGGAATTACTTCTTCTATTTTTTCCACCCATTCAACACGCACACAAAGGGCTGGGCACCGAGCAGAAAAGGAAGGGGCTGTGGGTTAAGGGTCCACCAAGAGGTATACCCAGTGTTTTTTTTTTGTTTTAAGGAAAATGTGAGAAAAGAGAAGAAAAATAATTTATTATAAAATTTTTTAAATATTTGGTTTTATATTATTTTTTTATATTTTCTGGAAAATAAAACTAAATTATTTCTTATTAAAGAAATAAATACTGGAGGTTTTAGTGATTATTTTAAGCTTCCAAAAGTAGTTTCCTCTAAAAAAAAATCATAATAAAATTTTCAATTCAATTTAAAATACTATAAAAATACTATATTATACCATATAAAATACTATACAAAATATAATATAAATTTTGACAAATATTTTATATTTTTATGAGATGATTTAGTACTGAAAAAGCTTTAATTTAATTTTTTTTAGCATATATTATGTTTATGTTTTCGAATTATTTTAAAAATAATTTCTTTTTTATGTTTTTTCTTTTAAAAAGAAATAGTAAATGCTTTTAGGAAAATACTAAAAAACCCTATTAAAATAGTATATAAAATACTATAAAAATACAATTTAAAATTTTGGTACTAAGCATTACTGGGCATCGGTTAGTTGGTCCTGCACTTTGGCATTCCTCCTGTCTTTCTCACATGTGCCGCCCTTAGACCTCTTAAGCTGTGTGCCACAAGTGTCGAAAAGTGTGCGCACTCCAAGCATTTTCATTTTCGTTTTCATTTTCATTTTGAGGGGGTCTTCGCCTTTGTTCGCCTCCCCTTAATTTTCTGTTTCCCGTGGCAGGACACTCGTCAGCACTTCGTTGCCAGCATCTTGCCTGCCTGTTGCCTGTTGGCCGCCTCCTTGACAGGACTCTTCACGAAAAAAAAAAGAAAAGAAAACTGTCGAAGTGAGCAGGCCGTGAAATCCTTGTGAATTGAGCCACGTATCCACTATGCTGGGCCAAAAATAAAACCAAGAAGAAAGTTTCTCTATTAAAAAAAATTAAGAAATCATTTAAAAGAAATATATTTTATTTGAAAATAGAAAAGGTCGCTTTTATATATTTGAAATTTAGTTACAAAAAAGGCATAAATAAATAAGTAAAACAAGGTTTTAGGTAACTATCTTTAAATCCCTTTTTAAATTACAAAATACAGCCAAAAGTAAAGCTTTCAAATACCAGAAATAAACGATAATAAATGACTTTATCTAAACAATGGTTAGGTTTTCTTTGCTTTGCGGTCTCCCAAATTTTCCCCAATATCCGAGCTCAAATGCAACGCCAAAGAAACCACTGAAATTGGATGGCTGCAATTGTATGTGCCTTCTCCAATTAGGAGAAACTCAAGGCAAAATTCTCTGCGAGTCTCTCTATGTGTGTGTGCGTGGGTGTAGCCCTCAATCGCCAGGGGCTCTACAGCCTCTACGGATCCCCCTCCAAGCCCCGACCCATTTTTCGACCCACCGCCTCTGTGTTTGCCTTTGCCTTTCAACTCCTCGCTCACTAATTGAATATGCATATTTAGCTGTCAGTCATTTTGATTGCGTAACAAACCGAAATCAAATGAAACATGAAGGCCCCAGAAGCCGCCCTCAAAATCTGCCCCGAAACCCGCCCAAAACTACCCACACACTCATCGCAAAAGCAACCTCAGTGTAAACGTTATGCATTTGATTGGCTTTCACTACAAATCATTGTCATGATCTCGATTTTCAATATTTTGCCAATGCATTCCAGCAATTATGCATTTCACTGGAAGGAATTATAGACCTTGAAATGTTTATTATATTTTTTAATAATTTATTATTAAGAATATTATATTGAAATATTATATGTTGTGCCTCAGGTTTAAACTCCAAGCTTCTTTTAATTTAATTTAATTTAAAAAAAAGGTTTTAATATCTTTGAAATATATTTTATTAAATTATTAGACTCTAAAAAAATTTAAATATATATTTTTTGCATATTATAATTATATAAATACATGAAAATAACAAATTTTAGCTGGCATCAGTGTGCCCGTTTGACTTTTCTTACCAAATACCTAGCCAATAACAGCAGAAAATACTAATTAATACTGAATTAAGAAAACAAAATAATAATTTTTAATGTTTAATATTATTAATTATTATTTAATTTATAAATAAAATGTGTTTTTTGCACAGTGTTTCGCAAATAAGCAATCATAACTGAACACTCGCCTGTCATATGACAATTAACTTGAATAATTAAGCATTTTCGGTCGATTTGTGGCAGTGTAGCCGTGTGCATTTCAGGGCACTTGGACAATGACAGTTGATAATGCACTTTAATTGTTGAAATATGGATGGATTGTTCGCTGGGGATAATAATGGAAGCCAGAATGAATGGATGGGTAATGTAAACGCAACTCCACTTAATCATTGATACCACAATTTGCATATGCGGTGCGGGAGGGGGCAAAAAGTTAACTAATTGAGGTATTACCAGGTAATTAAAAGGGGAAACTTGAAGATAAAAGAGTTGGTTTATTCAAAATTTAGGCACTAATTAAGGTTGCTCGAAATGTGATAAAGAAAAATAATGTTTAGTGAGTTATTTCTAAGATTTTAAAAATATATCTTTACATAATAGACGTCCTTGTTCGCATTAATATTCTCTTTAATTAACTTAATATCCGATTCAAGGACACATTTAATTTTAATCAAAAACCTTTACATATGACAATAAATTGATGACAATGCTCCACATTATGTCGACAAAAGGCCTGCCAGTTAATTGAAATGAAAATTGCCATTTCAATTAATGGCAGAATCCCCGAAGTCGAATTTTGTTTGTTTTCGCTTTCGGCCGGTATCCATTTTGGACTGCTGTTTGCTGTAATTATAATTGGCAATTTGCAAATTCAATTGACCGCAATTATGCTGGCGACCACCGAAAAATCGCCATGAATAATGCAACAGAGAATTCGAATTTCATATTCATTCAATTAGAGAGTTTTTTTCGGGGGGACGGAAGGACGAAAGGACGGAAGGACGGGTCCAAGGAGTCGACAACAATTGTGAATGGCACACGCAAAGGATAATCCGGCATCCGGCTGTCTGGCATTTTGGCATTCTGGCATTCTGGCATCCGGAACGATTGTAAATTTTGTGGAAAACATCACGTATACGCACCGTACACACAGACGGACACGCAACGCCATGGCAATTGGCAATAAAATTCTAATTTTATGCAATTAATTTAAATACACGCTGGCAACAAACAAAGCGGAGAGCTTACAATCTTATTACTTTATTGCCACTTGAGCGTTTAGCGTGGGGGAAAATGGAAAATGGAGATGGAAAATGTAGCTTTCAGCTGGAGATGGAAAAGGGTTCAGCCCCTGATGAAAGTGTTCAATTTGTAAGGATTTTGTTTGTGTGCGTGTGCCTTTTTTTTCTGCCTTAAATGTACCTAGGGGACCGGGCATGTAATCAACTTAAAAGATATCTCCTCTCCGAGCTCTCGGGGAATCCGATTATGTGGCAAACGAGTATTGCAAATGTGTGCTGGCATTGTTTTATCCCGTCTATCGTTTCCTGGCCAAGGATTATCTGTAGGTAAATCAGTGGGGAGTCCGAAAAAGGGGCGGTTGCAAGTTGCATTGCCACTTATTGGGGATTGATTAGAGAGGATTGAATTTGCTGGGAATGACTAAACAAGAAGCTGATTTAATTACAGAAACTTGCCAGAGCTTCGATCGAATTTCATTGGATTAGGTTTAGCCATAAAAATAGTGGAGAATCTGTACTCAAAATACAAAAAAGAATGTTGCAGGAGATTTTCGAAAAAGGTTTAATGTTTAACATTAAAATTCTACAACATTTTAATTTTAAGTTGTTTAAGGTACATTTTCTGTTTTTCTTTGATGTATTTTATGTGCTCTTTGAAGAATTCACTTAATTTAATATTTATAAATTTCATTTTAATTAATTAGACGAATATATTAAATATTTTTTATGATTTTTGTTACTGATATGCCATTTAATTTATTTTCCGTGGCTTTCATAAGCCTTAAAATGGGTTTAAGGAAGTGCTTCTAAATTATTTAATTATTTATAAAAAAGTACAAATTTCAATAAGATTAAATAGGAAAATATTTAACATCTTGTAAGTGCAAATGTCACGACTGTAACACCTCTGGGCCGAACCCCTTAATTTTGTTGGAAAATGCCACATGCATATGCATACATCATAAATAATTGAGTTATCCTCTCGATGTTTTTCCCCCCTTTTCCTGCTTTATATGTTTCTGACTGGCCAGAGCATACATCTATATTTATATGTTTATATATACATTTTTTTCTTGTCCGACAACATGACAAATTTATCCTAAAGTTAATTCCCTTACTCAGGATCGAAACCCCACCTGCACCCACTGCTCTGTGCTGGCCCGTGGCTGCTGACCCCTTTGCCCTGTCTCATGAACTTTGGCCTGTGTGTGGGCACAGTTGAGCTCAAAATATTAGTTATTATGTTTGGAAATATTAAATAAAAAATTATATATTAATTATATTCAGTTTTTTGATGGAAATAAATTGTTATTCAATTTATTAAGTATTTTTATTTGAAAACGTTTTGAAAAGAATTGAAAACAACAAAATTAATATGATAGTATTTAGTTTTAACCATTCAAATTATATTTAAAAGGAATAATTAAAGTCAGAAAATAATTTATTTATTAATTTAACAGATTTAAAATACAAAAAGTAAATTAAATAAAAATTATATTAGTATTTTCTGGAAATAAAATATTCTTAAGTTCATTTAATTTTTCAAAAAGTTTTTTTTTATTTGAAATTGTCTTGAAAAGAATTTAAAATAACAAACTTAACATGGTACCTTTTAGTTCAAACTTTACAAATTATATTAAAATACTTTCCAATTTTATAAATAATTTTCAGATTATGTTTTGTATGTATTAAAATAATTGATGCTTCTATTTCTGTGAACCCCTGCGTCCTGTGTGTGTGTCACTTGGGATGTTGTTCATTTTGGTCGACGTTGTCCTCGGTTGGGCGCAATTTGTATACATATATTGATGAATATGTATAAATAAATTTCTATTGATTTTTCATTATTTATTTTTAATAATAAATAAAGGCAAGCAAGCTGCTCGCTTCCCCAGCTCTTACTGGCTGGATCGTTTTTATTTTTTTTCAGAAAGTGTTGACACACCTAAGTTTGAAATTGAGTCGTTGGAGCACATTGATTGAGTTTCTGCCTGCTGTGTTTTTTTTTTCCTTTTTCTGTCCCTTATTTTTTTATACACACAAAAAATGTTCGCTTTGTTGCGCACCAGAGAGGAAAACATTTTAAATTCAAACACCCCGCCTCCCAAAAGCATTTTCTAGCCGGCGTTAAAAATGTTTTTCCTAAGCGTTTACACAGCTAAAATAATTAAATTCAATTGGAATTCAGTTTCCGCTTTAGAGAAAAAATGTAATAGAAAATGCAAAATGTCGTTCCATCCCAAAAAAAAAAAAATGAAAAAAACGATACAGGTGAGTGGGGAAATATATTGAAAATTTATTTATAGTCAAATACGCTACACTGCACCTGTATCAGTGTGTGTGTGTGTTTGCACAACAGATGTTTGCTGGTGTTGAGTGTACGCACACGCGCACACACCCACACCGAGTTGGGGTGTAAAAATGATTGAGTGTTTGAACTGAACTTTTGTGTCGTTGCCATCGTCATCAGTGGCTGTGAAATAGCAGTGGCAATGCCTGGCCTGCCACATCCACACACGCACACACACATTTCACAGTGGGGCACCACCACCACGAAAAACAACAGGGGGGCTGCCCCACATACCCTATAATTCGCAGGAACTGGTATTCCAGCGGCTAAGGTGGGATTTTAAATTAAGGAAGTGGTTGTTTAACTGGCTTTGCTTTTAGTTTGTTACTTATTTATTTACTTACAAATTTATTTAGTTAGTTATTTGCTTTATTTATTGATTTTGTTATTTATTTATTTGTTTTTTTATTTATTTATTTATTTATATATGATTTTTTTGTATTTTTATCGAGATATTCTTTTGTTTCGGTATTTATTTAATTATAGACCTATAGACCTATTTATTAATTTAATTATTCTTTTGTTGGCTTATTTTCTATTTGTATATTTCTTAATTACATTTTATGATTATTAAGTTATTTATGGTTGTAATTTAATTGATTGATCAATTAATATATACATTTAAATTTGTTGATTTATTTTTATATAAATGCCATTATTTACCATTTAAAGTCGCAAAAGAACCATTTAAACATACATAAAAATACAAATTAAATGTAATCGTGCCCTTATATTAAAATGCACTGAACCCTGGCTTTATGTGGTTCTATTTTGTATACAAAACAACGCCCAGATAGTTTTTCAATCAACTAATCCCAGGACTATGACAAAGCCTTTTGTTCCAAATTTATTTGTTTGCATAAACAGCTTTGTGATCTGTCAACAGCCTTCAAGTGCATTTCAACTTCGACTCACTTTCGCTATCTATATGTATTTTATCGCTTTTGTTGTTATCTCTGTGGGGCTTCTCGATTTGTTTGGCTTGCTTTTCTGGGCCCCCGTGTTAAAGCAAGCGTAGAGCACTGTGAGAAATAATATTATATATTCATTTAAACAATTAATTATTAAATTTCGACTTTAATTGTTATTTTATTCTGCAGCTTCAGCAGCGTATTCATTTAATTTTGATAAATTTTTTTGGTTGATTTATTTTATTATTAATAAAAAGCATTTATTTTATATTAATCTTTAGCAGAGGCTTGAAGTTGCACATTTTAATAAAACATTGTAAGAATAAAGCAAAAATCCTTTAAAAATATTTTCAATTCCCTTGAATACTTAGTTGCTCTATTTTTGTCTCAGTGCATTCCGTGATGCTGGCTACGGTTTTAAATTGTATTTAAGGTGGCTTCGACTCCAGCAGCTTTATCTGCTTTAGCTGCCACTTCTTCTTTATCTGCCGCCGCTCTCTTTGTAGTTGTTTTTGTTACACAGGAAAATTACCAGCGCCAAGGAAAAGCGGCAAGAAAAAGCACCAAAGGAGTCTACGGGGGCAGTGTCAACAGTTTTCCCTCCGGCTGAGTGAGCCGCCTTCGGGCATGTTTGTTTGTATGCACTTCAATAAAAATTTAGCATACGCTTCGCTTCACTTCACTTGCCACACGCACGACAAAATCCACACACAGCAGCGGTCAAGATAATAGCAGCTACAAATTGTGGCAAGGATATGCTAATATCTATATTATGGCAAAGATATTAATGAACCATAGGAATGGGTAGTATTTAATTACTAGGAAAGTAGCAGTTGAGCTTTGAAATTTACATGAAAATAATAAAAATACATTATTATTCAACATAATTTTTAGTAAATTTGTTTGGTATAAATATTCTGAGATTATAAGATTTAAGTTAAGAAATATATGGGATATCATTGTGACAATAGGTCTGAACAAGACCAAAGCTGGCGAAAGAATGAGGCTGGTCGGTGATCGTGCCTCTATTTATTGACTGAGCGTCTGGCGGGAGCGATACATTTAGAGAGAGAAGGAGAGTGATAGAGCGAGTGCAAGACAGAGAGAGTGGAAGGTAGAGACTTTCTAGAGAGAGAGATAGAGAGCGGGATAGATAGCGAGAGAGAGAGATAGAGAGAAAGCGAGCTAGAGAGCAAGAGAGAGATGGAGATAGAGAGAGATAGAGATACCGAGAGATAGAGATAGAGATACCGAGAGACAGAGAGAGAGATCGAACATTTAATTCAGAATTTTCTCCGAAGCCTGTTTGTGATATTATGTTGACTGCAGGTGTATATACATACATACATATACAGTATCACAGGCACACATACGCACACACCGGGCACAGCGCACCTGTAACGCCCCCTGGCGGCGGGCGGCTGCTGCTGCCGCTGCTCCTGCTGCCACACACGAAAACGAAAACATTGCTTTGTATCATTTCCCCTTGACGAAGCATTTTTCGATTATATGTTGCCTTTGCTTTCTGCCTCGTTTTTCAATCTAAATGTCAGCACACATGTGCGTGTGCGTGTGTGTGTGTGTCAAAATGGCTGCCAGCTGTGCGTGCGTGCGTGCGTGAGTGAGTGAGTGTGTGTGTGCGCGTGTCGTGGCAAATTACTCGAGTTAAGTGCGCACTTGAAGAACGAAATAGCCAAAAAACAAAACTTCATCCTTCAGCCAGCCTCCGTTTTCCGTTTATCCACCTAGCCTCCCCCACCGCCCCCCTTGAAAAACATCCGGAAAACTCAGCGCCAGCATGTGTGCGTGTTTGTGTGTGTGTGTGAGCGCGCGCGAAAGCGAATTTCCTTTCTAATTTGCTTAACGCAACTTTCCCAAGTCTCGTTACATTATTGTTCATTCATGTCACCGGCAACTGCAACTGCTGGCTCAAGCTCTCAAAAAACAAAACAACAAGAAAAAAAATAAAATACAAAAAAAAAAATAAAAAAAGAATATAAAAAAAAACGTAAGAAGAAAACTGGAATATTTGATATAAACTTAGAGCCATGAAATACCCCTTAAAAATAAATTCAATTAAGCATTAAGCTTAATTACTTTTATATTTTTCTTATTGATATAATAACATATTGGTGGTTGGTGTGTCAAATTTAAATTCTTTTAAAATCGTAGAATTTCTTAGTTTTTATATTTTTAATATTTAGTTAGGTAATTTTCTGACTTAACTACATAATTTTAAGTATGTTAAATTAGCAAAATCCCCTTAGCTTAGCTCGAAACTCTCTTTTATTTTATCTATTTGATCCTTTAAATGGTCAAATATAATTAAACTCATTAAAAGTGATCGAATTTTCTAGTTTCAATATTTTTAATATTTTATTAAGTAATTTTCTGAATTAATTAAATTAGTAAAATACCCTTACCTTAGCGGGATTCCCTCGAACACTTGGCCCTCTAACGTGTGCATTTATTCAAATGCGAAATGAAAACTTTGAAGTTGAAAATTAGGGAAGCAAAAGAATAGCTACAACAATGTATATGAAGATGTTGAGAAAAAAAGAAAGAGAGGAAAAAAAGAGAGGGAGGAATAGAGAGCAAGAGAAAGTAGAATGCGTGCAGAAAACATTTTATTTAATATGATTGCAGCTGTTGCTTCTCGCAAATGTCCCTGTTTTTCCCCTTAAATTTATATCTCAGGTATGATTTTATATTTTTTTATAACCATTTATTTCTAATAAAGGAAATTAAAAGCAGAAATATAACCATTTAATAACAATTTGCTTTGCAAAAAGAAAAAGAAACAGAAACAAAGTAAAATATCTACTACTTATATGCATAAAACATTGCCCATCAATCGGGGGTATATCGCATTACGGCTGATGTAAATACGGATGAAGGACCTTCGACTTCCTCCGGCAGGAAGTGAGCAAGCAGATAGATGTCGGGGGATGCGGGGCGGCAGGCAGAAGGATAAGCAGGTCCTTTAAGCTCCGGCCTTCGAGTTGGCTGCCTTTGATGTCGCTCAAAGTGGTTGAAAATGCATATTAAATGTGTGGACTAAGTGGATTCATTCGAATACTTGACAATTAGCTAATAGGACGAGGAGGATACTATCTATATATATATATATATTATACTATATACACAAACAAGGAGAATACCTAAGAACTTTGTGAAGAAAACTTAACTGGAAACTTAAACAGAAACTTTGAATCAGTTTTATATTTTTAGAAACTCTTAAGAAATATATAAAATCAAGAAACTAATATTTAAATGCAAAAAATATACATTTTTTCTTGCTCTACTATTTTTAAAATAAGACTTCGGGTTCATAAATTCGAGGAATTTTAATATGTAAAAAGTTTTTCCATGTTTTTTGCACCTATAATGGCAGCTGAGAAAGAGCCTTATATATTCATTAATTATTTAATATATATTTCACGCACACTTTCCATATATTATACATAAATGGCCTTTAATTAAGTTTTTAAGCCTCCGGTTCGGACTAAAGTCGCAATGAAAATATTGTAATAAATTCTCTTGAATTGTTTGTGCGCGTAAATTTAATCAATAAATAAAATGTAAATTTTTCCACGATTTCCACGAGGGAAAACCCCTGACAAAGTCGCCAAGTAATTTCCTACCTTCGTCTTTATTTTGTTGTTTTTTTTCCCGTATTCTCTTGATTTCCTTCACTTTCTCTCTTTCTCTGTCTTTTTTTATATTTTGATTGCTACGCCTAGCGGCTGTTGACCCGAACTTCCCGTTCCTCTTTCGCGGGGTCAAACCGCAGGTGAAGCCAGGTGAAATATAGGTAACAAAACATACAGAATAATCGGGAAAAACTTTGGGCGAACGAAGAGCTAAAGCAAAAGGCAGGGAATTCAAGTCACGACATTCGCACCTGGAGGGCGAATGGCGTTTAAAATTCAGCAAAAGGTCAACAAATGCCAGGTAACTGGCTTGGTCAGCTACGCAATAAAGGAAAACGGAATATACTGTGTATATATATAAGCATATTCCTATATAGATATCTTCAAATAATTATGTACAGTGCGAGAAATGCAAAAAAAAACCAAATACATGTCTATCGAAATTGTATATCGATATTTATCGATGCGACAGTCTATATTTAAATCGTTAATTAAAAGATGTGATATATCTGTATCTACTTGTAATATCGGTTTATATATTAAGGAAAGGAGATAAATAAATAAAATATTATTTTTTTAATATTGTTTCGATAATATCGATATTTTTTAAAACTTAAAATTTCGATATTTTGAAGTTAACATTATTTTCGATATAATATTGAGCCCAAAATTTAAATTACTAAACTGTATAATTACTTTTGCTGTTAAAATTAATATGTATTTAATTCTTATTTTTATATATTTATATTTTCTGTTTATTTTTTATATTTTAATATTCCCTAATATCTTTTTTTTCTTGCACTTTGCAGTCATGAATCGCACTGTCTTCGCTTAGCCTGGTATTTGTGTTTGTAGAGCGGCCAGTCAAAAAGTCTCGCTTCAATTACTTTGAGTTGTGCAAACCTTTCTGGCTCATTTTTGTTTCCCCTTGCTTCGTCCTTGTCTACCCCATTGTCCCACATTTTCTCCGCGGCTCCCCCCCTGAGCCCCGCCACCTTGTTTCATATACCCCACTGTCCCATAATTTTCAGTGGCCCTCGTTGCTTTCTTTTAAATGAAAGGTGACGCGGTATATTTGAATTTTGAATGCATAGTTGGAGGGGGGGAAAGGGCAATGCTGATGGATGTGGGACGAAGGCAAAAGGACCTTTCCATCATCCTTGCTCCTTTTGCCTTTGCTGTCGGCTGCCGTTATTTCTTGTCGACGCGTCGCCCCGACATTATTATATATACTGGTTGCGCCAGTATCCTGGTAGCCAGCTTCCTCCTCCATGCCCCGTCAGTTTTTATTAAAAAACTCATTATATCTCGCTCAGCAGGACAACAGGATGCGGTCTATGATAGAGTATTTGGGCAGCGGGGCGGGAATTTAAGTATATAAATTTATTTATTTGTGTCTGTTTTTTTTCCAGCAATAATCATTGAAGGAAATATGGAAATTCCTATAACTAATTCACAAAGTTTGTGTCCCGGCAAGGACCTGTACCTGATTGACTGATTTTGCAAGGGAAATTGCCACAATTCCCAGTAGTTTCCCTTCATTGCCTTACTTCATTTCCTTTGGCGGCTTCTTGGCTATTAATTTCCCCTTTGGATTGGACTGTAAAGTTGTCTCAATTTGAGTTTTCCTTGTCAACACCATTGATTTCCCATATTAAATTTTCCTTGTCATCTATTTTTGGTGTTGCAAACTTTTCGAATTTCATTTTCACTCTCATTTTTCCTCTTATTTTCCGCCCCCCAGTCAGCTGTGGCTTAAGTAATTTGTTGAATTTTTTGTTGTGTGTTATTTACTAACTCTTTTTTTCTCGGGTAAAATCCAGCAGAGTGGAAGGCGAAAAACGTAAAGCGAAAAACGAAAAACTATTTTGCGACACAATCCTTCCGGTTCGGTTGGGGCAAAAAAAGTTTCAATTTTTTGTTGGTTCGAAAGGAAGGGGAAAATCCAGAAAAGTAGGAAACTTTTCAATAAACTATCGCATCGCACACACATGCCACACATCCGTTTGGCCAACTGCTGCCAACTGTTGAGTTATTTTTTATATTGTTAGAGCCATTCCCCCTCCTGTATATATATATAACCTTTCTACCCTGCTCTAAGGATACCTCTCTCTTTTTCTCCTTGCTCCCTTACTCCCTTACTTCCCTTCTCAATTTCTCCCTTTGTCCTGTCCACTTCTCCCTGCCATTGATAAGCTGCAAATAGTTTGAACACCATTTGCCAGTAGATTTGTTCGCTGCAGGACTTGCAGGACAATTTGCTTGCCCCAAACAGTACCGCCTGCTTATAGAGGAATTTCTTGTATTACATTTTTCATAACACAAATATGAATTGTAAAAGCTTTTTAAAAGGAAATCATTTCGCCTTTGTATATATTTAATTTTGTTTAAAAAAAAAAAAAACCTGAATTCCGTTGAAGAAATTCTCGGAAGCCTTCGGGACACTGTAACTTCCTGGTAAAGCACTTCTTTTCCTCGACTTGTGTTTGTTTTTCCACCTCCACTATAAAGTTAAATTGCAATTTCGAAAAAGTATTTAATATGACAGTTGAGCAGAAGGGGGGCGAGGAGGGAAGTAAGGACTTGCAACAAAAGCTGCAAGGAAAAGGGAGGTAAAAAAAAAGGAAGCAGAGGCAGGAGGCAGGAGGCAAGAGCCAAGAGGCAAGAGAAAGGAGACAGGAGCCAAGAGTTGGCCCAAAGGAGGTGAAGAAAAACAAGTACTGGCGTTGCATCGGCTTTCACAGAAAGTCTTGGCATCGGCATTGGAATGCTGACAAGCAGTTGCAGTTGCTATTGTACAGTTTTCACCAGTTTTCCTCAGATTTCCCCACTCCCCACTGTTTCCCCCTTAGATTTCTCCCAGTGAAATGCTGTGTGTCGCTCGCTTTCCGCAGGACAGTGAAAATCGCTTAGGCAACAAAACCTGACAACGCATCTAGTTTTTGGTAAATGTCACAGCCCGAAGGAGCCTGCAGGAGGTCCTTGGTGCTAATTGGAAAATGATTAAATGGCTGGACAAGCAGAAAATAAGGAAACTTGAGATTTTAAACTTGAAAATTAATTAAATATGTATATATTTCCTGGGATTTCTTAATACATTCTAAAAGCCTCTGGATTTATGGATTTATGTTCAAGGCTCAATAACAGCAAACCTCCCTCCTCCTCCTCATCCGGGCAGAAAGTGAAAGCCTCTCGGCGCGTAGATGGATCCTTGTCCTTGACCTTGGCCACAATGGCGTATACGCAATTTATGGAAAAATATGTGAAAACAAAATGAGCTCGTCTCCAGAGCCCATGTAAATGATATTTGCCATACGATGCGGAACAAATTCATGGGCGAAAATCAGCGACAAACAAAATATATATATGCATAAATATATATAAAATATATATATTATATATATCTATATATCCCTCTACTCGATGACAGGAAAATTTAGTAAAATGCAAAAATGTCGCATAAATATTCGCATAAATTAAGCACAAATTCTTTGGCCTGACAATACATATAATGAAATATTGGAAAATTTGGCAGGACCAAGGCCAAATTCGTTTATATACACACACACACGTAAATTCATAAAAAAAAAAGAAACCAAAATTGGGTTCAATAAAAAGCAGAAGAGCCTCACACCACACACTTTACGGCCAAGGAATGAATCTAAATCTTGGCCATAAAAAAGGGCAAACATGAAACCAAATGTAAATCGAGGCGAAGAAGTCAAATGGGCAGGACACGTTCCGATTCTGAAATGAAGAGTTTTCAAATTCGATGGAGGTGTATTTATATCCTTGAATACTTTTAGCAGTTTGGGTTTTATTTAGCAGCAGCAGGAAGGGGTTAAGAAAGTGGTTTAAAAAAGATCAAGGCTTGCCTTTAAGTAAGAAAATATTGTATATTTCTGGTAACTCGTTTAATAAATAAAATAAATATACAATAAAATATGAATAAATTGTGTTTTTTACATCACAAATATAACATATTCAAAGTAAATTGTGTATGTTTAATATTTATTCCGAAATAAATACGGAAAATGTTTAAATAATTCTTAAGAATTAAAAAAATGCAAAACCTCGCATATTTTTTAGATATATATAAATCATATTTTGACCTATAAATAACTGTCATCATTCTGTTATTCATAATCCCACAATTTAGATCTTTTTTTACATAAATATTGGAAATGTAAATGCCACAGAAATTACACTTGTTCAAATATTGTTTGGGGAAAACTCCAACCCCCCCGCACATAAACTTTCCCTTCGCTGAACGATAAACAATTCAAATTGAATTCCGCTGACTAAATAATGACAGAAAACGAAACAGAAAGTGAAACAAAGAGCTGAAACACTGAAGGCGAACAGGTTAGTTAAGGTCGAAGGTTAAGGCAAATGAAAATAAAATGTGAAATAATCAAAGCGCATGTGATTTGCATAATTTGTAATGTGGAATTTCCGCTCACATGGCTCTCATTTCCTGTTACACACTTACACACTCGCCCACTTTTCCGCATTTCCCGGCAGCTTTCCCACCGGCAGCGGCAGCGGCAGCGGCAGCATCTCTCTTCCATTCCGCTTGGATAACTGTTTAATATGCATAAACTTCACTGGGAAAATGTGGGCTGGGTCAGGGTGGCAGGGAGTGGAAGTTGAAGTGGGAGTGGGGGGTGGGTATGAGTGTGCGTGTGGGTTTGGGAGAGATTTTTGGATGTTGTATCCTTCCGTTCGGTTTTCCGCCCGCGGGGAAAATCGGGGCAAAGGCAAAGGCAAAGGCAACGGCAACGGTGTTGTCTTGGCCTAATTGGTTGCCGCTGCCGAGCGACGAACTTTATCTACCAGTTTTCTTACAATATATATTTTGGGCTTTAAAGCATTACTCTTTATGAGCTGCAAAAAGGATATAGGTTTTATGAAGGCGAGAGATCAAGTAAAGGAAAGGATATAGGATATTATTGTGTGCTTAAAAGTATATATATTTTATACAGACTCAAAATCAATTAAAAGAAAGTGATTTATGGTTGGAAATTCATGTTTAATATAGTTTCTAGGGTATTTATTATTCCAAGTATTTAAGTTCTATAAAATTCCTTCTTATTTTTGTGCATCTGCTATGGCTGCAGAGTTCTCCTCTTCGCTTTTTGCCATTTTTATGGGATTTATTATTTGCTTTATGGCGCAAAACTTTAAAGACTAATTGGGCGTATCTTTATGGGTTCCGATTTCAGCATAAATCCAGTCAGGAATTTTCCTTAGCCCCCTTTCTTCTCTCCCTCTTATTGATCACTTTTTTGGCTTTGACTTGAGGAACAAGTTAACGTTTCGGCTTCCTTGGGGTTTTTCCTTGAAAGGATGTCTTAAGCCAAAGAGGGAAGGGGAAGTTGCCAAAAACTAAAATCCAAGTTTTTGGCTAGTAAATCTTAACGGATTTAAGCTTAGTTTCCTTTGGGTTAAAATAATATGGAAATTATTATTTAATTTTTTTTATAATTCCTTTAAACGTTTTGTATTTGGTTTTTTTCTTTACTTTATTTTGTGTTATATATATTTTATGGGACGACCATTAATGTCTGTGCCAATTCCCTCGGGTCGGCGTAAAAGTTTTCCTATAATACCCGTCATAGAACCTCTCTCTCTCTCTCTCCCTCTCTCTCTCTCTTGCCCGCATAAAACTTTTCCTCTCACACAGACACACACTTGACGTTTTATATTCAAACAGTTTTATTTCGACCTGATTTTTACACATGAATTAATAAAAAACACTCATTAAACCCTTCGTCCCCTGCTGACACACACATATATTGTACCATACATATATATATACATATATATCATACATATATAAGTATGTGTGCGTATGTTTAGTTTGCGGTTCGCTGTCCTTGTTGTGGTTCAGTTGGCCTCCGGTGCGTATGAGCGATGCGAAATGTAAGCCAGTTTGCGGCACATTTGCATATATGAATGTGTATGGAAAAGTGTGTGTGGCAAGGGTTTTCCCCAGGTTTTTCCCTCCGACGACGAAAGGAGGAAGCTAATTTGCATCCAAGGAGGACGAAGGCTCGACGGATGATGGGCAGACAGGGAGAGATGCGAGATCCCGGGATCGATGTGAGGGTGCGATTATGTTTTGTGCGCCTTTTGCGGTTGAGTTTCCACTGGCTTTTCTTTTCGGTCTTTACAATTTCTTTTTTTTTTTCGCCGGTTTTTTTTATGACTTTTTTGTGCGTTGTATTCCATTTTATGTTATTTGCGTGTGCTTTGCATACTTTGGGGCGTCTTTAAACTTGCATTTTGAATACGTTTTAAATGCCCCTCTGCGAGGGGTGCTGCGTGCGTGTGTGTGTGTGTGTGTGCCATCATAAAATGAGTTTTGTTTTCCCGGGGCCGTTGCCACCCGTTTGCGGTTTTTCACGGTCCCCTGGATACCTTTTTCAGGAGTGCCACTTCCCTGAACCAGTCCTCTTTCCCGCTACCGCGCTTCCCCTCACCCGGCATGCGTGCAATTAAAAAAGGGTTCACTTGCCTTTTCCAAAAGGACCCTGCCCTTGCACCCCTCCCCCTCCCCTGTTTGCTCATTTCATTTGCATACTTTGAGGGGCGGCGGCGGCGGCAGCTGCGTCAAATTGATTTCCAACCTTGAATAACAGCGTCCCCGGTGTCCCTGTGGCACAGTGGAGAATCGCTACAGAGAACTATGGTATTTATAAAATATATAAACAGTATTTTGAGTATTTAAGTTAGGCTTTCTTTCGAATGCATATACTTATTTTTTGTCTTTATTTCTATAAATTGATTCAGAGCGGGTTTCAGATTAATTTTGGTAATTACAAATCTCATTTTATATTGCATTTGATATCAATATATATTGTATAAATATATTATAATAACTTAGAGTGTGTTTAGGTCTGGATTTAAGTAATTTAAATGCTATATTTTGTTGTTAATCGTCTTGGGTTTTAATAGAAAGTTGTTCATGTTTTTTATAGTCATTTAAGACTGAAAGTAAGGCCCATTTAAGCAGATTTATTTAGAGGCTTTAAGCCTATATTAAATATATATTTTGTATTGATTTTTTATATATTTATAAAGAAAAGTTTTAGGTACCAAATTAAATCTTGATTTTATTAGATATTTTCCACTAATTCTATAAAATTTAAGCTGTTTTTTTTTTTTACAAATTTAAATATTGATTTTAAAGCTCATAAGCTAATTAAAAATGATTATTTTTTTATAGATCTAAATTTATTAGATATTTTCCAATAATTCTATATAATTTAAAGCTGTTTGTTTTTACAAATTTAAATATTGATTTATTATGAGATCATAAGCTACATACAAATAATTTTTTTTATAGATCTAAGTCTACGTTTTGAGCTTATTAATAATATTCATTTTATGAAGCAATACCTTAACTATTCTTCTTATTAAAAACTAGCTTAGTTTTTAAATTTTATTGAAGCATCACTGTAATTGTGGCTGTTTTGGCCTCTGCTGTTGTTGTGGCCTTAGAATTGTAACTGAAACGGAAACTGGGGCCGAGGCTGAGGCTGAAGATGAAACTGAAATGCCGGCAGCAACTTAATTAACGCGTGTCAAATTCATTTCGTTGGCCACACTAAAACAAATGTCATCCTCGCAGGACACGCAACTTATTTCATTGCGGAGGCTCAAAGTCAAGCGGATACGTGATGGAACGTGATGCGGGGGGATTCCCCGGGCATGACCGGGTGTGGGTATCCTCAATCCTGGCGACGGCAGGCAGGCAGGCAACAGTAGCCATTTCCTTGGCACACAAGATAAACAATTGAGACAGAGCAAGAATAAGATGAAACCGACAATAAATTAATACTCTCACTGCAGAAAATTCATAGAAGTTTCAAGGAGTATAACAAATTTTTAAATAATATTAATAATAATTTTTTGGTTTACTGTGAGTTTATAAAAATATATTTAACATGTAATAAATATATTTTGTATACTAGAAATATTTAAATTTCAAGCTAATCACCTAGTTTTTATGCCCAAAATCTTGCTTTCCTTTCAAGAGTATTTCAAAGTTTTTCTTGCCGCCAACTTCTTCACTTTTATGATCCAAAAAATGTCTAAACAACAATTGAGATACAACATAAAGAAGAACAATAAGGGAGAAGTGCAGCAACAACAACAACTATATAATATTAAATGAAATTTATTTTATTGCAGACAACAGACGCCAAGTTTTGTGTTATTTTTATTTTGTTGTGTGTTTTTCAGCTCATGCCGCTTTTTTTTGACTTTCACTCACCGCTTTCCGCTCTCCGCTTTCCACTTCCTTTCACTTTCTGCCACAATTTGTCCGCTTGCCCCAAAAAGTATGCTTTAGGAATTATCAAAGCGGAAACAGCCAGGAGAGTGGCTCGCTTGCTCTCCCTCGCTGCCCCTGGGGGGGTGGCGAAAAGGGAGCACTGGTAAACCCAAAATGGACACCTGGCCTCAAGTGCTTTTGGCAACAACAGCAATACACACACACACATATACAGTCAAAGGACGAGGCAAACACATAAAACATAATTGCAAATTAACCTTTTTCTGATTTACTCCACACACCCACCCACACACACACACACTTTATATACAGAAGCAAACTCGGCGAACTCAAATAACTGTAATTTCATTTTGAGGCTGCCAAAAAAAAGGCAACATTACATGCAGTGCACTGGGAAAAATTGTTTAAGCCAATTAAGACGGAGTGCAGTTTCAGGCTTATAAAAAAATGGATATATATCGAAATAACGATACTTTGTCGGTAAATGACGATAAAGCCTATACTTAGATCGATATTACTTGATATTCTGTTTGATATATTTAATTAAAACAATGGGATAAATAAGCCAATAAAGGATATATCATTGTTCGTATAGTTTAATTTAATATCGATATATATAATTATTAGGATATTTATTACAGATTTTTTACCATTAAATTCGATACTTTTCAGAGTCAAAAAAATCTATAAGTTAAAGTTTACTATATTTTATTATTTTATTTATTTTATATTAATATATATATATTTTTTTATTTATTTTATATAATTCTTTTTGTACTTTATATATTTTTCAAAACGATATTGAGAGCGATTTAATTTTTTCTTATACTTCTTATAATAATTCCCTAAAAATAATAATTTAATGATTTTAAAATTCCCAAAAGTCCCTATAATTTTCTCTCAGTGCCCTTAAGCTTGACGGCAGTGACAACTCCTACCTGTTGATGGCAAGACAAAGGGACAACTGTGCATTAAGTAGGCAAAATTATTGAGTTTACTGTAATGCCAAAATAAACACAGGAACGCAGGAAGGACCTGCCAGTAAGGTAGAGGCGGAGGCGGAGGTGGGGCGTGGCAGGAAGCCATTAACACAATTGCCGCCCTGGCTGCCACGGAATCCTTGCCAGAGATTCACTCCAGCCGCTCCAGCACGACTCGTCGTTGTCAGCGTCTTTGGGTTAATGATTTTTATGTGCATTTTAATGTGGAAACAGTTTTTCCCCGGCTCTTTTCCGGGAAATTCGCCGTCGCTTGTTTGCGTGTAAAATGAGCGAAAGAAAATAATGAAAAGAGGCGCCTGGAAGCTGTGAAATGTCACGGAATACATACACATGAGCATTACTTAACTACAATAACATAAACTTGAGCGGGAGACTGACTGACTGATGCTGCTGATGCTGGGTGGTGGTGGCTCAAGGGTGGTGCTGGGTGGTGCAGAGTGGCGGGTTTTTAGTGGGTGGCTCATGTGCGCTGCGGGGTAATAAAGTTGATTGCCTTGACAACTTGCGTCGCCAAGTTTGGCGCTCATCCCCCGGGCGAAAACTCCTTAGAGCAATTACAAACTTCAATTATAATGCAAAAACATTATCTTGTAATTTCAAGGCCAGAGCCAGGGATGGCCAGGAGCCAACAGATTGATTTTTCAAAAGGATGCGGGTCCTTAGCAGGGAATTCTTCAACTTTTGCTTATATTTTTTGACTAATATATATATTTATTTTTAAAGAAAGTTTGTGACTTGCTTTCTATTTCATTT
The DNA here is from genome assembly GCA_008042675.1 of Drosophila seguyi. Classification (NCBI taxonomy): domain Eukaryota; kingdom Metazoa; phylum Arthropoda; class Insecta; order Diptera; family Drosophilidae; genus Drosophila; species Drosophila seguyi. The sequence continues at coordinate 153,068 of VNJU01006020.1, read as the reverse complement.
CTTTCATAGTTTTGTTACATTTTCTTTTGATTTCTTCTGTGCTTTTTTGTTTTAAGAGAAAATTGAACTGTCAACAGCATAAATATATTGCCCAGCAGGCTGAAAAGTAAAAATGCTTTGCAAAAGTCTGGAAGAAGGTGGAAAAAAACAGTGGAATTCTAAATGAAAGAAAGTTTTTCACCTTGTTTTCCCTTCTCTCCATCTCTCTCTTTTTCTCTGGGTCTGTGTCTCTTTCTCTCTATTTAATTTTTCGCCAGGGGCAGTTTTATGGCTTGAAAAATGTGAAAAGATAAACAGTGAAAAAGTTTTCAGAGCTGAAAATTAGTGAAATTAGTGGGGTATAAAGGTAATAATATATACAGATATATATACATATATATATATCATTTAAAATATAAATATATTTGCTTATATATTATTGAAATAATATATAATTGAGCCAGAAAATTGAACGCCACTGTTTCGGCAAGCAAATTGTTGAGAAAAGAATTTGCAATATTTTTGGTATTTATTAAGTGATAAAAGTATATAATAAAATAAATATAATTATTAAAAAAAAATAATAATAATAATAAATAAATAAATAAATATAACAAAATAAATATAAATTATTTAATTGGTGATAGAAATATATTTAGTTTCACTTAATGCTAAGTGTCAAAGATGTTGTACATTTTATTTAATGCATTTATATAAATTAAAAAAAATGTTAATACATTTATATATTTTATTTCTTACATTTATATATATTTTACATATTTCTTGATATTAAATAAATTCAAAAAAAACTTATAAGATGCAATATAATAATCTACAAAATATAAAGAAATATAAAGATCTAGAACCTTACAAAAAAGAACTCCTTTTGCATTTACAATTATTTGCAATGCACAAAAATTGTAAATTTCAAAAAACAATCGATTTTATAAATCGAATGCTGACTCGGTATATATATATATATGTGTGCCTAGAGGCCTGAATATCAACTGTTGATTGAACATCTGCGTTGCCTTTTCATTTGCATATTTATATTCTTGTTGGTTTTGCCTCGCCTCTGCCTTTGCCGTTTTCCTTTTGATTTCCCCTTCCACTTTTTTCGCTTTATCACTGGGTTTCTTGTTGTTGCTTTGCTTTTGTTTTTATTGTTGTCTTAGACAAAGTTTGTCGATTGTTTTGCCATGCGATTTGCATATGAAAATTGACACAAAAAATTGTCGCCTTATTTATTTTGATTTGAGTTGCCTTTGTTTTTTTATTTAGTTAACTTCTTTTTTATGATTATTTTTTTTTATGGAAATTAATTAACAAACATTATACTATTCTCGTGAAATTTTCATGCATTTTCCTTTCAGCATATTTCCAGGCAATTAGCGGCAAGAGGAAGAGCTCGAGCGCTCCTTTGAAGCGGAAAAACTCGGCAAAACTTTCTCCTGACTTTTCGCCCATGGCCACGAAAATTCTGTGCGTGTGTGTGTGTGTGTGGGTATCGCTTTTACCACCTCAACAGCTAGCTCCCCCCGCCCCCTAAATATGCTCATCTAATTTATGGCTTCATAAAGCGGCAATTATCGAATTTTGGTCTAAAAAGGTGCGCTCTTAGAGGCTGTGGGTAAACTTTAATGTGTGGGATATAAGAGGGGGAAATGGCAAAAATAAGTAAATAATTTTAAAGTAGAAGATAAATAATAAATGAAAAATAATGTAGCTTTAAATAGCTCGAGTTTGTGGAGTGCCAAAGGGAAGTAACTAAAGATTTATTTGTTTTTTCAGTTATCCTTTAACATTTAAAACAAATATTTAATTTAGAAGCCTAAAAATAAATGTTTTTAATGCGTAAGGAAGACAGATATTCCTGTAATTTTTAAAGAATTTTTTTTAGCTTAAAAAGTCAACAACTAAATTCGTTTTTATGGCCATTTTCCATGCTGAACCCAAAACTGTAAGCAAAGTCTAAGGATCCTTCCTGCCTCTCTCCTTGCTGCTCTTTGTGGCTTTAAGACAAATGACAAAAAAATGTTGGTTCTTGGTCTAAATGTTTGCCGTTAGCCGCACAAATACAGGCACAAACACACATACACACACGCATGACAACCTTAGATTAGACAACGTAATTTTGGGACACTCTTATTTTTTGGTAGAAGCCTTGGCAACTTAAATGGATTTTTATGTTATATAATCTTAATTTATATATTAAAAATATATATTTAGATGCTAGATTTTTATATAATTTATTTTATACATTTTTGCTTTTAGTTGTTATATATTTTATTGTCTAATTTCACTCTTAAGTAACGCAGTATACTTATTGCTTCGTTGTTTCCACCTTTGGGCTTTCTCTTTACCTTTCTCTTCCTTTACTTATTTTTTTCTTTTTTTGGGTTGTCAGCGGCCCAGGCTGCGTTGTCCTCGTTTCTTGTCCTCGTCATGGCTTGTCCTCCAAAAAAAAAAAAAAAAAAAAAGAAGAAGAAGAAAAGTTGGGCGCTCGCAATATTTATTAAGCTTTTATTCAAGCCATCAAGCATTAGGGATAACGATGTGTCGTTGCCAGCAGTAGCGGCAGCAGCAACAGCTTCTGGGAAAATCTTTTCCGCCTGCAAAGAGCAGCCTCAAAGGCTTACAACTGCAGGGTGGGGGTGGGAGGGGGGTGTAGGGGTGGAAAAAAGGGGTGAAAGCCAAGGCAGCCTCTGAGGGGGATTGAAAGCGAGAGAGCGAATTATGCGCGCACTCCCTTGGCAAAGTCATGAAAATGTTCTCGATTTATTTTGGGGCTACCCCAGGACCAAGGCCAATTGGCCATTAAGTATACGCCGTGTGGGCCATGGAGGCTTTCAAGTGAAAATGCCTTAAATGAATTGGGCTGAAACAGATGCCTAGCTAAAGGAGTCTATAAATGGAGAATGGAAAAGGGAAATTTAAATAGGGGAGAGAGAGTGAGTTTGTGATTATTTTTAGCTTTTTAGATATTTTATAAAATATATAATACAATATAAAATATAATATAAAATTGAATTTAATATATAATATAAAGTATTATAAAAAATATAATCAAAGAGCTGTGTAAATGCTAAAAATCCATTTTTAAAAATATGAAAAAATACGAAAACCTGTTAAAGTGTCTGTCCAAGAGCATTCAGCCTGAAGAGCCCCGAGTTTTCCCTTCCATTTGCATACATTCACACACAATCTCTTCACCCGAAAACTAAAAAATCCATTAAAATGCACTTGAGTGGGCCACAGGATGCAAGCGGAAAGCCGGTGACTGGACAGAAAATCCCCAAATGGAAGTGGAAGGAAATCACTGAATTCAATTTGAGCAATTTCCTGTTTTTTTTTTTTGTGAAAAGGTGGGCCAAAATTAAAATGTTGAGGTGTCGCTGCAAAAAAAAAAAAAAAAAAAGAAGGGAATGAAAAAAACGTTGGAATAATAGCGATGGAAATGGAATTTGGAAGGCTCTTGAAAGTCACTCGGAAAATCGGAAGGGAAGAAAGACATCCATCCTTACCGCCTTCCCTTATTTTTTTCTCAATTGAATTTTTCAATTCAAATTGAAATTAATATTCACTTTGAGCATATCAATATACAGGACTCTGTCTCCTTCTATATATACATATATGTATAGCCAGATTAGTGGCTGAAAATCAATATTTTGTCAGAGAAACCGGCGACAGGAATTTTCTTTATTTATTTCTTTATTTATTTACTTATTTTCTTATTCTTTTTTTGTCTGTTGTGTGTTGAGTCCTGCAGAAATTAATGAAAAATTCAAATAAAGACGAACTTTATCGATTCGAGAGAGACAGAGTCCATTTGCAGAGCGTAAAAAGGAGCTCGTATTAGGTAAATTAAGATAAACAAAATAGGATTTATATGGGGGCCATAAAGAAGATGCCAGGGATGCCAGGATCTCAGTCGGGGATACATTTACGACAGCCATTTGATTTACTCAAATGAGGACAATGTCAAAGCCAAATTGTAAATTGACAATGGGCCCATAAAAAAAAAGGGAAAGCCCCTGCCCCGAAAACCAAGTGAAATGAAATGAAATGGAAAGTGAAAGTGAACTGGAAATGGAAAAGGAAACGAGAAGCGAGAAACGTGAAATGAGAAAAAGGGAAACGAAAAACGTGCAACGCAGGAGTTGAAAGAAAACCCGACTCATCTAATAAGTGCAATCATCATCAAATAATAATTTGTAATATAAGGAATAAGGACCTAATGAAGCTGAAATAGATGAAATATATTTCAAGGCTGTAATGGAGTATTTTCTATTTATAGAAATGTTTATTAGAAAAGTGTATTTGTTGAAAATTTTAAAGAAAAGCCAAGAAACGAGCTAACAATTTTTTTGTATTTATTTCTGAATATTTAAAATAAATACAAATATTTAATTTATAACGGAATTAAGTAACTGCTTTAAAAATATATTTAAATTAAATACAAAACAAGTCTTGGCTTGAAAATATATTTAAATTAAATACAGAATTCGGTGTCTGCTTTAAAAATGTATTTAAATTAAATACTTAACCAAGTGCCTGGTTTAAACTTATATATTTTCCATAAAATTAAAATGAAATGCCTAGTTAAAAAATACATTTAAATTAAATGCTAAATTAAGAACCTAGTGTTATAAATATACTTAAATTAAGTACAAAGTTAACCTGGCTTAAAAATATATCACTCTATGCTGTCATGATTGATGATGTCTGCGTTGGCAGGGATAACTGCCTCATGATTGATTGTTGGCATATACAAATTTACAAATAATAAAAAAAAGAAAACCTATTTAAAGAAAAGCTAACCAAGTCTTTCCAATGAGTTTCCCAAAAATTTCACCCGTTGACAACAGATTCCTTCCGTTTTTCAATTAAATTCCCAGCGCAATAATTAAAATTGATGTGAAAATAGTTGGCTTTCGGCAAGCAGGCGGCACCCTTGGTCTGAGCAATTGGAAAACTCTCTGTTTGCAGTTTTCCAATTTCGGCATAATAATTAGTGAGTGAGAGAGAGCAAGAGCGAGTGAGAAAAAACAAAACCAACTGCAGGCGAGATAAACGAAAAACTTTCGCCACTCAAAAAACTTGCGGGGCCAAAGTTGTTTTGCTTTTGTCTTCGCCTCCTGTCAAAGTCATTGTAAAGCCTCGAGAGTCCTGGGCTCAGAACTCATTACAAGAGTCCTGCGGAGGCACAAAACTTTCCGACTAATCCGTGATTAAATACTCAGTCCGCCTTCAGCCTGGCATCCATTAGGTTTGGGTTCGTTTTCGGTTTCGGTTTTTGGTTTCGGTTTCGGGCACCTCCAGAGTTCGGTTTTCGGTTCAATCATGCCACACAATAAGTCCTCATTTCCCCTTATTTCTGCCATATATATCCCACCTTCCGCCATGGCCAAAGGCCGGAAGTCGTCCTGAGTCGTCCGCTGGGAACCCATTTTGACCCTTTTTAAGCTTCCGCGGGGCAAAGGATAGGTTCCCTGCTCTTAATTCTGTAAAATGCTCGACCTTTAAAGGGTATTAAATTGTTGACAACAAATATTGTCAAAAGTATGGCTTTACCTAGACAGATCTTTCTGTTTTATATTATTTTATTAATTAATTATTTATTTTATTAATTTTGATTGTAGAACTTAAAACATTTTCCAGCAGTTTTTTAGCTTGAAAGAAAATAAAACTTTTAGAAGCAATTAGAACTTATTTTAAATTCTGTATACGAAAATAAATATTTAAAATATATACCAGCAAATTATAGGGTATTAAAAATATATAAAGAACCCTGCTTTCTTCCCTGGAAACTCATATTTGGCAAACATTTGACATTTTGTTGCCTGTTGCCTGCCGGCTGCCGCCGCCTGCAATTGAAATCAATAAATGTCGGCGCCTCATTCGCACTCTCTTTCGAAAGGGAAAAGGGGAAAAGCTAAGGGAAAATCTATGGGAAAAACGCTGAGGAAAAAAATATATAAGAAAATAGGACCTGGGGAAAAATGCGAAAAAGAATGCTTTAGACGATGGCTGGAAATTTTCATTTCACATTTATGATTTCTTGGCTCTTTTTGCAATCATTTGCAGCGCCATCACGTGCCGACAATCACGCAAAATCATTGCGCCATCATTTATTAGCAGCAGACGAGGAAAATCGGGGAAAATGGGGAAAATAGGGGGGTGTGAGAGGGGGTCCTATATAGAGTTGCCACTTCCGCTTGGGGCTCTGACGGAGGTCTAATGTCACTGCCTTGGAATTTCCCCCTCTCTGGATGTGTCCTGTGTGTCCTGTGTGTGTGTGTCTGCTCCTTGGTTAGGTCAGCAAATTGTTTTGGGTCTTGGGCCTTAAGATGAAGATATGAAATTTGAAGAGTTCAATTTATCATTTCCACACAAACAGATGCACTGCGAAAATAAGTGGGTATTAAAAGGAATTTTATGTGTAATTTTAATTTAATTAATTTTATTTTATTTCAGTTTAAAGTCAAATATTTAAGGTGGAAAAGATGTAATAATTTGATAAATGGTATCTAAAAAAATCGAATTAATTATTAAAAAAAAAGTATGACCTTTAAACAAATATGAAAAACCATTTAGGCACTATTTTTTGTCTAAAATGTATTAAAATATTATCTGAAAATTACAAATATCATTGTTAAACTAATCCAGAATATATTCTAAGTCGAAAAATTATTTATTCAAATAAAAAATATATACCATAAAGTTGATTGTCTTAAAAATATGAAAACAAAGTGAAATAATTTTTATTATATAACATTAAAAGTGATTTTTAATATTTTAATATATTTTTGTTATACAATATTGTGCCAATTACAATACCTTCTTTTCAGCACTTTAAAAACTCTTCAGGCTTCTTAAATTTCGCTCAGTGTGCCTCACTAAATACCCCAAAAATTCTCAAGTATTTTAATAAAGATTTCAGCTCGAATTTAGGCGGTTGTCTCAAGAGGAAAATTTCTAGCGCAACAAGTTAGTTATCACAGCGGATGGAAGATTAAGGAATGCCACCTGTTTCAGGTGCTTTATGGCCGGTGAACCCAATTCCTGTCATTCAATTTAGATAAACGGCTATGGAAAATACAAAAAAAAAAGAAAATAATGCATAGCCCTTGGCAATGTGGCTATAACCAGACATTTCTCTTGCTGCCACAAAATACACAACCATTTTTAGATGGTCATTTATTTATTTACTTTCGGGGGAAGCGTGTTTGGGGGGAAGCTCCCTGGCCCATTTATCTCAATCAATGCAACCGATAAATCGCTCTTCGATTTCTTTCCACAATAGAAAATATATACATACATATATATATATTTATAGATAACTTTTTGAATTGTCATTTGGCTGGAAAAGTTTCCCTTTACATGAGAGCTGGCTCTTGCATTTATATTCATTGTTGCCGCTTGTCTGGACATTTATTACAGACCAACTCAGAATAATTGGCCAATAAAATATTTATTATTTATTTAGAAGGCAAACAAGTGGGAAGAATTGAGGCATTCGAGTGTGCAGTTTATTGACAATTACCTGGCAGTTGAATAAACAATGAAAAAATAATAAGTAAATAGTGTAAATTACAAACAAGAAAAATAATAATTTTGTAAATGGAATTTTAATTATTATTATTAGCAGAGAGATAGTTTTTCTTAATTAGCGAGAGACAATATAGGTCGCTTTGTAATTGCTTATATTTTATTATGTTTTGTTTTGTTTTGCATTTCAATAACATTTAATTAAGCGCATTAAATTTGTTTTAAAAGTGGCCCAAAGTTAATTTTATCTTAATACCGTCTGACCGCTCAAGTGGTTTTTAAATCCCTCGGGGGCTTCCCCGCCCTGCCCTTCCATTCTTTGGCCTAAAGTGCGATTCATAAATATTTGACACTGTAATTATTTTTGCTTTTTTTCGGTCTGTGGTCCTCCGCTGGCAATCCGCTTAAATGTAATAAAAATAAATTTAAATTGAAATACGCTTTTTGTAGACTAACTCAAACAGGGGCTTGGAGGGGTGGTTGAGTGCACTGAGAGAAAGGTGGGGTGTTAGGTTAAATACTAAAAAGTATTTTGAGCTTATTTTAATTTTTAAATTAATTTATTGATGCTCTATAATTATTTTTTATAATTTGTAATGCAATTAAAATGAGCTTAATATGTATTTTAATAAAAGTTTGTAGTTTTATATATTTAAAAAATTATAAAAGGAGTACTTAATTATTTTTTGGTATCAATATTTTAATAATTGTAAATATTTCTTTGAATTATTATATATATACCCATTTTTTTGGCAAGTGTGACAGGCTTAGGCTGGAAGAAGTCGCCTGGGGACTGGGCTTGGGCTCCGCTTTCTGGCTCGGGTGTTTCGTGTCTGATTGACCGTATCGCCTATCTGTATTTTTGGCCCATGGGGGTGTCACATTCAAGGGTCACGTTCCCGGTATCCCAGAACCCCAGTCCCCCAGTTCCCTTTCCCCCCTCTGGCTGCTCACTTCTAATTAAACCATTTTGAAGTTGATTGCGTTAACAATGCCGACTAGCAGCTCGCTCTGCCTTCTGCCGATAAATCAAATTTAAATGTTTGAGTGCTACTCAAATTGACTTCCCCCCCGCTGTTTTCCCTGCAAATTTTCTGACAAAAAAAAAAGCCGGAAAAATCGAAGCCCTCGTGGGGAATCCGTATTGGAATTGGTCTCTGGATTTTCTCTCTTTTTTTTCTGGATAGACTCTTCCCTGTGCGTATTTTTAATGCTATTTAAATACATAATAAATCCGTTATTTAAATTCTTAAATACAGACCGAAGTTGGGGAGTAAAATCAGATTTAATTCGAATGTAAAGTAATTTATAAATAATGAATTTAAATCGTAAAGTAATGCCTTGTATTTTTATTTCTGTTTTATCTACTTTTTTCAATTAATTAATTAACGCATAGTTTTTTCGTTTACTTCCATATCCAATAAACCCAAAATAGAATTTTCGTTGAAAACTTTTCCAATTGTATTCAAGTTCCTTCAGTCGAATCGTGACCTTCCGTTGGAGGAGGTTTATATATCATAATTGAGCCACTCGATTGCTCTGCTCCCACGGCTCTCATTGTAGTTCCTGTAGTTGGCAAAACTTTTCCCAAACCCAACCCCCGCCCCCCCAACATTTTCCACCGTTTTCCGACCATTTCCCAGGGATGCCCGTACACATATATATATCTCGTTTTGGGGCCCGACTTTCATCAGTCCCCGGTGGGTCTATCTGTCAGCTCGCACGATGAGTACTTAGTGAGGGAAAAAAGCGATTTGAATTTTTGGCCAGAGCTTACAATACAGCTTCTGCCTTAACCTATAACAATCTCCGAGGGATAAAGAGAGGGAGAGAAAAGAAAAGAGAGAGAGAGGGGGAAAGAGAAAGGGAGAGGGAGAGGTAAAGCGAGTGCGGGAGACGCTTGTCAATTTTCATTTTCATCGCGAAAAACGCCAAAAGAGAAATTTAAATGAGGCAATTTTTTTTTTTGAATGAATACACAGAGGAAAATTGTAATTTTTTTTAATATATTTGATGTACGAACATAACAAAAATATTAAATATTATTGAAGAATAACAATATTTATTATGATAAATAAATAAGAAAGTAAATTTTTGCCGTTAAGGCAGAAAACATTTTTAAATTGTTGCAAGTTTTTGCTTTTCTATTTTTAAATTTATTATTTTAAAAATCTTTAATAATTTACTTATTTAATTAAATTTAAAATTAGTCCACATTTAAACAAAAATCATCGACAGATTTTTAATTTTCTCATAATTAATATTTTTAATAAGTAATTAGCTTTAGTTTTTAAACAAATTTGGTTTAGATTTTGTAAGCTAAGTTTACATTTTATTATTTTAGTAATCTGTATGTACCACTCATTAATTAAAATTAAAATTAACTAGTTTTTATTGTTCCTTTTGTTCTAATTTTTAATAAGATCAAAAGATTAACCTTTAATATTTTTCTATCCTTCTAATTCCTTAGTTACATATTTTTTTCCGGTGTTTATGTGCTGGCAATTCCTTTTGTTATTCCCTGGGCTTAAGTGTGCACGTGTGTGTGTTGGCTCTTTGGCTAATTACATGCTGCTCACACTGCCACAGGAGGAGGAGGAAGAGGAGGCGGAGGAAGTGGAGGATAAGGGAGGGCGGGATGCTGGCTGGCCAGGTTGAATTCGATCTGAAATCGAATGAAATCGCGGCAAATCGTCGTCGATTCCGGTTGCTATTAATAGACGCTCATTATTGGCATTTTTGGCATTGGCCAAAGTCACACACTCACAAACATGGAATAGTGTTTAGCGTGTGTGTGAGAGTGTGTGTGTTAACTCAATTGGCAGCTCTATGGCGCCAGTGAAATCAGCTAAATCGGAGCCCAAGAGATGCTCAAGGATAAAGTCCATAGAAAAAATAACAAAATTAAACAGTTTTGGGGTTTAGCCTAAAATAAAAATACCTTTTATTTCTTTATATTAAATATTAAATTAATTGCTTAAATTTAACACTTTTACAAGTATTTAAATATTCCTTTCTAATACTTGTTATTTATTAAATTTCAAGGAATTACCCAGACTATTAATTTGCTTTAAAAAATGTCTGCGCCATGAATTCTTAGATAAGCATTAAGTCTCACTCAATTTTTTAACTCCTGGACAAGGCTCTCATCTCAGGTCCTTGAGTTGGAATTGAGCTCACACGCACACACACACACGAAAGAAAGGAAAAATCTTTTATTTCTTGCTTCCCTTTTGTGATTTTGATGGGCCTAATGCTTAATAACAATTTCATTTACATTTTCGGCACATTTCACATCGGCTTTTGGGGCCCACGAGGCGTATGCGCAATGACCCAGCCCCGAAAGGTATGCTCTCTTTTTTTTGTATTTTGTTTTGGGCTTTCGCAGGACCTATTGTTCTGGCACCTAGAAAGGGTTTATATATATATACATTTCTGTATATATATATTTTTTTTTTTTTTGGTGCTTGGCTTCCTTTTCAATTCAATTCAATTAATTGAGACATTTTCATTTTGGCCAGATTTCGTTGTATATTTTTTTGTTGTCTCTGTTTCGGATTTTGTGCCCGAAATCAGGAAGGATATTCGCTTTGTCCTGGCCGCATTGCAGCGTAATTACAATGCACAAAGGCTAATTAAAATGCGAATGGGGGAAATATGGCAGCGGGCGCACAGGTTTGGCATGGGGTTGCCCCTGATTTGCATTTTGTGTTTTTGAAAATGCTGGTTAACACAATACACTTATTGATGAAGTGCGCCACTTTGAACGTTAATTAACAAACAAGCAAGAATGTCAAGTAGGTGAAAGCAGAAAGCAAAATGCAGAAATCAAAAAGCGGAAAGCGAAAAGCAGAAAGCATAAGCCTTGCCTTTACCGCAGAGTTAAGTGAGTTTTTTTTTTTATAGAAAATAAACTGTAATTGCATAATTTTAATGAGGACTTAATTGGTCGTTGAGGCATTTTATTTATTTTTAAAAAATATTATTTAATATAAATGAATATAAATTGCTACATTTAAGTCACAAAAGAAAAATATTTATTAAACCATTTCCAAAATATTTCTTTCACCTTTCTTAACTCCTTTTTAATTTCTTTCATTTAACCATTTTTTTAATGACACTTTTGCTTCATTCAACTCTTCGTTTTTGTCATATTTTTTAAAGCAATTAGTCTTTTTTTTTTAAACCACATTTAAATAATAAATACTTAAATAATCCTGTTAAGCTTTATGGAGCGACAAATTGATTCCTTGTTTATCTCACACTTTTCCATGTATTTATTATTTTCTCTTTAGTCTTTTTTGTCTCTGCTATGGTCAGTTTTTATATTTTATATGGTGTTTTTTTTTACTTCTTGTTCTCTTTCTATTTTCTCCTTTTTTTTATCAGAAAATTTACACAATCAAAGTAAACAAAAGTTGCGGCCCGCAAAAATCAAGCTCAGCTGTGGCAAACTTTTGCAGTTGATTTAAATTTGTGCTAACCGAATTTGATTGCTGGAAAGTTGCTGTCGCCGCCTGGGCACAGTGACCGCAAAATGTCAACAGCAGCCACGGGCTGGAGAATATTTTATGGCACTGTGAAAAAATTTATGACACAAAGTATAATAATAAAAAGAATTGAAAATAATTCTTAGGCTATTAAAATATTAGTACTTTAATTGGGATTTAAATATAAATATATATATATATATAAATATAAAATATAATTAATTAAGTAATGGTGGAAATATGTAAAGGCAGTGTAAAAAATAAATAAAATAAACCTAACTATACATTAAAATTAATTCTTATTAGACATTTAATATACATTTAATATAAAATATTTAATCTTAATTAACTAAATTCTTCATTAATTAAATTTCCCATTAATTAACCTATTAAATTTTTAATTTTTCTTCCAGATAGCAAAATGCGTCGCTCCTCATTCACGCCCGTTTTCAACCTGAGCACCCAGGAGCCACTGATCGTGGTGGAGGAATCGCATGCCCCCGAGGATGGCGATGATTTGGAGGGCGCCATCGGTGGCTGCGATCCTGCCGGAGGGACCAAGCGTTCCAACAGCGACGACTCGGAGCCGGATTCACCGGTGAATCCGTATCTGCTCTGCCCCTTCCCCGACATGCAGCAGCGGCGGAAGCACTCGCTGCCCTCGCTCCAGATCACCGAGGGCATCACCGCCAGCCAGGTGCGACGCCTGTCGGAGGTCGGCGGCGAGACCGGCGGCCTCAGTCCCAAGGAGGTGGAGTTCCTGGCCACGCTCTCGCAGAAGGCCAATCCAACGGCCGGCGGAAGGCGCCATTCGGTGGTCACCATTTCGGCCGTTCCGCCGACGCTCTTCGGTCGCAATCGTCGCGAGTCCATTTCCGGAGTCTCCTTCAGGTGAGCCTCTCTTGCACTCTCTTTCTCTCTCTCTCTCTCTCTCTCTCTCTCTATGGAGTACTGCTCCTGCTCCAGCTCCGGCCATGTCCGGCGCCATTAGCCAACCGGAAGTGTAGTGTAGAGAACACGGAATCTTAGTTATAATTTTTTTTTGGTCAAGGCACTAAAAAAAAAGAAAGAGAATCAATGGAAGGAGAAGTAAAAAGGGAGGGAAAGAAGCTAGATTTTAGGAATATCGATAACTTTTCGATATATTTTGTAAATATATTTTAAGATATATTTTTAAATATATTTATGGTACTGTTTCAATATATTCTATACAAATATCTGTAAAAGGTAAAAAAATAATCGTTAATTAAAACCGAAAGATAAAGGATTTTTACCTTCGATGTACAATTTATGGAAATATCGATATACCTAGTTTCAATATAAATATATTCCATACAAATATGAGTACCTTCCACAGTATTCTATCTTCTGCAAGAGTTTTTAGACTTTTACGTTTAATTTTTTTTTTAAATGCAAACAGATTTTAGGTATTTAAACTTTCTTTATGGTCTCATTTTCTCTCAGTACATTTGACCAGTCATCTCTCTTACTTTTCCCATCTCCTTTTCCCTGGTCTATGTACCGGGCCTAATTGAATTGCGCCGCCGGCTGTTTCCCAGCTTTTGTCCTGTGACAGCCGCATTTTGATACCCTAATGGCAAAGGAGGCGGCAAGGATCTCGAATTTGGATCCGGATTGGGAATGGGAATGGAAAAAGGGGGGCAGGGGGGCATATATACCCAGAGGCATAATGAGATGAGATTGTCATAAACTGTGTCCGGTCATTGCCATATGAAATAACAGTGTCCCAATAATGACTCCAGCCATCGATGTGGAGAATGCAATGAAATCTTAGGGATTATTTCAGAGGGTGCAGGTCCTAAATATAGGTTCCCTTTCATGGGAAAATGAGCGAAAGTCGCATTTTATGTTTGTATTTGCAGTAAATAACTAGCTAATATCAGTGAAATCTATTGGAAAATATTATTATTATTTTAAAAGTAAGAAAAGTATTTTTTCTTGTATTTTTTAGAGTGTAAATTAAAAGATTAAAGCTTGTATTATTTTCATAGAAGAAACCACTAATATCGATTGATATTAATATATTTTAATCTTGTAAAATTAAATTTCTTAAATTTTTAGGGTCTAAATTATACATTATGGTAAATTATTTCTTGTATTATTTTTTAATAAGAAAAAAGTGATCATGACAGCCTTTCAATATATTTTAATCTTTTATAAATAAATTTTTTAAATACTTCTTAACTTGCGTAGATTTTTTAGCCTTTCCAAATACATTTTAGCCGTTTAATATATTTTAATTTTGTATAAATTAATTTTTTAAATCTTTCTTAACTTGCGTAGATTTTTTTTGGCTTTTCAAATACACTTTTAATTTATTAAAATTTTTAAAACTTGAAAACAAATTCCAACCCATACAAAATCGTCCATCATTCGGCTATTTAATCAAAATTCAGTGCCTATTTTTTGACCACATCCACATTGCGTTTGGCCCTCACTTTGTTCAAGTTTTGTGTGTGTGGTGTGGTCTCCATTTAAATTGCATCCCACCCGGCTTCCTATCTCGGTGGCAGCTTCCAGTTTCCAGCTCCCAATCGCAGCTCCCAGTCCCGGTCCATTTCCCTTCCAACAATTTCCCCCGTGTCGCGAGTCCATTAAACGCCCAACGCACTTTACGAGCCCAAGTCTACGGATGGCACTGGCAGTGGCAATGGGAATGGCAATGGCAATGGCTCTAGCGACGGCAAACGGGGACCACGGGGCGTATAATTTATGCTAAAGTGATAACCGCAGACCCATCAACCACTTACTATCGGGGCACAAGGATGTGGGGATTGCCAGCCAGGCACAAACTGAAAACGTCAAGGTTTCTCACATTTTTACTTTTTTTTTGGGGTTTTAAAAATAGAAAAAATAACAAAAAGGATAATTAATTTTAATTGAAATTAAATTTGATTAATTAAAATTCAAAAGAAGGATCTCAAATAATTTTCTGAATATATAATAATATTATTTAACAAATACCCATTTTATGTATCAAAATAAATATCGAAAAATTTTAATTAATTTTCCAATTTTTCCCCTCTCCTTGCAGTGGCAGTCGCCGTGGCAGCGCCGTGGGCGGACCACCGCTGACCGACCACCGCGGCAGCATACACAACTTGCAGCTGGACATCATGGACGGTATCGTGCAGCAGCGGAAGACGCGCAGCGGCAGCGGCGTGTGGACAGCGCCCGTTCTGCAGGAGGCCGACAGCAATGTGCCCGTGCAGACATAAGCGGTTCGGAGGGACATCAGTGGGACAGAGGGAGGGGAGAGCAGGAGGACAGCAGCAGGTTGGATGGAAGGATTGGAAATTGACGATTGGAGGATTGAATTCGAAGGGTGGAGAAGGTTTGCAGGAGGAGCAGGAGGAGGCGCAGGAGGAGGATGGGATGGATTGGGTGGACATTGAGCAATACAAACACACACGCATGGATACTCCGCCACCCGAGTTGGACCTTTATTAACATTTCGTGTTTTCCCACTCGCTCGCACTCCTCCTCCTTTCCGCCGGGAAATTGCTTTTCGCGGCTGCCGCATAAAGCAAACAAACAAACCGCAAAACCGCAGCAAGCCCAGTGGAAACAAAGGAATAAAAAAAAAAACGCAGAAAATCGCACGGAAAATGAAAGAGAATTGGTGGTGGGGGGCCGGGGCAGGGAGGGAGAAGCTGTGAAAAAATATAAAACTTCGAAAATGGAAAAACTGCAGTTAAACAAAGAGCCAGCGAGAGCAGTTTAAGATGAAAAGAATTGTTAACAAAAAAACAAAAAAAGAAAAGAAAGCAGAAACCAAACAAAAATGAAAGTAAAATGGAAACAAACCCAAAAAAGAACGTAAAAAGGAAACAAAGTAAAAAAGTAAAAAAGAAACAAAGTAAAAAGCTTAAAAACGAATTGCAAACAGTACGAAAAACTGAGAATTTTGGTTAACACACACGCAGAAACTCACAGACACACACACCTGTGCCAAGTGCCACGCCTCAAATCAGCACCTCGCCCACCATTACCGCCTGAGGAAATACCCGCCAGAATATATATATATATATGTATGTTCGTAAAAGAACAAGCCCATAACCGTAATATTTAATTGGAGTGTTAAAGAAGCGAGTCGAGGAACCCAAAATAGCGCAAAACCTGACTACTTTCGCGAAACTTGAACGATTATAGCCGAAAAACCGGACGGCAAAAAGGAACAATTAACCGCGGTGAGTGCTTGCTAATTTATGTTTATTATTAAATACACTTTGAAATATTTTTTTTGTAATTTGTTTTTATTGCTTAAACCCTTGCTTCGTAATTTTATTGGGTTTCAAAATATTGGGATTTTTTTTTATATATTTTTCATTAACATTTCAATTGCCAATTTTTATTTACAAAAAAAGATTATTCATGATCTTAAAAATAAATAAATTAATACCAATTTATTTTTTCTGAAGACCAAGAAATAATCTCTCGGCTTGTTACTTATTTTATAAATTTGTATCAAAGCCAATTATATATTTTTTTAAATGTATTATTATATTTATTGATATATTATATTTATACATATATTTTAGTAATTTTAAAATTTGTTATTTATTTTATTAATTTGTATCAATGTAAAATATATTTTTTTTATTTATTTTAATTTATGCATATATTTTGTAGTACAAAATGTATGTATTACTTAATTAAAATAATTATTTTTGCTCTTTATATTTATTTTTTTATGTTATAGATTTTTTCATTTAGTTTAAATATTTTCCTTTGTTTCTTTGATCTTAATTTAATACAAAGAAATTTTTTCAAATGTCTTTTTCTATTTTTTTATAATATAATTATTTTTATTAATTTATTCAAAAGCCCCATATTTGTTCTTAATATTTATATTCTTTTAATGTATATTGCTTACATTTAGTTAAAATATTTTTTTATTTTAATACCTTACTTATCTGAATTAATTCCTTAGTTTTACTGCTTTTATTGACATAGTTTAAGTTTATTTTTAGTTCAACAATTCGTTGTTTTCTCTCTACCTTTTTTTTTGGGATACTTTTCCATATTAATTTTGACATTTGTCAATGGGCTGTGTGCATTTTTAATAAACCGGGCAGCTGCACATAAAAAACACACACACACACGCCGAACACATACATAATGAAATGCAGCTTTGCCTCAAGGACGAAAGCGATAGGGGGGAGGGAGTGGGTTTGAAATGGGGGCCAAGGACGCAGCCCTGAACTCTACTTCTCGTCCTCGCAGCTGTTCTATCTCTCTCTCTGTCTTTCTCTCTCTCTCTCTCTTTCTTTCTTTCTTTTCCTATCTCTCTGTCTCTTGTCCCTGCCCGCACTCTTCTCCTCGGGCCAACGTGGCGTGTGAGTAATATTTTGCAGCAACAGCTGCAGCATCAATGACAATGCCAATGCCACGGCCAAAGCGGGCTGCGTGCATGTGGGGGGTCGGGTTGTGTTTTTAATGGCTTGTCCCCTGCCCGATTTAACCCTCCGATGGCCACGCCCTCCCGAACCACCGCCCCCCCCGGTCCATTTGCAGCTCAATAAAGCTAATTTAATGTGGGCGACTGCTCTTAATTGAAACGCGTGTTAGTTTGCATTGCAACCCACTCATTGCCCCGGAAACTAATTATAGAAAATCAAAATGCAATTGCTTTGGCCAGCTGAACTCCGTTTTAGCCAAATGCCGTTGGCCATTTGGTTGCTCGGCTTGGGAAATTGGGGGGGGGGGGAAACATTGGTTTTGGTTTCGGTTTGGGTTTGGGTTTTGTTTTTGTTTTTGTTTGCCAAACAATACATAATCGTGTAAGGCAATTGTAAGCTTGAAGACGCAACTTATAACTAATTAAAGAATTAGTTTTTTGAGTTATTTAGGGAATTTTAAATTATTTAAACCATTTTTTAAATATTTACTATGATTTTTGAGAGAGGTTTCAAGTATTCTTTTTAATTTTGGGATGGGTTTGAATTTATATCAAGAAAATATATTTTATAACTGAAGAGATTAAATTAGTATTTGTTAAATAAAATATATTCTCTTGTATTTTTTTTTCTAGATTTTATTTTGGTTTTTAACTGGTGTTTTTATTTTTTTTTTTTTTAGTTTTTGAAGTAGTTTTATAAAAATATATTGATTTTAATTTTTTTTAAGCTTTTTTTGCATTTTTAAGGGTTTTAAAAAATTTAGAAATGTTTTCTATTAGCTGATCTTTAAATTTTAATTTATAAAAACAGCAAAATAAATTTTTTTAAGTTTGTTTGGTATTTTGTTTTTTTGTTTTTAATTTTTTTTTTAATAATTCCAAGTGTTTCCATCACTTTCGTATTAAAATGTAAACTCTAAAGTAAATAAACTTTCTCTCTCCCTTCAGGTTCCATCAGCAATCGATTTAAATTTAATATACAACTCTATTTAATCAGTAATAAACTAATACATGAACTTAAATCAATATATTGTATATTCAGGAATTGATAAATTAGTGAATAACTACTAGCGAAAAGCGAAGCCGAAGAAGGTCGACACTATTTACTTAGGAACTATAGTTACTCCTAATTTTTTGGATGTTGTGTAGACTCGTGAACCACCGCCAGAAGAAACCACCAAAATGCAGACACTCAGAGAAAATACAAGCCCACTGAGTATATTAACCCGAAGAGCAAAGTTCAGGCTCCTCCGTAACTCCCCCCCGAAAGAGAGATTGATTCAATCAACAAGTGCAATCAATCAAAATATCCAAGAGAGTTGACAAATGTACCAGGTACCTTAACGAACATAAACATAAAGCTAAACAACACCCTAACGTTAAAGCGAGAAAACCCTAGGCTAAGACCCAGAGAGATTTATCTGTATGGAAATGTGGAAATATGGAAAATCAACTGAATGGAAAGTCAACTATTTTTGAACTTGGCTTGCTGCTTGCCCAGCCCAGCAAGTTAGCCAGCCTTTAGTTCAAAGTAACTCCCCCAACTTGCCCCAAACAAAAAAAGAAATAAAAGAAATGAAAGAAATAAAATTAAATATGTACGGATTAATGTTGAAACCTTGGGGGTTACTTCAATTTTATTTTTTTTTTGTGTTGTTTTTGTGTTTTTTGTGTCACTCTTGGTGCATTTTCTTTGGCGATTCAAACTTCAAAAAGAAACAAATTAAAATTGAAGAAACCATCAAGCACTCAAGTCGATGGCGTTTCCCTTTACATAAGTCTCGATGTTGTTATTGATTATAGAGTATAAATATATATATATATACCATAATAAGCTTTAGATTGTACATAAACTCGGATATTTGCGCCTTCTTTGCACTCCAAGGAAAATGAAGGAAAACTAACCACTTTCAAAACCTTCCTCCTCCCCACGGAAAATGAATCGCTGCGGAGATTCTCACCGCGAAATTCACCGAAATTCTCCAAAAAGTCCCAGGCCTTCCTCTCTATTTTTACTTGAGAAAATGTCGCTGGACGACGAAGAAAAAAAAGTAAACAAAAGGGAGAAAACCAAAAAGAGAGAAGAGTATAAAGAGTATGAAAAAAAAGAAAAACTAGAACATTTTTTTATTATTAAAAATAGTCAAAGATAATCAGCACAGGAAGTTGGAAAAATCGGGGAAACCACAACGGAGAACCGATAAATTATTATGAAACGTAACGATGTAAAAGATATATTTATAGAAATGAACTATATATGTATACATAATGACAGATTGATTATATGATTATATAGTAACTTATTGTCACAACGCAAGAGCAATCAATGTTTAACTTTATTAAATGTTACAAAGAGTTTTAAATATTAATATATATACATACAAATATACATATATCTATATATATATATATATATATACGGATATACATATATTGCGGATTATACTCTACCTATATATATATATATATATATAATTTGTAGGTAAAGCTAAACTGAACAAAACACTAGACGTACTCGTAGTTCCCATTATGTTTGCCAAAAACTAAAAACCAAAACAAGTCTAAGTATGAAGATGACTAAGCTGTGCCAGCCGAAAGTGTACATCATTTGTACATCACACGATGTATGCCTGTATTTATTTCTGGAAATTTATAGAAAATTCTTGTAAATCTGTGGTAATTGCCAAATTAAAAGGAATTCTTTAATAAACCTAAATATTTCTTATAATATTATTTAATTTTATGATATATTTTTTTTAATATTAAAATTTACATCAGTTGGAGTTCTTCCTAAGGCTGGCACTCTTCATTCACTCTTTCCTTTTTTTGTTTTTGGTTAGTTTAAAACTTGTTATTTTTTGTGTCTTAGCCATACACGAATACAACAAAAAATCAAAGAAAAAAATTTAAAATAAATATATGTGTGTCTCTCTCTCTCTCTCTGTCTCTATTGTGTTTGAGATTACTCGTATATTTATTATTATAATGAATATTATTACTAAAACTAAAGCAAAGTGAGAAGTATGAAAGCAAGCGAGAAGGCAGGAGGCGGAATGGAAAAGAAAACCACAACAGAAATTAAAATTACTAATTATAACGATTACTTACACTAGACTTAAGCATACAAAGATTAAATAAAGAAAACGATTTCCTTAAATTAACATTCATCTAACAGTTATTTTGTTGAATTTCCCAAAATTTCCAAAGCTTTTTCACAGGGGGAAAATCTACGATAACAGAGAGCTTTTTCAGGGGATATTTTTTAACGGTGAAAGTATAGACCCATCAGCTTAAAGCTCGTCGGCATAAGCTATATTATAAAGCCAAGTCAAGTCTTAAACGAAAGCTGGGGCTCAAGACTGGCTAAAAGCCGTTTGGCCTTAGCTTTTAGCTTTTCTAAGCCATTTTTGAGCGTGTTTTCCGCTATTTACACTGTTTTCCCGTGATGTTACGTGTAACAATTGCCTATTTATAAAATCTGAAATGAGTTGACACGTTCTCCCTGATAATCTGCCAGGTTTTGACCAATTATTGGCATGAATATAGCTGACATTATTCCGCATCCCCTGCATGGGAGTACATTTCCGGTACAACAAGATTGAAAACTGTCTAGGAAATTTTTATATAATTTAAATGAATATCTAATTAAATATTTAATATGTATTTTTATGACCCTGTAAAGTCACTTAATATTTTTAAAGAGCAAATTAATTTTATATTTAATTTAATTTTTTTAATTTCAATTAAGAGTTATTTTCTTTAAGTAAATATTTTTTAATTAATTTTATTTATTTAAGGCCTTTTTTTAAGTCTTCTTAAAGTCTTAATTAAGCTTAGCTTTAATATAAACCTACGCATTATTGATTCAAAATAATCATAGCTTTCTGCTGCTTTTATGTAAGCCTGTCGGACCTTTGAGTAATCCAATTCCAGAAAGTTTAATACAAAAATAAACAATGAGCTACTTGTCAGTCAGTTTCATTTGTACTTTATTCTGTTTACGACTAAGCATTAATGACTGTCAATGAATGAGAATTGTTTTAAGTTACTGTTGATAATTTTATATCTATATAATTTTCTATAAGTAAATAAAAAAGAAATAACGTAAACAAGGGAATAAATAAAATAGGAAAGTTTTTCCCTTCCTGGGTTTACTTTATTTTTTTTATTCTGTATTTATTTATTTATTTTAAGCTAATAAATAAACCTTTCCCAGAGTGTCCCATTTGGAAAGTTCACATCTTCCAACGTTCACTTTCCTTCTTTATTTCCAAAGGGAATCAGTTAACATTTCCAAGAATTACCCATAGAAAGTTTACTCCTTTCAGCGTTCGCCTTAAATGTTTATAGTATTTATTTACGATAGTTTTTCTTAAGGGGAATTAATGAACCTTTCCTTGCTCTACTTTTATTTCAAGCGAATAAATAAACCTTTTCCAGAGCCACACACAGCAAGCTGGACTCCCTCCAGCGTTTATCAATGAGTTTGTTTTAGTCAGAAAAATCTGTTTACCTTATAGGGAATTGCATATGCCAATAAAAAATAAACCTATACTTAAAGGAGAACATTTCTGCATTCAAAAATATGATTTCTAATTTTTTCAAATTTTTTTTTTTAATTTTGACGAAGTAACCCCTTAAATTTTTGTAATCCCAAAATAATAAAATAAAAATAGCCAAAAGTCTCAATAAAAAAATATTTAATACATGCAGTTAAATTTTTTTGATAATTTTAACCTAAAATTTTGGTATTTACTTGCCTCATAATGTATATATGCAAATCCAAGGCATTTATTAAGCAGACAAAACGAGCTAAATTGCGATCAAGTGCCCGACCTTGGCGACTCGGCTTGACTCCAGAACATGCTCAACGGCCGAACTACTTTGGATGGTTAATATACATATAATATATGTATTTAAACATATATTTATTTTGATTATTTGCTGGCGTCAGGTCACGCTTTCGTCGCTGACCCTCGATTTGCTGAGAGATTTTAAATAATTTACGAAACGAAAAGTGCCTGTCTGCGGTTTCTGTGCATTGTAAATAAATTTTCTTTTTTCAAGAAAATCTCATCAATGCGGTTGATATACACACACACATTTGTTTACCTTCTTTGTCGATTGAGAAACCCGCACTATCGCACTCTGAGAAGTCCGTAACGTTCGGTAATGTCGCCGAAAACGATCTCCTTGTCTAGAAGAAAACAAAAAAAATATATATATATTCTGTGTATATATGTAGGCATGCCGCTTAACTTGGCCAACTGCTGCGGGGAAAACAGCTTTTCTGCTGGCAACGGCCAAAACCACTAATTATTCGATTACCCTTCCAGGAATGTGAAATGCCAGAAGGCTGGAAAGTAAAACGTTTTAAGCACCGAAACAGCTGTTCATTTGCTGGAGTGACTTGCCGGCAATTACTCCGATTTTCATGATTTTCACCGCACCAAAAATACACAAAAACTGTGTGCTTAAAAGAAAAAATAAAACTAATTATTTGCTAAATATTTAGGTGAGTGAAGTGACTTTTTTAAGAGGAAGTTTTTTGTGATAAATAGGTGATTTTTGGTGTAAAGAACTTTGCATTTAAAAGTGAAACAAGAAATGATTTTGGGAAAGCTAAAGTTTAGCACTCTTTAAGTTTTTACAAACTTCAAAAAGAAACAAAATAAAATTGAAAAAACCATCAAAATCTCAAGTCAATTTACATATACATAAAATAAAAATTAAAAAAAATATATATATATTTATTATAAAACATTTTTTTATAGATTTCGTCACATTTTTGGCAATATTATTATTTCTTGATTTAAGATTTATTTAAATTTTAAGGATAGGAAGCTTTTTCGTCTAGATTTTTCCCCCCCAAAAGAATCAACCTGTTGAAGGTTCTCCCACTGCCAGTTGCAATCAAGCGCGGCTCGAGTTGAGCTCGAACATGTTGCAAGCTCGATTGTTTACTCAAATTTCGATGTGAGGAATTTAGAATTCCAAATTCTTTAAGATTTTGGAAGATTTGCTGGCAGAAACACACACACACACTGAACACACACAGAATACGAAATGTGTGCTGGTCACACACGCAGGCACAGCTCGTGGGCTACTTAAGCTGCTCTAAATAATAAATTCAATTGTAAGTCCAACCGTTTATGTAAATACTTACTGAGATCGTCAATTTGCCCCCAGAGGGGGGGCAGGGGAATTATCCTCCAATAGTCAGCGGCCTGAATGGCGAGATATGTGACAATAAACTCAACAAGTTGTTCTCGAAAACTGTCAATTAGAGAGCTCCGAACCTCGAGCTCTCGAGCCTCGAGCCTAGGCACTCGAGCTGAGGCAGCAACAATTGTCCAAAATAAAAACACAACATGCAACGTGCTGCATGCAACGTGTGTGCCTTTTCGGCGAGTGTTTATCAGACAAAGAACTGACCCAAACACACAGTGCACCATGGGGCCAACGACCATTTTTTGTGGCATCAATTAATAACTTTGAAACGAAGTAATATATTTAAAATATGATTTTTTTAAGTACTGTTTATTATTAGAAAAGAAAGATATTTCAAGAAATTTTTGTAAGGATTTAAAAGTTTTTTCCAGTTTAAAAAATGTTGTTCTCCTTAATTTTATTATGATTAGTATTTAAAAATTACGTTTTACAATAATTTTTTGAAGCTAAATCATATCTACAGGCGGCTATGATTCTATTATGAATTTTTATTTTTAAAGAAACTAATTGGGAGTGCTGATTTTTCAGCAATAGCACTATGCATAAAAATTTAATTTTTAATACTAGAATAAATTAATAAAGTTTAATTTTTTTAGGGTTACAAATTACAAAAGATTAAAGCGAAACAACAGACTACTTCTACAGTTAATACCCTTAAAAATATATATTATAAATCACTATAAGGAAGATTACATCAAAAAAGTTGCACTTCCTTTGGGATTTATACATTATTTAGTCATTTAACAATGCTGGCTTCTTGTTGCATTGACAGCTGACCTAATTTAAATATGTTAATACATTTCGGTCAATAAAAACTTATTTTAAAGGGTTTTAAAAAATTGTTTTCGGCCCCATAGTGCACTGCAGCAAAGCCACCTTACAACGCCCCAACACGAACTCGGACCCGAACTCGAACTCGAACTCGAACTGGAACATCGAACCGAGAGCAACAGACTTTGGTGAATATAGTAACAGAAATGAGAGCAACAGAATCAAATCGTAGAGAGTAACAGAGTTTATGGAATAAAATCTTCGAGGAGTAACAGAATTTGGTGAAAAAGGCAACAGATTTTGCCTGTAAAATCTCCAACAGAAGTGCGGGAACGAAATCTTGGAGAGTAACAGAGTCTGGTGAATGTAATAACAGAAGTGGAGTAACAGAGTATCTGTATCCGAAAACCTATAAATACGGGTGCAAGATACAATTTTGAAGTTGGCGGCTATGGCGGCGGGATGCCAGAAACCATTCAATTCAAAAAATAAAACTCGTGGCGTGCGGTTGTTACCAACAGGTTCTCCTCAGCGCGGCCAAGTTTGAATTTCGAAAGAATATTGAAAATTGCAAAAGTTTTGACTGTGGCTCTTCCCACTGAGGCACAAATTTGTAAGATTTGGAAGTCATTCGAAAACGGTTCGAACCAAAAAACCAAAACCAAAACATAGTGACGCCGAAAGCTTTGTTTGCGCTGTGCCAGTGCGGCAGATATAGATTCAGATATAGCGGTATAGCCCTCACTTCGTTTCGTGCCGTCGTCGTGAACGGTCAGGCGTCAGCCAGCGTGGCAGAGCTATTTAGAAACTGACACTGGTCCGAGGCCAATTTCGAGCTCGTCTGCGATCCCCATTCCGATGCAGATGCAGTTACGTCCAACGTGGACAGCAACGAGCATAACAATAAACGCTGAATTGCGAGGTTACTGCGAGAAATCCCAGTTTTTTTTCGAGTGAGTGCGCCGGTAATTATATATATATATATGTATATTCCAAAGAAAAGTCTAGTTTAATTTTTTTTTTGCTGTGCTCCGAAAGTAAAACAAAATAAAACAAAACAACAACGGCGACCGAAACAAAACGTATATATAAAAATATACGGAGAAAAAAAACAAAGTAAATAAGTGAAAAAAAAATCAAAATCGCTAAAAAATATATCAAAAGTATGGAAAAAAAATTAATTGAAATCGAAGAAATGGCAAAGGGGCATTGACAGGAAAGGAAGTTTGGCAGCCGCGAAAGAAAGCGGGCCGATACAGTGGACACTGTAGATTTCTAGACACGAAAATCACACAAACTTATAATTTTTTAAAACTAATTTTCAGCTTAGACTGACACCTTAATATCCCAGTACTTTCCAGAAAAAGAATATAAAAATAAATAAAGTAAACAAGGGACAAATATACGTTTTCAAGAGTGAACAATGGAAATTTTCATTGATTTCAGTGTGTACTTATATTTAATTATTTAATTTCCATAGTTTTTCCTCGTGAATTTTAAAGAGAATTAGTAACCCATGGAAAAGTTCATTCCCTCCAGTGTTCACTTTATTTTTTTTATTTATTTATTTTCGATATTTTTCTTCTTTAATTTTTATTTTGCAACAACAACAAAACCTACGTGTGTTTGGGGCCGTTGGCGGCTTTCGCCACTTTACGAGCAACTTCCTTTTTTGGCCAACAAAAAAAAAAAAAGAAGAAAAAACAAAAAAACAACAAAACCAGTCTGGCCAAGACCTAGACAGAGCGAGAAGGCGAATGGTCATGATGTGCGGGGTCCGATGGAGAAAGAGAGGTCCAGTTTTTGAGGTCTCTCTGGCCCCTTGACCAAACATCGAAAATGTAAACAAAACGGCAGCAAACTCGTATTTGTTTATGACTTGGCCAGGATAAAACCAAAAATGATTTGCTACGACTTCTCCGCCAGACATTCTCAAGTGTGACTCAAAAAACTGTTTTTCCGACTTCCCTACACCCGTGAAATCCCCTCAGAAAACCCCTAGCCCCCCGAAACCCCTCTCAAAGGCCCCGGTGAAAGTTTCCCCAAACTCGCAACTTAGAATTCTCTTCATTTTCGGGTTTCTTTATTTTTTGCTTGATAAATGAGTCGCCGGCGGAGCCCCCGGGGCGGTAAATCATCTCTGCTTGTGGCACTGACAATTTCACAAATTTATATATTTGCCACAACACACCGAAATTCACACAAACATTCACACAAATCCAGAGCCAAAAAAGTTTTCCACTTCGAGAACAAATTTTTGGACTGAAAATGTGACTCGAAAAGCGGCAAGTAGTTGGAAAATTGGCCAGCGATCTGACCGCAATTATTCGGCAGTTCTCGATGACAAATTGAGAAATTGATTGAAAGTGACTGTTTTAAATTTTCATTTATGGAAATTACTAAGTGAAGAATCGAACAAAGATTTCTGAAAATATAAGAAAACATTTGTGTGGAAACCACAAGTGTTTTAAAGTCCTCATTGTTTTGATATTAATTAAATGAATAATTTTAACTTTTGTAGAAAGGTAGATTTAGAAATAATAAATATGTTATTGAACATATATTTTATGGAATATATATTAAAAATTCTCCAATTTAAATTCAACAGGGAATACACTTTTTAACAAGTCTTTGAATAAATATATTTTTTGCAAAATTTTTTAATTTTTAAATATTCAAATTAAATTCAATTAGTAATTGTACATTTCTAGCACCTAGTACTCCCTTCCCCTATGGGTCTCCGATTTTTGTTTTTTTTTTCTCGCCTTTTCGCTGACTACTCAGAAACACACACACACATCGAATGGCAATCTGGAATATGCCAGGTATATCCAATTGCATGCCACATATGCAGATGTAATGGGAGAGTCGGCCCACTCAACCCCCTGGTTACCCCCTCCGCCCCTCCGTTTCCCCATTGGAAACCGACGCCCCTGCCAACTGTACCGATGATCTGCTTGCCTCATTGCCGGTTAGAAAGCCAATGGAACGAGTTTCGTTGAGTGTGCAACTAATTTTCTAAATGGTTGTCGCTGCTGATCGCAGAGCGTGGCAAAAAAAAAAAAAAAATAAATACAAAAAAAAAACAACACACACATTATTTATATGGCCAACAGCGCACAAAGAAAAACTGTCGCTGAAATTGGTCATCAAATTGGTAGGGTTTTGAAATAAAAAAAAAAAAAAAGGTCTATCCATGTATTAAATTGTATTAAGATTTATTTTTAAAATATTTAATTAGGTATTTTAATTAAGGTCTTGTAATTTTAAAAACCATTTCAGGAAGTCTGGTTTTTTAATAAGTAAAAATAAACTAAAGAAATATGGATTATAGGGTTTAGGAAAAAACATATAGAAATTATGAAAAGTAGAGAAGGTTCTAAAGGTTTTTGTTATAAACAAAAAGCAGAAAAAAGATTTTCATAATTTTTTAAATTAAATATTTAACATCTCAAATATTTATTTATTTTATTTTAAGGTTTTTTTTTATTAGCTTACTTAGCCAGTTTCTGTCTTGCCTCTAAATATTTTTAAAACAAGATTTGGATTGATCTTGAATAATAATAAAATTAAAAGTATTAAAAAAATAATTACAATGTACCATATTTTCCCTTAATATTCTAGTAAAATTAATTATTACATTTGCAAAGTTCATGTTCCCATTGGAATATTTCTGCTTTGGGCAAAGGTTTTGATATGATAATATGGTAAAAGTCTAGCCAACCATCCAGTTTGTGGGTGATATTCCCCAGATTATATATGTAGCAACCCATTCATCATTGCAAAGATCGGTCTGCCAGTTGGGAAGATTGATTGATTGAATTTTAATCAAATCTTCGGAATCCGATTCTTTTCATTTGTTCGGGATTTTCTTCTTTTGCTTTGCTTGGAGTGCGTCGTCATCGTAAAATGGTAGGCGGAGAGGGAGAGCAAGGGGAAGAGCTGCCAGAACCCATCGAAGAAGAAGAATCAGCTGAAGAAGATTTAGGGAGAAAGAGATATGGAGAGAGTGGGATAGAGAGAGAGAGCAGTCAAGTTAATGGATTAGGAAGCGAGCACAAAAGACAGCCGAGAATCGAATCTTTCTCCCTCCCACTACCTCTTGGCCCTCTTCTAATGTAGAATTGGAGAGTTATCGGGAGAGAAAGAGAAAGATTGAGAGAGCGGTAGCTGAGCGGAATTTGATGGCCAAAGGAAAGGTGAAAAGAGGCACAAGTTGGCTTAGATGATGATGATGACGTGTGCATATGTGTGTATGTGTGCGATACCTGTTTGTCCACACACACACGCACACACACACATACACTTGAGCGGAATAACTAAGCAGCGACCCGATTTCCAGGGCAGAAAGAGAGGCCCATTGAGCGAGAGAGCAGGACAGATGAGGCAGTCAACAGATTAGAAAATAACAGAACCCAAGAATCTTAGCCAGGCTCGTGTAGATTATTACGAATTTTGAACAAGTCTCTAAAAAAATCTCCAAAATCTATAACATAAATCAGTGATTCGTTATTTTAAAATCCTTAAATATTTTTAGAAAGTATTATATTGAAAATATTAGTAGTTCATTTAGGAATTTCACAAAATAATGTTATAATTAAATAGCAGCTATTTCTTGGCTAATTTTTTACAGAATGATGATTTTATTATTTTTCATTTGGATTTTTGTTTAACTTAAAAATCTTCAGATACCAAAAAGAAAGCCGTTTTATATTTGTAAATCTTATACATCTTCATATTCTTACTGAGTTAACTTTGCTTATTTACAATGCTAATTAACAATTCCAAAAGTACACATAACGTTGATTTCTTTTATTATTTGTAAAGTCTGGTAATGCCAAAGTCGTGCCACCAATAATCCCATTTTTCTTTCGCACCAAAAGAGGGCTATTCTTGGCCTCGCAACCGAACCAATTTAAATATCAAAAAAGGTCCACTTGGAAGCCGAAATGTGGGCTGTCCGACTAAGCCAATTATTTGTGGTATATGTTTTATGCTATATAGGCCGAAAGTCGGTATGCAAAAACAACAACAACAACAAGAGCAGAAGCAAGTGGTCTTCGTGGAGACAAAAATATGTAAAACTGTTCTCATTAAGTTCTCAGCAGATCATAATGATGTTTCGCTCGCCCTCTCTCGCTCTCCCTGGTACTTGTATGAAATAAGATTTTTTTTGTGGGATTTTTGCCGGTTGCCACACCTGAAATTCAACTGTTGCGCTCTCGTTCGCGTCAAATGGCTGAAACGAAAGACTTAAACAACATACGTGTCTTGCCAGAAGAGCGGGAGAGCCAAAGAGCTAAAGAGCCGGAGCGCAGGAGAGCTGGAGAGCCGAAGAGCCAGAGAGCGCGCTTTGCTGACGTCGGCTCTTTGCTCTCTCCGCCTTCCACGCGCTCCCTCTGATTAAACCTTGTTTTTTTTTTTACATTCGGCTTCCAAAGGCGCGCCGCGCCGCAGATCGAAAAACGCGGCTCCCGCCAGCGAATTAAACTAAAAGCCACCGGAAAATCTTTAAATAAGTGAATCTCATTAAATCGAGCAAGAAAAACATCAAGTAACACCGCGCGCGTTGAAATAACTCCGGGAATTGCGGAACCAATTCCCTTCTCTTCTTTCTGTATTTTTTTTTTTTCAAGTGCTGCCAAATATGTTAGTGTGATTTTTTCTCGTTTTTCTTCTCGTGATTTCTGTTTGCCCTTTTGCCTGTTTCGTTTCGGTTTCTGTTTTGATTCTGGGTTTTCTTTACTTAACTTACCTGTTACACAAGCA
Source organism: Drosophila seguyi (assembly GCA_008042675.1). Taxonomy (NCBI): domain Eukaryota; kingdom Metazoa; phylum Arthropoda; class Insecta; order Diptera; family Drosophilidae; genus Drosophila; species Drosophila seguyi. The sequence continues at coordinate 122,855 of VNJU01006020.1, read as the reverse complement.
CACACCCACACACACACACGTACAAGATATAAGCAAGTGCAAAAGGATCGAAAAATAAACATAAAAAGGAACACAAGTGCGAGCACTAGGATTTTGTCTCCCTCTGTCGTGTAGGCGCTCGCGCTCGCGCTCTCTGCCTCTCTCGCTGTCTGGATTACGCTCAATTTTTTGCTAATGACAGGTAAGCAAAAACAAAACAATAATGCAAATACAAATAAAAAGCAAAACACACTCACACTCAAATGCAAAACTAACAACTAGACGAAGAAAAAACAATTTTAATGTAATTTTAATTGGAAAACGTGTTCGGTTTTCCGCCGAGACACACAAGAATGTGGAAAAAAAAAGATGGAAAACAAAAGAAAAACAGAAGAAAATGATTTTGGGAAAATATTTGTGAATGCAAAGCGTGACATGAGGTGAATAATCTGTTGTTTTGCCGGTCGATCTGTTGTTAGTGAAGTTGTCTTTGAGCAATCCACAAACATTTTTAATTCAAAGTCCTTTAAAGTTCAGTCTATGTCCTAAAGTTTTATTAAGAACAGATAACTCTAATTTTTCAGGAATATAATATACAATTAATACAAATATATATAATTAAATAAGAAAACCATAACATAAATCAATTAAATTTCCGTTCGAAAATGTATTATTTGGATTTTATAAATCAGTCTAAAAACTATTCATAAAAAAGCCTGAAATAAATAATATACTATCTCAAATAAAAATTTTAATTGCCGCAAACTAAAGTACTAAATTCTCTTAAACTTACAAATTTTAAAATATATTATATAAATATAACTATCCCCATATATCCGTCACCCTCCACTTCTTTCAAGTGTGTCTCTAGTCTTTCTATTTGTATTTTCTCAGCTCTTAACTTTAGTGGCATTCCCTTTTCGCTCATCAACTCGCTTGTTGTTGCTCCCGCTGCTGGGCTGCATTTTCTGCGCTTTTCAGTTTAGCCAATATATACACCCTCTGGGCCTGCCCCGGAACGGAAAACTTGGTGATTTTCCTTTTCGTTCTGTCTCATTGCCTTTTGGCTCTGCCGCTCGCTCGCCTCCTACTGATTTTTCTCTGTCTTCTTCTGAGATGGCAATGCATTTGGAAGCAGATCTAACAAGATTTTTCTTTTCTTACAACAACAGCGGGAAAACCAGCATTTTCTTCGTCAACATCTCTGAGATTACCAGGGGGGCTTGTGTGTGTGTGTAAAATGTTTTTGTTGTCTTGCCGCTGATTAAATTGTTTGAGAACTTTCGTTTATAATTTGATGCGCTATCTCGCTTACGCGCTCTTTGGGGGGAAAACTTGCCGCCACCCACTCGGAGGTTTTCCAGCGCCCCCCCGAAAAATGCCGCCCACCGTATTTAGTTTCATTTCTGTGTGCAATTAGGCAGCATTTATCTCGTTTAAATTTGCGGCAGTTTACGAAGCTCAGCGGGTCCCGCTTATCACAAAAACCCAAACAAAGCACAAAAGACGCGTGGGCGAGGAGGTGGGGAGGAGGGTGGTGAGGTTAGGGAGCGAGTAACACTGGACCGAAAATTGGGGGCCATAAATAAATTAAATATAAAGAAATCAAATTAAAAATGAATTTAATACAACTTTTAATGGAATGACAAATTCTATCAAGTTCTTGAACTCTTTATTTTTGCTTTCCATAAAATATTTAGAAAAATATATATTGAGTCTTTATATTAAAGCAAATATTTAAACACCATAAAATTTTGTTTTTAAGTTGTAAAACTTAATCTTAAACCAATAGAAGTTTTTATTCAAGCTTTAAAATTTGTTCTCAGTGTTGAAAGAAGGCTGGAAGACTGATGAATGCTAAATTTAACTTGGAACTTTTTGGAGTCTGTGGAAAACTCAGATCTGAAGCTGAGATGTGGGCGAGGTGGAAGAAGAGATTGGAAAGAAAAAATTGCTTGAAAAGGAAGCCAAGGACTTTTTAATAATTTTTAAACTTACCAAAGATGGACAAGGGAATTTTAAGACAAAATTAAATGAGAAATAATATCTAAAACTAAAGTTTAAATGTAGTTATTTTATTAAATTTGAGTTGATTATAATATTAAATATAAGAAGAACACCCAAAGTATATGGAAAACTATTTATTGTTAATTTCCCCTGGCCGGAACCCCAAGAGGGATCCCATTGAGGCCTACTCCTAAGCCTCAAAAGTGGGCCCACAAGGGGTTGGGCCCTCCTCTCTGCTCGGCTTTCCCCGTCGAAAAGGTCTCCATTACAGACCTACTTACTCAATTGTTTCTCGCTCACTTCACAATGGCAGGCTGCCTGGCTGGCTGGCAGACACAGCCACGCCCCCGTCTCTATTTTCCGGGAAGCACCTTCAGCCTTCGAAGGAGGCTCTGTCGTGGTTCGATTCTAATGCATTTTCAAACCCTGATGGCAATTGAAATGCTGCTGCAGTGGAAGAAGCAGCAGCACCAGCACCAGCAGCAGCAGCAGCAGCATCATCATCATCGTCATCCTCATCTCCTCTTGTTGTTCCGTGTGGCATGTCATCATTAGGATGTCGTCTGTGCACTATAAACTCTATTGATACCCTGCTTTCAGGAGGGAGTATTATGCCATGAGACTCTTGTGTGATTTAATTAAATTTATAAATTATTAAGCTAAGCAATATTAATTTATAAATATAAACCCGAACTCATTGGGAATTCCTCGAAACTGATACTTTGTTATTTTTCTTCTAATTCGAGTTTGATTTGCATCTGCGGCACATTGATGGGTATCTGTGTATCTGTGCATCTGACGGATACTTGTTGTATTTTTGGGTAGCTGCTACGACAGCCCCCGTTGTCCTGCCGGTTGCTATTCTGCTTCTGTTTCTGCGGCGGCTCTAATGCATTTTTCATGCATACATTTAGCAAACGTTCGCCAATCAGACGATGCCGCTACTTGATGCCTGTCTCTGTCTGTCCCCCTCCCCCCCCAGTCCCGTCCCCATCCTAGCCCCCTCCCCCTCCCCCCCATGCTCGACCTCACCACCTGTCTCTCGAAAACTCAACTCGACTGCAGTTTTTTGGTATTTGTCATGTTGACAAATTGCAATGCCAACCAACATATGTGGAACTGCTGTGGAAAATTCAAGGAGCGGCCAATACAAGGGGGGGGGCTATAAGGGGTTAAGGGCTAAGGCGCATGATAGGGGACCGGTGGTGGTGGCGGTGGTGGAATGGTGCTGATTGAGGGGCTGCCGCTCACAAGTCCCAAATCCATATGCAAATGCCATTGACAGGTGGGCAGGCGCAGGTAATCTGCATGACAATCTTTTTTTTCTCCTATTTTTTTTTGTGTGTGTCCTCCCCGGTTGAATTGAGTAAATACACTGGGAGAAATGTGGTGAAGTTAGAATTTAATTTAAAAAATAATAATTACATTTTTTAAATAATTCTAACTAAGTTAAATTAATTTTATTAAAGTCAAATAAAATATTTGCACAAAGTTAAAGGTCTTAAAATAGTGTTGAAAATATCGTAAACTTTGGTATTTTGGTATTTAGACTATCGAAAAATATAGTATTTAATGTTAAAATTAATTATTATTGAAAAGTAATGGATAAATATACAAAATATTAAAAGCTTTTAAATATCGACATTCTAATATCGAAATAGGTAGTGTTTTTAAAAAGTAATCGATAAATGTAGTACATTTTTTATATGTCGATATTTTAGGTATCAAAATATATATCATTTAATATTAATAAATCAATATTAATAGTAAATAATCGAAAAATATTATTTAAAATAATTATTCTCCTTCCAAGTCAAGAAAAATATAGATTTATATAGATGTCGTAGCATTAATTTATCGATATGTATATCAAATTCCGTGTGAAAAATCGATAACGTAACGATAATTCAATATTTGCTATAAATTTACATTTAAATACATTTTTTGTGGACAAATTTTCTTTATTTGATTTCCTAATTTTATTTACCTTCTCTTCATTTTTTTTTCACTATCCCACTCATCTCTTAATGCTCTCAGTGTAATGGCTAAACAAATTTAAACCTTTATTGGGGACAGAATTTCACTGATTCGAACCAATTTCGACTAGAATGCAATGCTGGGCATGCCGTTTAGTACATCTCTCCCCGTGCTATTCTGCCAGATTGCTCTCGAACAATTGCATTTTAATTGCAGTTACAATTGCTGCACTTTCCCCAATATAGCAGCCATATGTACACATATATATATACGTATATATGTATATATATATCTATATATGTGTCTAAAATGCTAATCAAGTTTCGGCCGCTTTCCGCTTCCGCAGTTGATTTCCATCCGTTAATCGCTGGTGTTTTTGGGTTTTTCGATTTTTCAAAAGCTTCTAAAAACGCGACGGAACGGGGGAACGTGTAGATTTTGCGTATTGCAATTATCGGCGATATCTCCCGTGTTTTATTTTGTTTATTTTGTGGTTTTGCTTGGGCCTTGAACAGCCGCCGATGAGAGATGATGGTGATGATGATGATGATGACAATGATGATGATGATGATGAGATCATAGCCCAAAAGGCGTTCGTTTTGGGGCAAACAGAGAGAGCCTTTGTTTGTTTTCACAAGGAAACAGGAGCCACTCCAAGGTTTTCGGGGCTAAATAAATAAATATATAACAGAAATTTTAAAACAAATTGCCAAAACGTGAGCAGACACCAAGGGAAATATATATATATATTTCTTGGGTAAATATTTATGAGGAAATGCCCAAGAGATTGCCAATTTGAAAGATTTGTAATTGAAAGGCTTCGCGGATATTTGTGACCTCGAACTTGGCCAGAATTTAATTTGATTTATTTTCAATTAGCCTTGAGCTGTCACAGAACTCCAACTTCTCAACTCGGCTTCGATTTTAGATTTTATTCACTTTCAATTGAATAAATCGTTTTACACTTTGTACTATATGTTAGGAGATTAATTCATTTTTTCCCCCAGAGCCAGTTTCATTCTCCCAACCGGCGAGACATTAGATAATTACGTATCATCTTTTCTTTTTTTTTCTTATATTAATTAACAACTGTACTCGGGGTGTTGATGCTCAGACAGACAGACAGACACCTTCACGTGAAGCATCTCTCGGATTGTTTTCCAGGAATAAAGTATACAGATAATTTATTTGCTAATTATTTAAAGCCACAATTTGCAAATAATATCTATACAATCCGAGATCTGTGACTGTGCCCCACACACACATCTGTGTCTTTATACACATATATGTATGTATGAATGTTTGAGTAGAAATTCCCCCCAGCCCAGAATTATTCCAGTTTTTTTTTTTTCGCCCCAAACAGGTCTCGAAGCAACTCGGGATCCCACTCCCAAAGCAAGAAAAAAAATATATATAAAATAATACGGCAACAAAAAAAAAAAAGAAAGATTAAAAAATGGAGGGAAAAAATCAAGCACTACGGCAAACTTAATTAGAAACAACAGCAACAACTGCGGCGGGCCAAATAAAAATTAGAAATCTTGAAATGTTGCTAAAGTTGTTGAGCATCTGTAGTGAATACGTGGCTCAAGCTCTGGCTTGCTGTTGCTTTATTATTCTTTGCAAAAACAAAAAAAAAAAACAAAAACTGAAAAAATATATAGAAAAAACTAGAGAAAAAAGTTTACAAAAAAGCCAACTTCGCAGGCCTTGATTACGGCTTCTATTCCACTCCACGTCACTCCTCGCCGTCATGTGAATGTGCGGCTTTATGTTAATTTTATTTTATTCCATTTCATTTTATGTCGCCATAATTGTCGGCGGCCGCCAAGACGTTTCGAATAATTTTAATGGAAACAATAATTCTGCCATAATTATTAGTCCACAAAGGCAAAAAAAAAAGGAGAGAAATTATAAACTTAAATCGAGATCTTTCCCTGCCTTTCATAGATCGCTGTTGTTTCAAACTCTGGCTTTGTTTTCAGAATGATAATGATATCATTATGCGAAGCCTCTAAAAAGATGACTAATATACCCGTAGCTTTGATTCAAGACCACTTAATTAATCAATAATCTTATGTGCTGGATCATTGTTATTAAGTTTTCAATGGCATTGTTATCGGGACTAATACAGGCCATCAATCATCTGCCTATTGGGCTTACGTTGCTTTTCTTTTCATAGATGAGAAAAACTAAAAGTGAAATCATATCTATAAAGCATTTTTAGCACCGATTTTGGAATGTTTTTTTATAATTTAAGCTTTAAAAAGTAAAATATTTGGGCTTTTTTTACAGGAAGTTGCGTTATCGCTTGTTATCGGATATTTCGATGCATTGGAAGAAACATATTTTAAGCTCCAATTAAACACCAAATCGGCATGTAATTTTTTTTAATACAATTTTTTCAACTCAATTTATAAATCTATGGGTAAAAAATTTATTGAACTTGCAAAAAATCTACATCGGAAGTTGCATTGTTGCGTGTTATCGGATATATCGATGCAGCCCCCTCCACCGCACCTTATTTATTATTTAGAACCCGCGTTGTTAGCGCATTTTCAATGCTACAAACTTTTGCGGACTCCCTTTTTGTAATTGAATATACTCTTAGGTCATATAGTTATCCGGGGGAAAAGGGTAGAGCGGAAAACAACAACAACACACAATCTGAACTCTGTTGGCCTGCCATTTGGATTTGAATTACTGTCCGATGGAATAATGAAAACGCTGGGAAGATGAAACTCGGAAACTCGGAAACCTTTGCGCAAGTTAATGAATGAGCTGACATTTCGGTTCAGTTCGGTTCGGTTCGGTTCGGTTCGGTTCGGTTTGCTTCAGAGCCAGAGGGCAAAAGTTCAAATATTGGTTTGCATCAGTTTACACACAAATTAAAAGTACCAAAAAAAAACTGCAAAACTAAAAAGTAACATGCCAAAACAGACCGGGACAGAAATGCCACACGGGAAAAGTTTGGTTAACTAAAAAGTTTGCACCGTTTTTGGGGGCCCTTCTGCCAACTAAATTCTATATATATAAATATATATATATTTATAACAGATATCGAATTCCTATGTACCTGGTACTTCGATTGCCCCTCAAAACTCACGATTCGGAAGAGAGTTTCTTAGTTGAAATTTTACGTACGTTGCGAAATGTGTGAAAATTGTATGAACGTGACTCTGGCGGCAAGTAAAATGTAAAAAATATATATTTATTTCGTGATTTTTAGCTCAATTATAATTGTACCAGCAAAGATCACGACATTACAAGCTGATATTTATCTGAAGAGTTTGTTTTTTTTTTTTTATATCAGTGAGTCATATGAAAAATTAAATATAGTTATAGTTATGGAAATTTTTTGATAAAGCTATGAGTAAGAGAAAAAGTTAATATCAGTGTTTAATATAAAATATATTTCAAATATAAAGAAAGTAGGATTTTTTATTACTTTAATTACTCTGTAAGATCTTATAAATACTAGAAATATTTTCCTATATAAAAACTTCACCCTTAGTTAATTTTTTCTCGACTTGAAACACCACATATCCTCGGTTCTTGGGTATCCCATGTACAAGGTACTGGAAAACTTATAGACAACCATGGCTGATACTAGCAACAATTTTTGTATTTTTTTTTGGATGAGGAGCGCAGAGCAAACTAACCACAATGAACTTTGGCAAACTTGGTTGCAGAAGCCCAGCGAAAAACTGAGAAAACCCAACCAAAATGTCAAAAGCCAGGAGCAAAGAAGATGAAACTGAAAACTGAGAGCTGAGAGCTGTGAGCTGCAAGCTGAAAAGCTGGAAAATACAAAAATAAAAACAAAAAACTGTGGCTGAAATGTGAAACTGAAACTGCGACGACCTTGCCCCGAGTGCCAAATAAAAGTCGATCATAAATATTTGCCTAAGCAACAACAAAGCCGGGGCCAGCAGAATAAAGCAAACTTAAATTAGCCATCAGAAACCCCAGTTCGGTGCAAAGTTATCCCGCCCGTCGAGCTAAAAAATTTGTGTGCCATAAAATGTAAATAACGGTGGCAAAGGACCACACCACCGAAGGACTCCCAGCTGCAGCAGAAGGCAAGACAATGTGGCAGGACCTAGCCGACCGCCTCCAGATGCTCCCCTAAAAAAAACCAGGAGAAAAGAAAAAAAAAAACGGAAAGTTAAATGAAGATATTTGTTACAGTCAGTGCACCTTGAAATTGTTCTGCGGCAACCGAAAAACCCCCCTCCACCGAATCTCCACCGAATCCTCACGAAAATTTCAGCCAAACAAACTCAAGAGTCTTTGGGACTTGGCAATTTCACTGGCAGAAAAAAATCCTAGATCAAAGAGGGACTTTTTTTATTAACAAATTAGCTTGCATGCTAATTTTAATATATATTTTGGTGTATAATATATTGACCTTAAGTTGTCTATAAAAATATACATTAATTTTATATATTTATTTTACAAGCTTATAATGTTTCTCATATAATTTTGTCTCCGTGCTGTTGCCATGCTGATCGGCTGTGGCAGACTGGGGAGTCACCTGTGATAAGGTGAGCAGATTTATTGGGCTGAGTTGCAGCAGCAGCAGGAAAAGGCACGAAAAGCTGCTTGGAATTGAGTGCTGCAAAGCAGCTTAATTTTCTTGCATTTTTTTGCCTGTCACTTGTTTTTTTGGAATGCTTATGGCTAAAAGCTTATTTTCAAATATCTGGGGATCAATCAATTTGTAAATATTATTGGGGTGATTTATAAACAATTATAATATATTGTTAAATTACAAATTATAATATATATATTATTAAATATATACACATTACACTATATAGATTACTTTTATAGAACTTATGAAAATAAAATAAAACTTTGATTCATTAATATTAAAAAATACTTTGAACAGTATTAAAAAATAAATGAATATTTATAATACAAATATAAAATAAATATGTACATATTGCATATATTCTGAAAAGGTTGTTTCTTACATATATTTATTTATATATATATATTTTTTTGTAATGAAAACAAGCTGAATTTTGCAAATGTTTAATCTCGGTAGCCCTTTTTTATATCTTTTATTATTTAATAGCCTTTTACAATATTTTACAACATGTTTTTAACTTTCTTAAGTCCTTTAATTATTTCTTCTTCATACTTTTTCAACAAAAAGCATATCAATTTTCCGAATTTACCCTTTTACAGGGTATTTCCTAACTCCACTCAGGTGGAGTACACCTTTTTGTTGGATGTGCGCTCCTTCAGCGAATCTTGTGTATTATTTGAGCTTATTTTGCTCGCTCCTCAGATATCTTTTATAGTCATATCCTGCTGTTTCTGCTTCTGTTTTCGCCCCTTTCCCCCCTTCGTCCCCTTGTGCTTCCTATGGGAAGGTTAGGAGAGTGCCAGAGACAGATTATCATCAGTGGGCAACTTTATTAGTGTCATTAGATGCAGTCAAAGCGCACGGCATGGAGCAGAAAATGCTGGCCATGCGATGTCAGAAAACTCCACTTTATGGTTCTCTAGACCCCCCCTCCGTTCCACCCCTTCTCGCCTGTACCGGAAGACCACCATTCCAATTTTCCATCGTCTTTTGCTGGTTTTTCCCAACTCCGTTTTGTGCTATTTTGTCTCTGTTGTTATTGCTGTTGTTGTGAAACGACTAACTGCAAATTAGTAGCTACTTCTAGCAATTTATCTGAGCATTGTATGGCTCTGGCATGGGTGGTGGAAAGGGGGACCCGATGGCGGGGCACTTTTCATGGGAGGGGGGATGAAGAGCGGCACTAACAGCCGTCGGATTGGAGTCTCATTATGAATACGCGTTCGCAGTTTGGACACTGACACTGGCGGACAGAGACAGAAAGGGCCGAGCACGGGGGCATCATCATTGCAGTCGTCATCATCATCATCACCCTTATCCTTGCCATTATCCTCATTCTCATTCTCGTCTCCTGCTTCTTCTTCTTTTTCGTCAGCCGCATCTGCAATTGTATCTCCGCCGAAAACCCCAAAAACTAGAAACGTTTCGAGCTCCATGCCATGTGCAATGCCTCAAAGATGCACTCAGCAAAAGGCTTAAAAATAACAGTAGTTTCATTTAAATTAAATTGAAAACTAATTTTTTAAATTTAGGAATAAGTGCAGCATAAAATCATATATACAAAAATTAAAATGTATTTTATATATGGCTTAAAAAAATAGATTTAATGTTCAGAAATTATATTAGATCTTTAAAAATCTTTTAAAGCCTTTGATTTTCGTTTTCGAGAGGCAAAGTTCTCTAATATATATTTCGATAAATATACCATATTATAAAAAAGACTATAAATTGATATATCAATAGTTTAAATTATCGAAATATATCGATTTATACTTTAAATTACCAATATTTGTAAAAAAGGCTAATTAATCTTTTGATTTATGTTTCTTCGTTCCTAAAATCAGTCTGAATAACGATTTGTATCACATTTTGTATATCAGAGCCTGAACAATTCGATAAATATCGATTAATATATCGACTTAAACTTCAAATATCGATTTTGTCTGACATTCTGCTTAGGTCAAAACAAAGCATATTTTGCAAATTTTCAATAATTTTTCTCCTTTCTCTTGGTGTCTGCTCCCATTTCTCTGGCTATCTCCCAGCATCATTCACCATCTCTGCATCCATCTTTGCTCAAATGTGTGTGTGTGTGTGTGTGTTGGTGGGGGAGGGGTTCGCTCGTTGAGGGTCGTGTGTGAGTGTTTCATAAATTTTGTATGCTCATTATTTTCGACTATGCGAGAGATGGCAAAAGGGTGCGGGTCCCTGTGCCTCTGACTGCTCCACCTTCTCCTCGGCCCTTCCTCCTTCCCTTCCCAAGTCCCGGTTTTTCCCATACCCATACCCCTCCCTCACTAGTTTTTCCTTGTACACACCCTCGCAGCCCCTCGATTTTCCCAGCCCATTCACCCTTATATCTACCATTATTGTTTAGCTCTCTGGTCCGCTGTTGTTGTTGTTGTTGTTGTTGTTGTTGTCTGGCATCCAAAAATTTTCAAGTGATTCAAAGTTTGCCATGTGTGTGAGTGTGTGTGTGTAAATGTCTGGGTATGAGTATGTGTGTGTGTGTGTGTGTGTGTCTGGTGGCAACCTAATTTTTTGGTTTACGTTCAGTTTTAATGGGCTTGGGAGCCCGTCAACGTAGCTCTCCCTCTTTCCCTGGTAAGTAGTTGTTGTTGTTGCTTTTTATAGTTGTTGTTACTATTGTTGGTGTTGTTGTTGTTGTTGTTGCTGGCAGCATCCTCATCAACAACAAACGTAGGTAGCTAAATTATAGCAACAACAAAGCGAAGAAATAGAGAAAGATGGAGGAGTTACCAGCTAAAACTACACCACAGTGAGAGAAAATCGGAGTAAAGATATAATTATTAAGGCAAAAATTATAAATTTTAATACCTCTACAGGGGTTTTAAATTTTACTTAGAAGTTTTATTTAGGAGTAATAATTTTTGATGCCATAAATCATATATATACTTGATCAGCATTACAAGCCCAAATAACTAAATAAATATATGAGGTTTTCCATAATTAAAATAGTCAAAAAATTAAATTAAAAATTTACCAAATAACTAAATAAATATATGAGGTTTTACATATTTAAAATAGTTAAAAAAATAAATAACATTTTAAATCTTTTTATATAAATTAAACATATAATGCATGCAAAAATAAAAATGCTGATTAATAAATAAACTGAATTATAAAAAAAAGCAGGAGGAAGAACATACAAAAATGTATTTTAAAATATTTTCTTTACTTTTTAAATTTTATATATAAAAAAAGTACCAAGTTGAAATATATTTTATTTAATTTTTCTGTCTGTAATTTTTACAAGGTATCCCCCCACATAGCCACCCCCCTGCCCACTCCCCTTCCTTGATCTTTCTCTTCATCTCTTCATTTGCTAAAAAACAATTGTTTCTTGTTTATGGCCCAAAGGCAAACATTTTAAATTTCGCTCTCTTTTCGGGGGCCGTTTTTCGTTTTCATCTTCTATTATTTTATTTTTTTTATATTCATTTTTTTTTAACATAAAGTTTAAGGCAAAAAAAAAAATACCTTTATTTAGAGAAAGATATGGGGAAAAGGTCAAAGAGGATTGTATGTGGGGAGATAAGTAATTACATATAAATTTTTGTTATAAAATGTTTAAAATATATTTTGCTACTAATTTATAAGCTATAAATATTGATCAATGTACATTTATTTAAATTTAAATTAAATTTGACTCCGAATGCTTTTAAAATTAAATTTAAAGCCAGCTTAAAGGCTGATTAAATTGTTAATTAAATAATAGCTTACTCTAGCTCTGATCTGCGTTAAATATTTAATTTAAAAAAAATATTCAACTGCATGATTTGCTAGTAAAGATTTTTTCTGCCAGCTCTGTTAAATATTTTTCCACTTAATAAATTTTGATTGCTGTGGCCGCTCTCCTCGCCAGCTGTTGATGCTGCTCTCCGTTGCACATATGTTGCTGTTGTTAGCTCGATGTTGCTGCTGCTGCCTGTTGCTGTTGCTGTTGCAAGTGTTGCTGCTGCTGCTGCTGCTGCTGCTGCTGCTGATGCTGATGCTGCTGCTAATTGCATTGTTGTTGCCAAAGTTGATGATGTTGCTGGTGTTGCTGCCGCTGTTTGCACTGATGTTGCTGCTGGTGTTGCAGCTATTGTTGCTGCTGCTTCTTGCTCCCTTGCCAGTGGCTCCATATGGAGCTGAAACTTTTTATGTTGCCGCGGGGCAAGTTGATGCTGCTCCTACATCTCCTGCTCCTGCTGCTGATGCTGCTGCTGCTGCTGCTGCTGCTCCTAGAGCTCGCATTAATAGTCAGTTAGTATGCACGGTAAACGCTCGCGGTCTCTGGTAGACTGACTACAAAAAAAAAAAGGAACAAAGTGTTTGGCTGGCACAACTTTTTTTTATGATGTTTAAAATAGTTTTCGGCGCTTTTTCACTATTTTTTCCTTTAGTTTTTCAGTTCACTTTTTGTATTTTTTAGTTTTGTGGCTTCCTCTGGGGGCCCAAAATCAAATGCAATTAATTAATGAACAAGTTAAACAAAGCGGGCACAAAATCAAACATAAGATAAACTTTTTGCCTAGCCAAAACTTTTCACATAAAAGCGATGTGTTCGAATTTTCAAGTGTTGAATTATGGAAAATGTTTGCCCAGACTCTGAAGATGAATCGTATAATGCCTCTCCCTGGCTTGACTTCCCTTTTTAGCTCAATACATATATATGTACATGCGAGTACTTGTACACACACACTCGGACACTTACCAAACGATTTCCGTTTCCTGTGTTCATTAAACTGTCCGAAAAAGAAAGCGTCGACCGCATGGATACACGATACTCGGATACTTAGGTACTCATCGCTGGCCACAATTACAATTCCCCAAAAAAAAGAAAAAAAAAAGAAGAAAAAGAATTAAGCAAAATATATAACACACACACAACCGGCACAAGAAGTTAAATTAAAGCTTAAAGAGAGGGAAAGGCAAAAGGTTTTTAGGGCATTAGAAAAATTACTCATCAGTTAGCTAATATTTTATATAATAAAATATATGCATCAACATTAAATAAACCGCTTGGAGTTTCCCTAAATTATTAGTATACATTGCAAAGATGTATCTTATCTGTTTAATTTTTTTGTTATATTTTTTTATTACAAAAAATCTAGATAATTGCTTAAATTTTTTTTAAATAAACAACTAACACATAATATACTTAGCTAAATAGATATTAAAAGTACCAGACAATAGCTTGGATTTTCCCTTAATTATTAAGATACATCCGCCAAGTTGTATCTGCGACTGTAATGGCGTATCTGTGATTTGCTTGACGAGCTTTCATTACACAATCAGCCATTTGCTATTTCTCCTGGCCATTGAACATCATTTCGCACATGTTTGGCTTGAAATAGTTGCTGTTTAAGTGTTGTTTTTTTTTTTTTACCTATTTTTAGCTACTTTTTTTTTAAGGTTTTGTTGTTTTTTGTTTTATTGTATTTGCTGGTCGCTAATGTATTCAAAAGATATCGCAGAAAACAAACGTGGATACAGATACAGATACTTGTCAGCATTGTTGCTGCTTCGCCTGTTGCTTTGAAGCTTAGCCCCCTCTCCTCTCCTCCTGCCACGCCCCCTGTCGACTGTTAGCCGCCCCAACGCCCCCTCCTCTCCCCCTCGGCTGTTGGCCAGAGGAGAGGCCACGCACACACCGCAATGTGAATGACCCTTTTGTCGTCTTCTCCTTCTCTTTATCTTTCGCTGGATTTTTCAGTGTGTTTGGATTTTTTTTCTTTCTTTCCTTTTTTTTTTGACTTTTTTTTCGTTTTTTTTTTACTCTTTCCCTACTTTTTTTGTTTTTGTTTTTTGGTTGTTGTGCGGTTATTTCTACAGAGATTTTTCTAGCTTGCCTGTGTGTCGCTGTGTTCGCTCGCTGTTCATTTGTTTGGCCAGGGAAAATAATAGAAAATTGTACACGGCAAGAAATGTTCAGGTATTTTATTTATTATTTATTTAGTTACTGAATTTGTTATTATTTTTTATTATTTAGTATTTTTTTAAGACAGTTTTTTATAATATCTTTTATATAACATTTACAAAGTCTTTCAAGGGAAGTGAAAAGGTTTTTATGTGTTTAGGGTACCAGATATATAACTTTTTAAAATTTTTCTTTAAAATTTTAAGTATATATTTTTCTGAAAATAATTATTTATTATCATATTTAATTTATTAAATTTTTTATATACAATTAAAGACTTATTTTTTGCATCATTTTTATAAAATATCAAAAAATTAACCTGATCAAGGTGGAAATTCTTTATAAAATCTATTAGGCTACTCAAGACTTCAGAAATATTATTTTTATCAGTTTATGGTATTTTACAAATATTAAAATATTTTTTTCTTAGTGTAGAAAATTACGAAGTGTGCGACCGTATGTAAACTGAAACCTCACATTAGCCCGCAAGGGGGCCAAACCTGGCTAACTGGGCAACAGGTATGAAAAGCCAACTGCCACTGGAGACAGAAAAACAGGGAAATATATAAAGAGAGAGAGAAAAAGAGAGGTAGAGAGAGAGAAAAAGCGTTAGAGGGTGATCTATTAAAATAATTATCGATGCAGTTGGCCTGCAATCATTTTCTATGGCTTCCCATTTTACATTTCGCAGAAAATCTTTATTGTTGCATGTGTGCAAGCGAGGGTTAAAGAGGGGCTTAAGGGAGGGTTAAGTCGGCAGTGGCAGAAATATATTCACAATTTTAACAATATTATACATATCAAAAGTTTCAGGTAAAAAATCGAAAGAAATATTAAAGTTAATTATTATTAAATGATTTTTTTTTTGTATTAATTCTTGGTCAGATTTCTCCCGTTCCTTCTCGTGACCAAAGCCACGTGATTTCTGCAGTCTTTGT
Organism: Drosophila seguyi; assembly: GCA_008042675.1. Lineage (NCBI taxonomy): Eukaryota > Metazoa > Arthropoda > Insecta > Diptera > Drosophilidae > Drosophila > Drosophila seguyi. The sequence continues at coordinate 107,431 of VNJU01006020.1, read as the reverse complement.
TCTCGTGAAGAACCCGCCAAAATGGGTTAAGCTTGCCGGCTCCTCGGGGGCTAATTATAATCAATTCCCATCGGAAGCGGGAGTCGGTATTGTATTTTTATTATTATTTTTTGTTTTTTTCTGTTGTATTTTTTTCGGGGCCATTGGAAGTCGTAAAATGTGCAAAAGAAAAAGCAAATAAACGAACGTGACTGGAAATTATAAAATTAACACGAATATTGTTCATGTTTATTTCGGTTTTTGGTCATTTGCCGATGAATTTTATTTGAGAGAGACTCTGTACCCTCCATATTTTCGAACATTCGATAAATAAATGGGTAAATGCATTGAGATAAATAAGTGGGTAAATATGCAAACTGACAGAGAGACAGGTAACTAAAAAGTAAGAACAAAAAATATATAAAATAATATAAAAATATGTGCACTACACTTGCAAACAAATAAAAGTGTTCTGCGATCATGTGACCATTTAATAAATTGTTTTTATTGCTCTGCAATGCTCTCTCTTTTTGTTTTTTGGGGTCTGAGTTATTTTGTTAAGGAATTGAAAAATAATTTAAATTAATTAATAATAATATAATTCATTTAATTAATTATATATATTAATTAACTTCTTAATAATATTAGCACCTTGGGAAAGACCTTAAATATGATTTAAATTCATAAAAAAAATATTTAAATATTGTTTGGTAGTTGAAAAATGATTTAAATTAATTAAAAAAATTCAACATATTTTAGGAGCTGAAAAATGACTTTAACTAATCTAAAAATATAAATAAAAACATTTACATTATGTAGAGGAGTTACAAAATTATTGAAAATTAATTAAAGAAATTAATAAACAATGTAACAATATTCGTTCGAGTTCAGTGACTCAGGAAAAGGCACTCTCCCCCTGCACTTTTTCGCTGAATTCAAGTGGCCGTAATTCGAGGCCATGACTAATGCCAGATATCGGATACGATACCCCAAGACCCACTCAATATCATTACTTTTCACTCTAAATATCCGCTGTGGAAGTGGGTATTGAATTACCGAATTGCGTGAAGGGTATAGCGTCGTCGAACTATATATACATATATATATATATATATATATTCATGTGTGACTGTGACTCTTAAACATCTGTTTGCAGTATATATATATTTCAATGAAGCTTTTTTGTATATTTTTTTTATTCATTTATTTATGTATTATTTTTATGCTGAGAAGCGGCAAGCCGTGATTAATTGTATGTGGTTGGGGCCATGTCCATACACACACACACACTCTCGGCCTATATCGTATTATACATACAAATATCGCAAAGGGGCGTGGCCTAGCCCCAACAACAATCTAATTGCATTTGCACGCATTTTTCAAATCGTTTACATGGCATTCTAATGGATTTGATTTGATTTGATTTGATTTTCTAGATTTTCTTTCAACTTCTCCATTGTTTTTGGCCAAACGAAAATTTTGATTGGATTTTGTTGGCCAAAAATGAGAGCCACACATATGTGTGTGTGTGTGTTTGGCTATGAATTTGGTATTGGAACCATTCAAGTTCAATGTTGCCAGCAAGCAAAGCCAAACAAAAAGCACACAACAAAATAATGCCCAAAAAGTTGTTTGTTGATCGAAAAATGGTTATGTGGAACAGTGGGTATTAACTGGTATTTTTTTGAGTAACAATAAGGGTAAAATATATTTAAAAATATTTATTTTTTAAGATATAGAAATATTTTTGATAAAGTCAAGATATTTTTGGAGACTTTAAGAATATTTATATTTCATATAAAATAATTATGATAATAAGTCTTCAATACACAAAAAAATATTATATTTATTACAAAATTCGATAAATACTTGTATTTGAATTTTTTATTTCTTTATTTTTCTTATTTATTTATTAGTTAGTTATTAAAAAAGTAATAAAAACATATATTTGCTTTACAATAATAATAGTTTCTTGTGTTAAGCATTTTATTTTAAAATCCTCAATTATTTTCAATTTCAAGACTTATATATTTAGGATTAAATAACTATAAATAATTTTGTAGTTTATTTATTTATCAGTTAATTCCAAATGTATTTGCTATTACAAAAAAATGTTTCTTTTGTTAAACATTTTATTTCCCTTATTTTTAATAATTTTCCCTATAAAAATGTATATTTAAGATTTTAAGTAGAGTTTAGACTTTGTTTACTTATATTTTTTGTTGCTTTTTTTATATTTTTTATTTCCAACAATTTTTTCTGTCAATATTATATATGTTTTTTATTTTCCCAGAGGGATTCCCCCCATTTCCTTGCTTTATCTCCCCTCAAACTTGTTTTAAAAACAAACTCACTTCTTCAGTTCATGTTTGCTTCGCATTTTGTGTGTGTTAGCTTTTTTCAGATCAAACTTTAACTTTAGATGCTTGCCATGGTCAGCTGAGTCAGATATATTTGTATGTATATAGATATATAGATATTCCCTTTTTTGCCCAGTTCAAACCCTTACCGATTCAATCAGTTAGACCCCCAAGCAGGGCCATTTTTGCAACATTTTTATTATTGAAAATTGTTATTTTAGCAGCGGAAAGGCACCGAGAGAAGTTGAAATTGAAATTGGGCGCAGCTGAGTGGAACTGTAACTGCTTCTCCTTAAAAAAAATGTGATGTGATTTCCATTTTTCTTGTATTTTTTTATGTTTTTTTTTTTATATTTTTTGCCTGGGAGTTTGCAGACTCCAGTGTAGCATATTTCCGCCTTGGCTTCTGTCTATCTTTCAATTGAAATTTTTTGTTGTTTTTTTTGGGTGTTTCGGCTGGGTGTCGCACCTTTAAAAAAAAAATATCAAAAGAAAATTAAACAAAGGGGGAAAATAGGGCTAGGAAAATTGGGAATTGGAAAATGCACGGCAGCATTTCGGCACTCGGGCTGTCAGGCGGCGAGTCTTCTCCAGTCAAGTCAAGTCAAGTCAAGTCAAGTCAAGTCCATTTCGTTCCATCACTCCGAAACTGCAGCCTATATCTATTGGCTTTGGCTTTCACTTTGAGCGCAGATTTTTCCCATTTTCCGCTCACTAATTTTTCCGGATGCAGTTCGTCGTTTCGCCTCCCCCTTGCCCTCTCTCCTTCTCTTTCTCTCTCTTTCTCTGGCTGTGTATTTTCCATCATCGTTGTCTCTTGGGGCCCGCATCATTGCAACTTCCTTTAAAAAAAAAAGAGAGAAAAAAAAAGGAAAACAGAGAGGCCGAAATTGACCTTTGTCTAGGGCTATTGCAAAGCTACACTGGAAAAAAAATTGGGTTTTTTCAATAGATTGAAGTTTGATTAGTACACAAAATAAACTTTGAAATTTAAGAAGAGCTTAAAATATCAGTAATTTTAATGTTTATAAATATATATAGAAATATATAATATTTTTTTTTGGTATATTATTTTTCCCTGTGTAACCTCCCCTTCTCCTCCTGCCTTCTTTTGTGTCATTTTGCCATTCTATTTAGACATTAATTATGCTAGTTGGTGCGTAAATTTCCGCTTCAGTTTTTGAAAAGAAGCCAAAACGGAAAAAGGAAAACTATGGATCCCCCAAAATTTTCCTCCTCCCCCTCTTGAAGTTTTTGTGTGTAAATAAATCTCTCGGATGCTGGACATTAAATGACAGTTGAGCTATTATTCCCATTATTATTATTATTGGCACTAATCTGGTTGCTGTTCGGCATGATTTGGCTCCCTTAACCGATTGCTGATGGTGATTAATGGCTTTGGACTTGGCTTTGGCTTTGGCTTTGGATTTCGATTTGGATTTCGATTCGGTACGGTCTGTTGGGTCTCCCTCTTTGGCCCTCGAGGAGGGGTCTCTGGGATCTATTATTCGTTGGCTTTTAATTTATGGCATATGTGGGGAGATGACACCTGTGTGTGTGGAAATAGAGATGTAAAATATGTTGAAAAAAATCATTCTGAAATTTAAAAAAATATATATGTTCATTAAATATTATCTTGTACCGAAAATGTGTATTATTTTATATATAAATAAGCCCACTTATCGCTATATATGTGTGCTATCTCTAGGGCAGAGACACCGAGATGTCGTGTGAAAACAGAAACGAAATCCTATGGCTTAAGGCTGCAAAGCCATTTAATGCCCTGCTGTCGCTCACTCACTCAGCCAGTCAAGTCAGTCAGTCAGTCAGTCCGTCAAGCAGACAGTCTTTCAGTCATTCAGTCTTTCAGTCATTCAGCCAGTCAGTCAGTCAGTCAGACAGTCACTGGGCTGAAGTTCAAAAGGCTTAAGCACCTCAACGGATTCTCCGCTCTGCAGAGCCCCAGAGTTTGGGGCCAACAAATTGAGTGCATGGAAAAGGGATAATCGTGCCGAAAATCCCCGAAAGGTTTTCCCCCCCAACCAACACACAGAAAACATAATAAAAAAAAAAGAAGAAAAAGAAAAAATACAAAAAGCACAGAAGGAAATCTTCGATTTCTGTTACGAATTTTTCGCCTTGCTGCCAATGCCAGAGCTCAGAGCGAGGTAAAAGCGGAGTCTAACCGAAGCAGCAAATATTTGCTAAAATAAATAAAGAAAGGGTATGTAAAATACACTAAGAAAAGGACATATAAACCAAAAAGTGTTTATATTATAATTAAATATTCTTAAGGAAATGAAAATAAATTTTAAACAGGCTTCAAGAGCTTTAGAAATATTTAAAAATATATATTCCAAACTTGTACTTCTGTTTTAAGTTTTATTAAAATTCCTAAAAATTCCTATAGCTTTGCCTAAACTCTCACGAATCATATATACCCTATTCTATACAGAGAACCATATAAATATCAGTTGTATGTATATATATAAGGGTGTGTGTGTGTATGGCAAGCGAAAAATGGCAATGTCCAAAAGTGGCAAAGGGGAATTCAGCACCCACAAAAAACCCCACCCCATCACATCCCACCCACCTGCCCTTGGGCCCGAAAATTGAAATCGAAGCCGTAAAGCAGCGGCAAAGGATCGGGTTTTCGGAGAGAACACAACACAACAAACACAAAAAAATAAAGAAAAAGGAGCGAAGAAGGGTCCTGGAAAAAGAGCTCAACGCAAACACGAAGGAAATACAATAAAAATATTTACCATTGTCGTGGCACAGGTGAAACGGCAGGAGGGCTGAAGAGAGGGGGGGGCTGCAAAGGGTTAAGAGGCGCAGGTGTAGGGGTGCTAGGGGGTAGCCAGGTTAACAGAGGGGTAAATGCTGCCTTGGACCTCCTTTTGAATGGCCAACAAAGAGAAAACATCGTAATAAATAAATGAAAATGACGAGGGCAATTGATTTATGTTGCCGTTGCATAACTTTTATGCAGCACTGTGTATATGTGTGTGTGTGTGTGTGTGTGTGTGGAAAGGAATTAGATTTATTTCGGGTTTTTTTCCCCTTCGAGTTGAATTACCTTAATGTTATCAGCAAAATGTTTTACTGCAGGCTCTTTATCTAGATAAATAATCTTGTTTCGCATTTATTTATTTTTTTTTTGAGACATCTGTCTGGCTCTTAAATATATAAATATTTAAAGTGTCTTTTATTTATATATAAAAAAAAATTGTAAATAATTTAAAGTGGATATAAGTCTGAAATTCTAAAGAAATTTTCAATATGTATATATGAATAATTATAGTGTTTTGTATTTTTATACATAAATATTACTTTAAAAGTGGGTTTTCATTTACAAAAAAAATAAATAATAAAGTTAGGCTATTTTTTAAATACAAGAAATATAATATTAAAAGCGTAAATGCTGTGTTTTCAATACAAGTCCAAAATTCTTGAGAAAATTTAATTTTTCTATTTCAATATTTTGTATTACTCCTTTTTTTTATTTTACCATAGTTTCCTACTGTTTTTCTACAATTTCTGTTATTTTTTTTTGTATTTTTTTTTATTTTAAAATAATTTCAAGTTTTCTTTTAATAGTTGCACATTTATTCATCCGCTCGCTTTTCGCTGCGTTGGCCATAATTTCTTGGTCAAATGCAGACGCGGCAGCAAAAATTGCGAATACGTGCACACACATTTGGCCGTATGCAGATATATATATAAACTTCACCCATTAACACAGTTTTCACTCAAGTCGGCCAGAAGATATTTAACCCAAATAACAGAGACCCAGAGAGACGGCAGACGGAAGACTGGGGAAATAAGGCAGAAGATAGTAGAAGGCGAGGAAGAACGAGAAGAGGGCAAAGAATGAACCAGCAAAAAAAAATAAAAATAAAAAACGCCACAACATTTGAGAAAAACGAATGAACTGAGAATTTCTTTGAGCATTAAAAATAAGGCTTACAAAAAATATATATAGATAAAAAGCAAAAAGATTCAAATAGGTGCGAAAATGCGGCGCCGCAAAGTAATCTTACATGTTTTTCTAACTCGCTGACACTGGGAGAAATATTATACATTCTTGGGAAATTTTTATTAATTTTATTATTTAATATTTTGTATATTTATTTGAAACCCTTTTTTTTAACACTTTTAGTTGTTCCCTAAAATATGTAACAATTCAAGGAGTTATTTATTAGTTTATTTTATATATTTTTTTTTATTTTCCAAAGTAATTTCTCCCCTCTGCATTTATAACTTCTTCACTCTTCTTTTCAATTTATTTATCTCCTGCTGCTTTCCAGTCGCTGCATGCAAACAGAAAGGAGAGGTGGATAGGGGAAAACCCATTGAATTTTCAGCACGATTTGTCAAAAGCAGAGCCAAGAAAACCCCCATTGCTCTTAACGATCCCCCTGTTTTATTTTTTTCCCCTCCATTTTGCCTTGGAACAAATCGCAAATCTCGCAATGAAAGCATATCAAAGCCAGAACACACGAAACAATGATGAATCAAGGTGAGAACCGGGAAAAGCCGTGTCGGGAGGGGGGACTAGTTGCTGCCCAGCTCTATAGGAAAAACAGGAAAACTCAGAGCTCAAAGCTCAAAGCAATGCGGTACTGCGGGGGGATCGGTGACGTATCAACCTCCATCAGCATTTAGTTGACAATGCCAGAAGGTCAAAGTGAAAAACGAAGGAAAAACGAAAAGAAAAGCGTGGCGAGGAGAGTGGGAAATTGTTCTGATTTTTTTTTCAATTGAATATTTCAATTTAGGCGCAGAATAAATGAGGGAGGAGTCAGAGAGAATTTAAGGGAAATTAAATGTAAACTTAAAAAGAGATATAAATGTGACTTAAAGGGAAAGGAATTTAGTTTTTTTGAAGGAAAATATTAAAATTTTTAAAGCTGCTTTTTATTTATATATTTATTTATTAGAAAATATTAACAGGGTCTATATATTTATTTAATTATTTGCCGATGTTTAATTTATATATTTATTTATAATAAATATTTATTTGTATTTATTAAATAAGATATATAAATCACTCGTTTAGATATTTTGTCAAGTAAATTATAGTTGAGTTCTTTATTATTTAATTTTTAAAGTATTCTAAAAAAAAATAATTTATCCACAATCGTATTTTCCTTCAAGAATTAAATGAAACTCATTTTTAAGCTTAGAATCTGCAGCTTTAAAAATCCTAAAATGCAGGTTAACTACATTTATTTATTTATTATATTTTTTATATTCCTTATTGAATTTCCGCACCCTCTGCACACCTTTTTCTTTCCCCAATTTCCCTTGTATCGGAGCTCCATTTTATGTAAACCATTTCCCAGGACCAGAACGCTTTTCCCCCTCACTCTCAGCTCTTTTTCAATTTGTCATTTATTTTCCGCTTTATTTCTTTGGCAGTCCCCATCCCCAATCCCGTCTCCGTTCTCCTGTGAAGCTCAATAAATACTTTTCCTTAATGTAAAACAAAATTTAAATATTTCAATTGGGATTCCCTTTCCCTTTTTTTTCCCAACTTTTCCCCACTTTGGAGTATATTTTATGGTATTATTTTTATTTATTATTGGCTTGTCTGCGGCCTTTCTGCCTTGCCGCCTCTCCTTTCCGATTGTTGTAAATTTTTATTTATATTTATTTTGCTTTCTTCTGTGTGTTGGTTTTTTTTTTTGTTATCATATTTCATATTCCTGACATAATGCGCACCTGATGCCCAGGCCGCGTGTGGCCAATTGGCCAAAAACATTTTGCGGTGCCGTCTTCGGATATCTTATGGCCGCCCCCCCTTGATATTTCCCCTGATTTTGCTTTGCTTGCTTTTTTTTTGGTTTTGAATTTTCACCGAGAGCTTTTCAGCGCGAACATTAGCGGGATTCTGGTTTCTGAGAGCGTGGAGTGGGAGGGGGGAGTGCAATAAATCCAGATCCGAAATGATTTTCGGGGGCAGCCGGATTGGATCGTTAGGCAAAATGCCGCCCCGCCACGGCGACGGCCCCAGCCACAGCCACAGCGACAGCCCCTCTTCCATTTCAATTTCAAGTTATGATGACGTCCTAGTGTTCCATCTAGAGATGGGCAAGTGTAGGGGATATATTAAGAGGGATATGATATATCAATATTTGATATATATAATATAAAATAAAAAAAATAAATTATATTGTTTTAAAAGTATCACCTATCTCGGTCGCCAGGTAATGAATTTTCCTCTTAGGGCTTCTACTTTTCTATTTATTATACTTCGATTATCAATAATTACTAAAAATATGTCAATATATTTCGATTATTTATAAATTTATTATTTTCTTTCGATAAATATTTATTTACATTCTTTCGATTAACTACAATTACCGAAAACACCGATAATTTCGATAACAACTGACATTGTTTGCCCATCACTAGAATGTGTCATTTCCCCTGCACCTGTTTGTGGCCATTTTCGAAAATGGCTTTGGCAATTTCTTGGTCGCCGCGTAATGAAAACGGACAGGTGTGCACGGCCTGGCCGAAAAAACCACCCACCAGCTGAAAAGTTCCCCTCATTCCTCTCCAGCTCCCTCTTCACTTCAAATTTTCCTTCTGATATGCGTAACTTTTCATTGGCCACGCGAAATGTCGCAGATGAAATGATGGGCCCTGGGCTAGATGTCCATGTTGATGATGGGAGCTAGAGGTGTGGGGATTTTTGTCAAAGTTTATCTTGTATTTTTTCAAGGACTTAAATAGTTAAGGAATAATATATAATGTGAGTTAATTTTTGGGGATTTATTTAAAAAGAATTTAAGACTTAGTGAGGGTCTGAAATATTTGTTTAATAATCGAAAATAATACCCATGAGATGAAACATTTTTTTTAATATTCTAGATAGTTATCGGTTATTTAGTCATTTTAAAATTCATTAATAAATTTAGGAAATTTATATAGTGTGCATGCTTAATTTATTTGTTATTTTATTACTAAGTTCGATAATATATTGTCAGCACTGGTCTTACATATTTCTAATACCACGCCTTTAGTTTAGTTTTCCTTATTTTCCTCCTAATTAAAATACCTGAAATGTTGTTGAACATTTATTTAATTTTCTTTTATTTTTAGTGATTTTATTTTTACCCATTTATTTTATGATTTTTTTTTGTTTTTATTGCCCGGTTTCGAGTGCATTTCATCTTTGACAAGTTTTGCTGGCTGCCTTTTGCATTGGGCTTTCCTCTTTTGTTTTCCATTTTCTATTTGCCATTTTCTCATTTTGTTGTTGTTGTTTCTATTGCAATTTTCCTTTTTGTTTTTTGTTTTCTGTATTGTTGTTGTATTTTTTTGTTGTATTTTTTTGTTTTGTTTCTTTTGCAATTTTGTGCTCTCCTAAGCTTGGCTGGCGTGCGTGAGCTTTTGTGTGTGAAAACAGGTTTCACTGATTTTCAATTTCAATTGTCTGCCACAGGCACATATATGTGTGTGTATGAGTACCTATTTGTGTGTGTATGTGTGTGTGTGTCTATTTTGTGCCATTTTTATTTGCGCACATTAGCAATTTCTTTTGTTGGCTCGTTGGCAGCGTCGTCGTCGTCATCGTCGTCGTCGTCGTCGGGCCTATTCCTCAATCTGACCTAACCGCATGACCCACCGCCCACACCACCCACACCTCCCACACTCCCACTTATTGTTATTATAGAGGGGCTCGGGGGCTGGGGGGTGGCTGGGGTCTTTTTTCCACTTTCCATCGAGACGATGTGCGTGATTTTCCACTTGCGCCCGTACGCTTAACCTCTCGATTATTATTATTTTTATTGCTATTGTATGTGATTGTTGCTCATCTTTTTAATACCTTATTTTTTATAAGGTGTTTTTTATTAAAGCGTGTCGCTTTTAGTTTTTTTTGTTCCCCAATTTAATGGAATCTGTGAAATGTTCTATTTTATTTAACATTCGAGGTAAGCACTTGATGTGTTCCTCTTATTTGACAAATTCTTGGGAAATTATTTAGAAAACCAAAATAAAAATTAAAATAGTACACATTTAATAGGAAATAATAAAAAAAAAGTAAATGAAAAAATACATAATCAATAGTAAATAATATTCAAAAAAAATACCTATATATTAGTAAATATTTAAATTGAAAAAATGCCAACTCTCTACCAACTAATCGTACACCATTTAATAATTGGAAAATACTCTCGGAAAACATTTTGCTAACTTTTCCCTACTTATTTTCTCATTCTCGTATTTTCCTTCATTTTTTTCTTGCAGGACTGCAGTGGAAACTCCACAGGACATGCAATTTCCCTATCAAACGAGGGAGCTAGCAACAATCAGCGGGCTGCCATCTCCCTCGCACCATATTAATTTTTATTTTTCAAGTGTCTGAGAAAAAAAAATAAGAAAAAAGGAAATACATGGAAGAAATACAGCAAAAAAATATATAAAAAAGAAAATCGCGGGACGAAGGAGAAAAGTTTAAAGACGCCGAAGGCAAAAGTTCACATAAAGCAGCCGAAAAAAGTTTTTCAATTATTGTAAAAAGTGTTAAAAAGATAGGAACAGACCCTGACAGAGTGAGAGAGATAGACAGAGATGGGGCTGTTGCGAGCGAGCGAGACAGCCGACAATTATCTTTCATAAGCAAAAAAAAAAAAAAAAGAAAAGAAAAAAAGTTCGGGCAAAAGAGCAAACGGAATTTTAAATTTAATTAATTGCTCTTTGAAGTGCCTACGGCCACGCCTACAATTTACAAAAAAAAAATATATATTAAACGCGTTAATTTTTCGCTTATTTCATTAAAGCAGCCGCCGACCGTCTTCTGAAAATATATATATACATAAATAAGGAGCTATAGAAAGATATTGGAGCAGCACCAGCCGAGTGCTTTGGGTTTGCCGCCCTTAAAACCAAGGACTCCATAGAACGGGATCTTCCCCTCAAGAAACCAAGAAAAAAAAAAGGAAAAACAAAGCAAAACAAATAAAAAGCAAGAAAAACATAAGGAGCGGAGGACGAGCCGCCACTGAACCAGGATGAATCCGACGCCTGTGGGCATTGGATTCGGATTTGGTCGCAAGCCGCCTAACAAGGCCAAAATGCGTTCCCGCTGGCGACCTCCGCTGCCGCTAAGCCCGGTGGTGGACGAGCAGCATCCTGCAAGCGCCACCGCTGGTGGCCGTTGTCCAATGGATTCCCTGGAGGAGCACCACCATCACCACCTCGAGTCCTGCTCGCCAATTAATGCCACAGTGAACCCCACGCAAAAACAACAACAGAGTAATCATCATCAGCCTAAGCATCAACGCCACCAGCATCCACAGCAGCACCAGCAGCAGCAGTTGCATACAGGACGCGGCCAGGTGACAACCCTGGCGCTGCTGCTGTTGGCCCTTGTGGCACTCAGCAACCTGGAAACCCTGCTAGCCGTGCGAACCGAAGGACCGCGCAATCGTCATGGATCACCAGGTGAGTTTTGGAATTAAAGAAATTATAAAAATTAATATAATTTAAACAATTAAATTATGGAAAATACTCTGCATGCAACACCCTCATCCGAAAGTGTCATTGATCTCGGAAAACTCCCCTTAAAATCCCCTTGACATGTTTAAGTTATAAATTAAGAGGTCTTTGCCAGTTTTTCCAACTCCCCCAACTCACATATTGATTAGCACTTCATGCCGGCAAATTAATGCACAAAGCGAACGCCTGTGTCCGTCTGTCCGTCAGCTTGTCCGTCAGTCAGTCAGGCAGACCTACCTACCTCCCTCCCTCCCACATCATTATTATTTCCCAGCGCATGTGTGTGAGGCGGTAACTGTTCGTGTCACTTGAAAATCTCGCCCGCAGCATGACCAACATTTCAGCCCCGTCCCCGTCTCAATTTCTAGTAAAAATTATGAACGCCCCGGGAAGACAATCGAAAGAAAGCAGCCCAGGCAGGCAGACCGAGAAAAAAAACAGCCAACAAAAAAATTTATAAAATTACAAAAACCATTACAGACCAAAAACAAAAGCCAGACAAAACAAAACAGCGAAGCTCGCAAAAATTAAAAAAAAAAAATGAAAGAAAAAACCAAACCGAAATGGGAAAAACAACCAAGTGAGGGGGGGTTAGGAGGGACATCATGGAGGGCGAGAAAAAAGCAAATCCCTCGCCGCATTTCCCGCAAATTCTTCGCGGCAAGTCGATGGCGCAAAAGTGCGCCAAGTCGTTGGCTTTTGATTTCTACTATAGCCAGCGAAAAAAAAATACAGGGTATCAGGTTAAGAGGGTAAGAGGAAGACTAATTTTGGGTAGAACTTTTACTTCTTACAAGATGTAAAATGTAATTAAAGTTCAATTTATCTTCTTATTTTGAAAAAGTGTGACCAGCTCTATTTGTTGTCATTTCAAAATAAAATAATAAATTTACTAAATTGTCCCTGGAACAAGTCTTTAAATAAATCAAATAAATTAAAACAGACTTTACTAGTAATCAAAAATGTTTAATTATATTAAATCTGCTTAGTTTGTATACGATTTTCCTTATAAAAGTGTGACCAGCTATTTAAATATAAGCTTTGTTAGTTACATTAATAACGAGCAAAAGATTCTTTTAAAATTTTCAAGTAAAGTTACATATAAAACCTGTATAAAATAAAGTTTTGCTATAAAAGATATTTACAATTAAAAATAATTATAAAAAAAACCCCAGGGTATCCACTAGTCTCTACCATATTCCTCCTTGTATTCCCTACTTGTTTGTAGTGTGATTATTGTTGTTGCTGCTGTTAGTGCTGCCAGAAATTATGAATCAGGAAGTCTTAATAAGCGCAATTTCAAGTCGTTAGTCACACAAAGTAACAGAGGAAAAAAAACGAATGCTGGAAGCTCTCCTCCAGCCACGTCTTTGCCAGTGCTCCGGCGGATTCTTACTATATTTTCACTTGCTGCTAGTGCGTACACACACACACAGTCATATATATATATATATATCCAGTCTATTAGCGCCTGTATGGTGGGGAATACTTTATATATGGGGGCGGTCATTTTGCAGTTGTTGTCGTTGATTTTAATTAAGTGAAACGTTTTAATGTGCGCCACAGATTTTTCAGATTTTCTGCCCTTGATGCAGGCGGTCCGCAGCAACTTCGCGGGGAGGGTGGGTAGGAGTAGGAGGTCAGGGCGGAATTTCATGGGCAACTATACTATTTTATTGTGTGTAGGAAAAAAATAAGAGAGAGAGAGAGAAATGTTTCAACAGTAAATGTCAAGACAAGCGATCAAATTGCTTATTAAAGCAAATGAAAAATGGCCAGAAGAAGGAGAGGGAGAAATTCCCTAGGAAAATGTGAGAGGGAAAAGCGTTTAGAAAACAGGAGACTAGACAATGAGGTACCCAGTAAGCAAAAAGAGATTAAAGTTTGAGCTTGTTAGAGGTTTAAAAAAAGGTTGATAAGGTATTAAATATTGAATTATTTTTCTTAATAAAAATTTATTTTTTAATTCAAAATTTAATATTTATTATAATACCCTAACTCTAAGCCAATGCTGCTTATAAAAAAGAGAAGAGCTTGATAAATGTCCAGCTTCCGCTGTGTAAGCTTTTGTAAGCCTCCACTCATAGCCTTGTCAGAGTTGGCTAAGTCCCGCGGCTTAGCCAAATGCCAGGATAATCCACTTAAAAGCAACACCCAGGCATGCTTTGATATTACGTTTTTTTTTTATTTTCTTATGAAATATTGGTTTAAAAATAGGTAAAAATATGTAAATAGTAAATTTGAACTGAGTTTAACCTTTAGAAAATGGCAAATAATAGTAATTCCTTCTAGATAGTATCAGAAATGATATATAATTAAGTAAAAAACAGCTAAAGGCTCTAGGAATCAGTCTGCTTTAGCGGGTTTCCCCTGTACCCCGCCTCGATGTCTTATGCTAATTGGAATATATACGAAATTGGACCCTGCACTCTGAGTTTAAGTCATGTGACAAGCATGACGAACCATTGAGGTGGCCTCATACCCAAATCCCTTTTGCTATAAACTCCCTAGCTCTCCCCTCTCTCTCTCTCTGATATATCAGAGATATATAGTTTTTATTATAAAGAGAGAGGGGGTTTGGGGACACTGCAATTGCAATACAAAGTCATTTAATGCAATTTGCTGATTGCGCTTTGTTGCTGTTGATGTTGTTCCCTGATTTACCTTTTGACATTTGAGTAGTATGTGGTTGCTGTTGTTGTTGCTGACAATGCAAGTCTCTCACAGTGCACACTTCCGCAACCCCATCTCATCCCTGCACCCTGCACCCTCTGTACCCCTTTTTCGGGGGAAACCCCTTTGATGCCGCACTCGCAAAGTGCAAAAGCCAAAGGCAGAAGAAATGGCTTTAATGGCATTTAATAAACATGACACAAACACACAACATTTTCAGGGGAAACGGGCTAGGGGCTAGGCTAGGGAGGGGGTGCATCTAAGGGGGGGCCTTAACAACCGGCAACCGGATTCAAATTCCAGTTTCAATATGACGCTGGCTCTGTTGCTGCTGCTGTGGATGGTTGCTGTGCTGAATGCAGCTCCAAAGTTGTTGCCGCTGTTTTGAAGGAGTCGCTTGCCTCATCATAACCATCATTATGATCACAGTCATCATCATCATTATCATCATAGGCATCATCATGGCGATTATTATGCATTATCATCATCACGAATGTGCTAGTTACAGAGTGACACCCATTTCAATGCAATGAAATGCAATGCAACGAACGCACTGCCAGCGAAAAGCATTGCAGTTGAGGACTATGACACTGTCAACTTTGAGATACCCTATAAAAGTTTGGAGTATATGGTCGAGTTTTAGGAGCAAAATATGTGAATATCTGTGGACGAAAAGCAGCACTAGGTTAAGGCATACAATTCTTGTAGTTTTTTTTCGGTTAAAAAAAGCTTTTTTAAAACTATTTTTGCTGCCTGAATTCGTACTTGGGAATTTTAAGACCACATAGAAAAATTATTTATTTATTTTATATATTTTCCAGCAAACCTTAATTAAAATAAAATCTCTGGTTTATTTACTTTATTAATAACTTACTTATTTCTTTATTTAAATTAATATTTTTGTTTTTAATATTATTTAAAAACCAATTTTTTTGTTTCGTAGGCAGGGCACTTTTCCATTCGGTGTTGCTCTGCTCTATGTCTGCTGCTCGCTTTCAGCTGCTTGTTGCTGTTGTCATTTGGCCTTTAATCACAGACGACGGCAGCAACATCATCAGCAGCAGCAGCAGCAGCAGCAGGCATCTGCAACTGCAACGGCAACCGCAGCATCAGCAGCACCAAAGCCACTGCCACCAAAGCTGCTTCTTCTTTTACACACACAGACACAGACACACTCGGAAAATACACTCGCAGAAATACATACACACAAAGGCAGTGCTGGCTGGCCGGTGGGTGGCTGTTGACCGCAAAGTTAATTGCAGTGTGTGTTGCACTTGCCTTTTGTTGCTGTTGCTGTTGCTGTTGCTGTTGCTGTTGCTGCTTTTGCTGCCGCCTTATGTTGCTGCTGTTGCGGTCGCTTGGCCCGTTGCGGGCAAATAACTTTGCTAATACTTTGACCAGCCCAAAAGGCACTTGGCAAACTTTGCCACCGCACGCAAAGTACACACAGGGGCTTACACTGTGCCAAAAACAAGCGGCAAAAAAAAAGAGCCATACACTAACACATAAAATACTGAGAAAAAGCTGAGAAAAGGCTAAGAAAATGCACAGTTACTTTGAGTTGAGCTGAGTAAATAATAAAATTTGTTAAGCAGCATATTTAGGATTAAAAATTTAAGTTCCTTTTTTAGCATCAATATTTTTTTAGGGAAATATAAATTTATACCCGTTCCGGTTGCACCATTTACTTGACCGCTGCTGTCCGACTTTCGCCCGACAGTTTGGCAACCGTTCAATGCGAAACTGTCGCGGCCATTTAAATTCCATGCCAATGTCAATAAATATGTTCATTGGTGTATTCCGGTCCCGCTCGTCCTCCCTGCGGGCTGCCTCTAGCCACCAGATCTAGCTAGGTATCTCCCTCTCTCTCTTTGTCTTTCTCCCTCTCTCTCTCTCTCTCTGTTCACCTTCTCAGGTGAAACCAGTTCAAACTGCAATCTCCAAACGCAGTTGCTGCTGCGCTTGGCTGCCTGCTTTTATGCTTTTTTTTGCTGCCTTTGCTTTTGCCGGCCGGCTCTAATTTTTGTTGCTTTTACGCTTTGTCTCATTCAGTGTTGTAAAATGACAGTTGAAAATACTTTTCTAGAAGAATTGTAAAAGTATTGTACGGAGAGATGGGAAAATATGTCAAAAATGGTTAAGAAAGTCATAAATAATATTAGGATTTATAGATATTAAGTATAAAGAATTTAAAAAAGAATTTTTATGAAGATATTCCTACAAATTCTTATGTATTTTTCTAATTTAAGTAAGTAATTATTTTATTAAGCAACCTTAAATGCATAATATTTCGGACTTTAACTAAAAAATTGATAATATATCAGTTCGCTGCCTAAATCCTTTGATTTTTGTATATTTGTATTTATAAGAGTCCCGAGTTTCAAGCCACAAATTCCATTTATCATATAGCACAATGTATAGTTAATGTAAATGAAGTACGTATGTTAATATGGGATTTACCTAAATACTGGCTAAATGATCATCTCCGCTGCTTGAGGATCGTTTTGTTTTTGTTACACTCACATCATCATCATAATAATAATCTCTCCTCTCTGCCGTCTCGCTTCGATCCCCAGGAGATGCAGAGAAGGGGAGAGCGTTGATCACTGTGCGAAAAAAAAGGGGATAGGGGGGAGTAGGAGCAGAGAGAGGGCGGGTAAATGCCGGTAATAACATCATAGGTCAGCCGGTTGGCTTTGCTATTGTTTTTGTTTTATTTCATTATATATCCCGCTGCTGCTGGTCACATGTCTTGCATCAGCTGTCTCTTTTTCTCAAAAGGTATTTGTTGTCTTTTTATTTAATACATTCTCTCTTGTTGTTTTTGTTCCTTTTGCTTTTGCTATAAACAATATTTAGCTCTTCAGTTTTGTTGTTGTTGTTTTTTTTCTTTATTGCCGCTTTGTGTGTGCGTCGCCGTTACTGTTGTTGTTGTTGCGGTTGTAGCTTTGTCTGTCTTTCATTTATTTATTTTTATTTTTCCTCTTCTCTCTCTCTCTCTTACTGCGTCTCGGCCCTCCTTCTCACTCGCTCTGTCGTGCAGCATTCGGTGCCTGGCACCGGCGATCACCGTTTCAAACACAACACACAAGCACAACAGCATCAACAACAACAACAACGACAACACCAACACCAATAACAGCAATTACAACAACGGCGACAGACAATCGTTACTCAGTGCATTTGCACCGTTGTGAGAGGAGGAGGAGAGAGTGCGAGTGGGAGTGGGAGTGGGAGAAGGGCAGATTGGAGTGGACCCAAAGAGAGGAGAGAAAAGAAAATTATGCACTTTATGTACTGACTGTCTAGAGGGAAATACTGTAGTTTTTTCTTAAAAATAACCTTTCTCATTTACATTAAAAAATTAAAAAGTATTATTATTATTTTTATCAAATTACAAACTTAATTTTAAGAAAAAGAAAGAAAAGTTAAGGCAACACCACATGGCGTATGAGTAATTTTTCTTTAAAACAAGCAATTTTTTTCTTTCTCCTTTAAAAAAATCGATATAATTAACTTTATTAAATTAATTTAATAACTTTAAAGACATTCCTTGATATTAATATGTTCAATAGGTCCACTCTAATGCCTGTGTAAATAACTTGAAATTCTACACGGAACCTTTTACAAGCAAAAAAAAAAAAACCGCCATTTTCATGGTACTTTGTTGCAAAAAAAAACAAATAATATAAAATGTATAGTTTTTTAATAGGGCTTTAGATTTATTACAAGTTTTTCTGCCTGTGATTAGCTGCACGAGAATGCATTCAGATAAATCTCTGATCTCCCTCAAAGCTGGTACATGACATTTAAATGACACTTTTTTCACTCACAAACTTTATATAATTAATTAAAACTAAAAAAAAAACTACCAAGTAATACAGAAATAATCTTCGATAAACAAATCTTTTAATTATTTTCTCTGAAATATGCATTGTATCATGTTTATTTCCAAGAAGTCGCACTTTTAAGCCTCCTGTCAAAGATTTTTGTCTCACAAATTCGCCACTCTTGTGAGAAGTTTTTTGGCTTATTCCCCTCGCTCCCTGCTCCCTGCTCCACGATTCGATTTATTTTCCCAGCATTTTCAACGATTCATTTGAGGCCTTAATTGCACAGCATTCAAAATCCCAACCAATTAAGCCCTAGTCAAAGTAAATAAAATGAAAATTCCAGGAAGCGGCTATAAAATGGAAACTCGTTTTAAATTCTGTTTTCAATTTGGCCGCAGATTAAGTTGCCTATTTATTAGTTTATTTGTTCTTGTTGCTGTTTTCGGTGGCAGTGAGAGTGGGAATTTTTCCGAAATGTTGCACAAAGTTCACTTAATTTGTGTGGCTCATAAATTCTTTACGAAATATTTTTGGTTTGCTTTGGCTTTGGTTGGGTTTTCTTTGTTTTTCTTCGTTTGTTTTTCCCTTTTTTTTCGCATTTGCGATTGAAGCTGGCCAGCCGTATGCCGCGCATCTAAATGGAAAATTTCCATTATTATTTTTTATTCGCTATTTTTTGTTGTTGCTTTCGTTTTTTTTTGTTTTTTTGTTTTTTATATATCGTTTTGGGGAACACCTGCAGAGAGTGGTGTTTTTGAATTTTGTAGTTTGTGGCATTTAATTTAAATAAATACTGCATACGGATCGATAGCGTTTCAATTATAGAAACCAAGCTGGGATCGGGGGAAAAGAAGCAAAACCATTTACTGTTGGGTATTAGCATTTTGGTAACAGACATAAACCGCTTAGCCATCAAATTTTAAACGAAAACGAAACGCTCTTTATACTTTTTGCTTTTGTTATTATTTTTAGCAAAATATATTGTATTTGTATGTGTGCGCTTTTGTGTGTATTTTCAATCACTTTTCCGCAACGACTCAAAGTCACAATACTATTTCGTTGGAACAAATCAATTTGCAATTCCATCTTCCTAAGCTCAATGACAGGCTCCGGCACAGCTCTGGTAATAATAAATAAATACTCGAAATCGCATTACGATTTCCATCTCCGACCACAAAGCCAAACAAAGCATGTTTAATAAATAAATAAGATGACTAATCAAACGAGGGGGGAGGGAAAGGAGCGGCATCTTAAGGATAAAGGCTTCAATGTTTTGGGCTTGAATTAATTTTAATTAGTTTTGAATAATCAGGAAAACCGCAAAGATATCTATATATATATACATCTTAGGCTTGTATTTATTTATTATTTTAGTTTAGGAAATTTTCCATGAATTTAATGTTTTCAAAAATTGAATTTCAACTGCCTGGGCCTGATGATGATGGCTTTCACTCAACTTTAATGGGCTTTCTTAATTGCTCTAATTATAATTATATGCATTATGCATTTACCCCATTTAATTATGCCACTTTTTTAAGCGTCTACTTTAAGCACAAAATGCCCCGTGTATAAATTGTGTTCAGAACAATTTTAATTGAAATTTAAACAAATTTTCGCCAGTTTTTGGTAAAACTTTCTCCGGGCCAGGGCGGCGGGTATAGACTCTATCTCTGTCTAGATATATATGTTTAAATATAGTAATATATATATAAACATGTATGGGAACAATATGGCAACATGCATACCTTTACACACACCCAAACAGGGCATATATTTTATGCATTCTAACTGTGCCTTCTAATGCCTGTCCTCGATGCTCCTCCACGTGTGTGTGTGTTCCTGTGTGTGTGTTTGTGTCTGTGTGCTGTGCTAGGAGTGCATGTGTATGTGTGTAGGTGTGCCGGCTGGCAAAGTTAATTGTTTTTGAATAATTAATTACACACTGTGCGGTAGCAACAACAATGCAAATTTATGTAACCGGCCACTATGATGATAATGATCATGATGATGATGATGATTATGACGTTGGGAGTGGTTAAAAACTATGGCCAAAAGGGGTGGTAACAACGAGGGGAAACGGAGGACTAAGGGCACAACAACAGGCTAACGATTGTAAGCCGCCATCAATGTCAATAATGAGGTTTTGATTGCACTTCCGCTGGACACATTTTTCAATCGGTTAAGCTGTCAAGCGTCCCGGTAAAGGTTATTCGTACAAGGAAAATTATTATTAAAATGTATACCCTTAAGGGAATAAAATATACAACTAGTAGTATATCCCTAATTCAATATCTTCAATTTACTCGATTTTAAATGGGGCTTAAAACCTTTTCCGATTTAATTGGTAGCAGCAACTCGATTAAGCCCCAGAGCACTACCGGGCCCTTAGTCATCGGTATTCGCGCGCCGTATACCCAAACATTATTAAGTTTTAAAATATTCCCTTTCATGTTGCCATATATATACATATATATTTTATATTTTTTTTTCTCGCTGAGCAAATAGTTTGGCCAAAAGCCTTTCGGCCCGGCCAGCTGGGGGGAGAGGCTTAAATCGATTTTTCACTCCTTTCGGCCTTTGTTTATTATTATTTTTTAATCAAGTATTAAATTGGGTCCTCGAATCGAATTTAATTTGCCGAAAAATACAAAATGCCCTGCTTTTTAGCATACATTTTTTTTTGGTTTTTGCGACACCTGTTTTTTTGTTTAGGTTTTTTTAGTTTTGCTTTATAATAAAGTTTTCGCTGTGCAGTTTCCCCTTTTATTAATTGGGTTGAAATGGAAAATTGATTAGCAACAGCCGGTGCATTCGGGACACCTGTGGATCACTTTTTACCATCAACACAAAGGGTAGCCCATAAAGTGGTTTTCTTTTATAGTTTATATTATTGTAATAAATTTATATATATATTTTAAAATATATATTTATATGTGCCAGGGTATTTTTTACATTCTAAAGACCTTCAGTGGCCAGTTTCAGTCTTTTAATATATTTAATTGCTATTTAAAATAAGCGTTTCATATGTGTAAATTTTTTAAACAATACAAACAGGAGGTTATATTTTTGGACAAAATATAAAATATTGAGTTTTCAAGTGTTTTCGTAAAAAATGATTTTTAATTGGTTTCAAAGATTGATAGTTTAGTGGAAAATTTATAAGAAAAATACTTTATGAGTTTCTTCATATAAGATCGTATTTTTGCTATAGTTTTTACTATAAAAATACAATTAAAAATACATTTAAAAACACAATAAAAATTAAATAAACCTTTAAATATCGTAAATTAATAATCTTACCATTTTGTTTAACAAATTTGCCATAAAGTCTCAACCAATAAAACTGATGTTGTATTTTGTGAAACGCACTGTACGGAAAACAGCAGCAAAATTAATTGAATGGCACAATTTTCTGGCTGAAAAGCGCAAAAAACCACTACCGCCGTAGGCATCAACACCCGTGTTCTTTTTACTTCAGAGGAAAAACCATTTGGGTCGTGATTTTTTATGATTACTTTTTTGCAACCCTCCCCCACCCAGCTTTCCTCTTTTATTTATTTTTGTTGTTTTTATTCGGGGTTGCATAAACGAATTTGCATCGTCGATGCGATGAAATAAATGCGAGAATTTATACATTTAACGTTATTTTTGCATCTCCATCGGTGCGAGAGGAAAAGCCTTTGGATCGCCACCACGCGCCCCCAACAACGCTCCGTAATGCTCTTAGCGGTGCTGCCTGCTCAATAAAAGAGTAAGAATAAAATTAAAAAAATAAAATGCAATGCGTACAAAATCGAAGCCGAATAGCTGAACACAATTTAAATTTGCATACGAGTCGGAAAACCCTTAACAGGGAAGCATACACCCGAAATTGGAGATCCGATTAAGGGATATGCGGATAGGAAACTGAATACTTGTCTAATTTGGGGTAATAAAATTATTTAGAGCTTAGGGTTATCCTTAAGTATTGAATCATTTTAAATATAATATATATTTATATTTTTATCAATATTATTTTATCAATATATCATATCGATATGCAGCCTTTGTATATTAATACTATAGAGCATTTCCGCTTCGTTTTCGTGGAAATTTCGAATTTTTCCTGCTGGACTACTGCCCGAAAGTTGCGTTCAAAAATGCGAAAAGGACTTGCCTGTTGCCCTATTGAATTAGTCCGGCGCGCTGCAATTGCTTGATTAACTCTTGTATAATGCAGGTGGGCGATACCTGGTGGACCAAAGGGGGGCGCTAGGGGAGCTCCCAAAAAGGGGGTCGCGAGGTGTTGTTGCATTCCGGCGATATTTCCATATGTGTGTGAGAGTGTGTGTTGCCGTTGCCGTTGCAGTGGCAGTCACGGAGTGAGAGGGACAAGTCAATGACCATAAAAGTCAACACTCACTCGACGCACGCGACGCGAACGAGATGGTTGTTAAGGGGCGGGGGAGCGGGAAAGGTGGTTGAGGGGGGTACCTCTAGCGTCGGCATTTTCGCCTTCCGGCCAAACCTGAAAAGCTCACACACTTGCAGGCAAAAAAATAGAAACACCAAAAGGATAAAAGATACTTTGCAATGCAAATTTCTTGCTTTATTTGTCGCCTCAAGGTGTGTGTGTGTGACATATTTTAAACTTTATTTAGTTTAGTTTGTTAAGATATTTACACTGTCACAGATTTATGTCGTATATTTGATATATATTTAATTTTAATTTAATTTTGGTACTGTATTATCCTACCATAAAATTGAAATAAAGGAAATATTTACTTAACTTTCCGAAAAATAAAAAATAAAATAAAATAAATATCAAAGAAAGCTCCTTCTTCAAGTACTTTTTTCTCAGTGTACTCGACATTCAAATGGCTTAAATAAAAGACTAAGCAAAAAGCCAGCGATGATAATGATGATGGCAGAACCAGTTGCTTCGTTCAAGCCCGGTCATAACCATTAGCCAGCTTCATTCATAGAAGCCAAAAGCACAGCCAAGAGATGGAATCTTTGCGGCATGCCGAGAAGAACTCGAATGCATTTAGCATATAGCATATCGTATATATATATATAATTGATTATAGAGGCCTCCATATGCTGCTGACCAGCTGTGTGTTAACCTTCTGCCTGGCGGTACAAGCCCAGAGTTGTTGCTCAATCGCAGATTCCGACTCCCCAAAATGCCAATTGAAAATTGCAAATAGCAAAAAGCAAATGCCAAAGCCTTTTGGCTAAATATATACACCTACAAATATATATATATTTTTTTTAAGTAAAAAAATTGCGAATTGCTGAAATCTATCTAGAAATGCCAGCAATCCCTTCTTAGGAAGATGACTTTCTACTGCCGGCAAAAGTTTTTAATTACTTGCCAGCAGACGGGGATTGAAAGCCACTCCAATGATTGATTACACACTGATAGCAGTCAAGGTGACTTCGGGATATCATCTTGCACTTCATCTGCCACTTGTCTCGCCGCCCTTTTTCCGCCATTTTCCATTGCGAACTTCATCCTCTCGCGGAGTCGTGCTCCTCGAGTCCCTAAGTATCTCCAGTGTTTATAAATTAACTTGGCTTCGCAACCAACCCGAGCATCACCTTTGCCGCCGTTGCCTTCGCGTTTACCTTTACCGTTTTACCTGGGCGAGACAGCAGCAGCAGCAGGCGAAACCCACCGTTAATCACTTGGGCGCCCCCCTTAATGCCCCAACACACTCCCACCGCCCACTTTATGGCGGCCACTGCTGGTGGGTGGCCCAGTTACAATTTCAGGTGTAAAAGAAGGGGATTTTTTTTAAGTTACATAGGAATTTATAACAGGGAATACATTTAATTATTGAATTAATTAAATAAATAATTAAATTAAATAAATGAGAAACATTTTTAATGCTGAAAAACTATTATTTATCATAGGAAAATTAATGAACACATTTAAATAAATTAATTAATAAAAATAAACATTTTAAGAAGGGGAAAATATTATTTATGGAATTTTTGAGAACAAGAAAAATATTATTTAGCATAGGAAAATATTGAATTAAATGCTTAGTAAATACTTATAAAAATAAGCTATATATTTTATACTAATTTGATTGAACTTTTCTTTATCCTTACAGGTAAATATACAAGAAAATCTTTTAAGATGTGAAGAAAGAAGCCTAACAGTCAGAAAGTAAGCTTTTAAATAATTCAAAAAAAATTCTAATATTATAAAATAATACAAAGATTTTGTATAAATTTATTCTAATAAGGATAAAAAAAATTTAAATAGTTCCCTGTACTTGATTCTATTTTTTTAGGGTACTTTAACTTGAAACCTCCTCTGTCTTGAACAGTTTTTCCTCCCACAGTTTTCCCTATTTGTTTTGTTTTTTTTCCGCTCACCTCTGGCCGGGATTCGGGTTCGTTTCGGTGCCGCTGCACTCGCCATCTGTGCCGCCCACTCATTAAGATTCCAAAGCTGGAAAAGTCTCCGGCAACCTTGCTCCCGGCACACCCTTTCCCTTTGACTTTGCTGCCGGACTTGTTTTTCACAAAAATGTCCACTCAAATGGCGTTTAGCGTGCAATTATGAGTTTCTCTACTGTTTCCCAGCGAGGACTCTGTTTTTTTTTTTTGTATTTTTTTAATTTTATTTTAACATTTTTCATGCTTAAATGGGACGTCTGGTGCGGGGATTAATGAAATGATAATGTAGAGTAACTAAAAGATCTCGTCGTGTTCCGCGTAAACAGATTTATGCATTTTTTATTGGATGCCGTTGAACTGGAAAATTATAAAGAGATTTTTGCGTGGAGGAAACTTTATTTAATTAAAAATTACAACCAAGTCGTGGTCGGAGACTTATTTGAGGTTTGCCTTGGTTTTATGCTGTTTTTTATTTTAAAAGTATTCTTAGAAATATTTTTAAAAATATTTTAAGACCTGTAAAAGCATTGAAACATAAAAAATTCCATTTCAAGAAATATTTA
Source organism: Drosophila seguyi (assembly GCA_008042675.1). Taxonomy (NCBI): domain Eukaryota; kingdom Metazoa; phylum Arthropoda; class Insecta; order Diptera; family Drosophilidae; genus Drosophila; species Drosophila seguyi. The sequence goes on along the minus strand of VNJU01006020.1, from coordinate 82,117 downwards.
ATAATATTTTTAGGCTTGAAAAGTGAGTAAAATATTTATATATTCAATTGTTTTGAAATATTTTTCTGATTTTGCAGACTTTTGTAGTTTTCCCTTGATTTTTCTTCAGGTAATTCTTTGGTCGAATATTTCCCAGGCTCCTGCTTTATATTTTCTCCATGCTTTCCTTTATTTTCCCTTATTTTTTCCTTTTTTTTTGGCAGAAGCCCCATCTGATTGTGTCTCATTTGCAATTGAGAATGTTCCTTCTTTTTCAAGAAGACTCTTCGGCTTTAATTGCTGTCACAGTTTTGTTTTTTATTTAATTTTTTTGTTGTCCCCTCTGTTTATGCTGTTGTTGGCTGTTTGCCTTTGTTTTGTTTCTATTCACCTCTCCGCTCCCTTGGCCCGCTCGCCATCCAACTTTAATTCACATTTGGGGGGGGCGGTGGGGCAGAGATGGTTGGTTTTTGGGGGAAAAGGGGGCGCGGTCGGCATTGAGGCGGAACAAAGCTGACTTAATGACTCCGGCCGCCCACAGAAGAACCAGAGAGAGAAAAAAAACCAAAAAAAAAAACGTCAAAAAATAACCAAGATGGGGATGCAGAAAGTATAAGTAAAATTTAGAATAAAAACGCCAGCCGACAGCAGGAGAAACAAATTAAAAAATGCTTTAAGAAAAAAGTGCGGAATTTAAATCAAATTCAAGGGAAGGGGCATACATATTTAATGATGTTCTTAGGGATGAAAGTTGAGGCGGATTATCGGATCTCAAGTTGGCTTAATTATGCGTTGATGATAGGTTTATTGATCAATTAATCTAAGATTTAAATATTGAATTATTTGTTTATTTTATTTATTTAATTAATGGTCGATGTGCTTAGAATATTTATTGATTTATTTATCAAATTATTATACATTTCTTTATCAAATAAATCATTGATTTATTTATCGAATATTAATCGATGTATTTTTTAAAGGCATTTTCCATTTTTTTTGCTAAGATAGTCGTTGATTTAATTATCGATTTCTTCTGTTATTAAATCAAATTATTATTTTTTTTATTATAAATATTTTATATATTAATTTATCAGTTTAATAATCCCATTATGTGCCAAAGAAATTATCTATAATATATACTATTTATTTATCGAATTAAATATCGATATTTTAACTCAAGTAATTAAAACTTTTACCTTTACCACTGAATATAGCATGATATTCCAGTTCATAACAATCAGATATTTATATCAATATTATACCGAAATAGATATATCTTTATATATCGCTTTAGTCTTCCATCTCCAAATCCCTTTGGTTTTCTCACTTTTCACCGCCTTTGATGGCGTTGATGGGGAAACATTTGCCTGTTTTCTTGACATTGATGAAGATTTTCGGGAGGTTAAGTTTTGCTTTCAGCCCGCACACCACCCTCTGACCCCGCACCCCCACCCCATTCCCGTTGACCTTTTCGGGTTCTGTGAATGTGACTTTCATTGACATTAGATGGGGGATTTGTTGCCGGGAACAGACTGCTGCTGCTGCTTATTAATTTACGTCAATTAGAAGCTGGAAAAAAAATATTTATTCATTTTACTTTTTTGTCCGCCCGCTGATCTAATCAAGCTTGGGGGTCTAACTCAACCCCTGCAAACAGCATCTCCCCTTTAACCCCCTAATTGATATTCATTGTTTTGTCTAGAATCTTTCTGCCTGGGGATCATAAATCTTTAATTTGATTGAGGCCGTCGATGCGATGAGGGTCTTGTTTAAGGCGGATTCAATTTACTGCTCTTGCATTCAATTAAAATGTTTTCATATTTCCATTTGCTTAGTTAATAATTTATCAAAAAAAAATAATAATAAGAAGTAAAGGAAACTCGCTGACAGCTGACAGCTATTTTGCTGCCAAATCTTTGGAGTTTCAGGCCTACAAAAAATTTGAAATTATAAATGAATCATTAATTAATGATTAAAAGTGAAAGGAATAAGAGTAATTATTATTGAAATTATTATTATTTTTGGTATATAATTATTATTGTTATTATTATAAATATACGTGATATATTTCACTTTAAAATACATCTTAATTTTCTCAATTTAATAAACATAAAACAAAAGGTCTTATCAAATCCGCATTTTGAAAAAGTTTACCAACAACATTTTTTTTTTGTTTTTTTTTGGTCAAAAGTTCATTCTGCTTTTTCGACAGTTTGTTAAAAAATTGTTCAGCTGGCCACGTAGATTTTGCATATTGTTGGTAACACGCGCCTATTAATTAGCCAAAAGTCACTACAACTAAATCGCACACAAACACACACACACACACACACAGGCTAACGATCTAATCAGGGGGAAAAGGGGGGAGTTTGTTGTCCCTCCTTCTGCTTTATCGAAAATTATATAAGCTGGCTAATTATGGGCGTGGCTCTCTTGGCTGCATTTAAATGTTGGCAATTTTCGGCTTTTTAAACACAGCACACGAAATACAAAATTCAAGGGGACGGTGGAGGTTGGTGGTGGGGCAGAGAGCAGCCCCGGAAAGCCCAAAAAGAGAATTTTACAAATTTTTTGATTTGTGGCTAGCTGTGTATTTAGTTGTTGTTGCTGCTGTTGTTGTTGTTCTTGTTGTTGTTGTCGGTGCCGGTCACCAACTGTAGCCGATTGTATATCTCTAGTGTATATAGTATCCACCTTGTGCCCCTCGAACCTTACCGAAAACTTTTCAAGTACAGTAAAGTTGGATTTAAGAGCACACAATCGGGCGTATGCGTAATATTTGCAACATGCTACGTATGAGTAATATTTTAGGGGGTTAGAGAGGAGAAGGTAAACGTAAATGTATTTGTAATAGTTAATTTTTACTTAAGGAAATATTGGGTTATAATTACAACAATATTTCAATATTTCTTGAGCATTTATAAAAGCAATTATTACATACTTACCAAAATAGGTACTAAATAAAAAGTATAGTAATTAATAAATATATTTTTAAAAGTTACCTCTTACTTTAAAAAATTTAGAGTTGCAATGAAACTAAATTACACATAAACCTTGAGCATTTTATTTATATTATTTAAAAAGTATCTTAAATATTTCCTTAACATTTTTATAGAATTAATTTAATACTCTTTCCAATATCTTCTTAGAAAAATATATCAACTATTAAATACATTTTTAATAGTTAATGTTTAGTTAAAAACAAATTAATTGTAATGAAATCAGGTTACACATAAACCTTCTCTTAGTTTATTTTTAATTTATTTATAAGTTATCCTAAACATTTTCAAAGAATAATTCTTCAATACTCACTGAAATATGTTCCAAACATATATAATAATTTAAAAAAATATATTTTTTAACCTTCCAGTTCTCTTACTTCCAATTTTTACTGTAGTTGTCACTGTTGCCCAGTGGTCAAGCGGTTTTTGGTGGAAGTGGGTGGGGATGTGGGTTGTTCAACGCCATTGACCACGAAAATTGCTCATGCATGGCCAAAAGGGGGCAGGGCGGGGGCTGCTACGAGGGAGTGCTGGGAAAACCTGGGAGAGTCGGGGACAGCGGGAAAACTGGTGCTGTGGTGGCACTAGTTGTGGATCGAGTGCGTGCGCTTTTCGTGTTAATAATAATTGACATTATCGTTGCTATTTGTTGCCGGTTGTTTTTGGTTGTTGTTGCTGCTCTGCTCTATTTATGCTACCCGAATATGTGTTGTTTTTCCCAACCCCTTCCCCTCCCTCTCTCTATCTCTTTCTATCCACTTTTCTGGTGCGTTTGTTTTGGCCTTTTGTGTTGGGTATTTGTCCACAAACATTCTAATCAAAGTTTATTAATTCACAAATTGCTACACTTAACTAGCAGCAGCCAAACAACAATAGAAATGTTGGAATGGCATTGAAAAATCAAATGGGGAAAATGAAAATGAAAATTGGAAATCGGAAATGCAGTGTACAGAGTTCATAAAAAGAGTGGTTGTTGTGATTTAATTGAAATATATTTCAAGGGAAATTAAGAGAAGGGAATAAAGCTTAGCAGAGAGAGAAAATGTTTTTATAAAGATGGAAATTGTGTTTTTATAGAAAATAAAATAAAAAAATCAAATTTAAACATATAATAAATGTATAAATATAAGAAAGATTCTTTTTCAAATTGTTTTTTTGCTTTAAATATAAATAATAAAAACTTAAAACCAGTTTGAAGTCTGAATAACGAGTAGTAAAAAATGTTTAATGCATTTTTTCTAGCTTTTTGCATATCTTTTAATATCTCAGCCGTAAGTAAAAATAGAATTTTTATACATACTCGTGACTGAATCAATTTATTTGTTACTTTTTTTTTTTTTTTGCTGCATATTTTTATTATTTTTTACTGAAACCTATTACCCCACGTAATTCCTTCATGGTAGCAAAAATTGTTATCATCTGCCAACTGTGTGTGACATTCATTAAATTCATTTTTTTGACCGGCACTTAATTTTCTTGTTTTGCAATTTTCAGTATTTCATTTTACCAATTTTCCCCTCAAATATCTCGCTTTTTTTTTTCATTTGCTTTTTCATTTTTCCATTTCGATTTTGTTGATTTGACAACAATTTGCATGCAACAATTTATTGTTGATGGTCAATTGTCAGTTGCTGTGTGTCAATCAAAGTTGACAATGTTGCGGATAAGGGGGTGGCAGGGGGGCGGTGGGGCGGATGTATAGGGGGGTGGGCTGGGTGGCTGACGTAATCAAATTGCAAATGCCAAAACGGCAAAATGGCACAAAATAAAGGAACATAAAAGAGCCCGAGCGAGATAAAAGCGAAACTCAATTATTTGAGATGCGTCGTCACCTTGAATAATTGAATCAACATTTTGGACAAACTCTCTGTCACCCTCTAAGAGGGGGGGGGGGAAGGGGTCCTGAACTTTGACAATTGAATTACGAGCATGGACATCGAGTACGAATGTCGAGTGACGAGTGTATCGGGTGTAGGGTATCGGGTGTATCGAGTGTCCAAGTTGAATGTCACTGGCGATTGAATCGGGGGCAAAATGGAAATGCAATTAAAATCAAAGATGTCCCAATGCCAGACTGCACTGGGGGTTCGAAAGAGATGCCAACTTGCGGTAAGAAAGAGATGGAAAGTAAGATGAATGGATGGAGAGAGGGAGAGGGGAAGACAGAGAGAGGGAGGTTCAGAGGCTGAGAGGGGACACCATTCAGAATGGAAACTTGGCTCGTCTGGCTTTTTCCTAATGGAAATTTGATTGAGTAACAATCGAAAGATGGTTATTCAAGGACGAAGGAGAGAGTGGGCAATTATGAAAAGAGGAATAAGAAAATGCTATATCACTTTACAGTTCAAATCGCTTGAAAATCAACTAAATCATTGGACTGGCTGGGTATTATTTAAAGTGAATTGAAAAACAATTAAGATTATAGAGTCTGGATTAGGGGAATGTTCAACATTTTTACTTAAATATAACCAAAAGCGTTTAGGGATTTAATATAATTTATATTTATAATTATATATAATTATATAATTATGTAGAATATATTTTCTATATAAAAAAATGTATTTAAATGATTTTTTTAGTATAAAAAACGGATACAATTTTTTAAATCTAAAAACATGTCTAAGATTACAAACAAAAAAGTAATTAAAAACTCATAAAATAAATTGAAGTAAGCTTCTTATTTTTTATATATTTTTTTAAATTTCCAATTACAATATTTTGCGTAATTTTAAGGCATAATTATGCCTTCCTCAAATTACTTCATTTTCCAGAAAATCAATCACATTACTAGACTTTAGAAAAACAATAACAACAGCTAATGACCTGCAACGATCTATTAATTCCAATGCCATTAAAAATTTCTCTCCTTTTCTCTCTTATTTTTGCCGAGATTAATTCCACTTTATTTTGAGTTCATTTATCAAGCTGAACCTCGTGTCGATTTGGCCAGGCTAACTAACTACTTGGCCATTTGGCAGCAAATTAATTTGCCATAACTAAACTTTTTGGTACGCGGCCATAAAACATAAAAGTTTGTTTTTTTTTTTTTTGATTTTGTGCGCTTTTATGGCTTATTGTTAACCGAAAAATAAAGAAAATAATACATTTTATGGCTTATAATAAAATAATACAAGTATTACCTGGTTGAGTTACAGGCTTTAAAGTGTGGCAATGTTTTAACAGCAGAATAAATATGCAAATTTATTTGGATTTATTTTTTTTTAATATTTTGTTGGGGGGAACAAAGTAAATAAAGAAATTTTGGATAAGATAAGGGAGTTGAGCGTTGAATTAAGTTGACTGTCTTGTGGCTATCTTTTCCCTTCTCAATCCCCAAAAAAGACAACGAACCGCAGAATGTGTGTGTGTGGTGTGTGTGCGGTGTGTGCCTGCAAATATTTGAGGGTCGCCTATTTGTCAATTTTCCCCATGCTTTTCGTTTACGTATCAATGACCCAAGGCGACCAGCGATAGAGGCAGCTGTTCTTCAATTGACTTTACGGTTTTCTATTTGCTTGGCTTCGGAAATTGCAATTTTTTTTTTTTGAGGGGGATCCACAAATTCAAAGGAGGCCCCAAAAGAGTCATAAAAAGAGAGCAAAGAAAAAATATTTAAAAAATTCCAAAGCTTTTGCGGGCTGTAATTCCATTAAGACCTTTAAAACTTTTCGGCAAACACTCAAAAGAATACTGAAAATGATGAACTTATTATTAAACTAAGCTTAAGTTGGTATTTGCCAAGAACTTTTGAGATGCATTTAACAGTTTGCCAAGGAAATATAGAATATGAAAGTAAAAATAATCAAAGAAAATATGAAAATATGGTAATTAAAAATATGTATATATATTACAAAAATATTAAAAGCTACTTGGATTGAACAAAAACATTTATTAACATGTTATACACTTTAATTATTTATTTTTTTACACTGTGTGCTTGATTATATATTTTTCTGTTTGCCTTTATATAATTTTAAATCAGTAATTTTTCCCAAAATTAGTTGATTTAATTTCTCCACTTCAAACTGAACAGCTTTGAGTTAAGGTTTTAATATTATTGAAATATTACTTTGTCATATATAATATTCCATATATTTTTGTATAACATCATAATTTCCATACATTTTTAATGACTTACTATTTCCGTACTTAAATCAATGCATACAGCCAACAGGAAATGTAATTATTTATATGAATACCTAATTGTTTTTATAAATGTAAGACTCTTAAAAAATATGCAGTTTGCACAATTAAAATTAGACTTTCTTTTCAATTAGCAAGCCAAAATAAAGGGTTTATTTTGATAAATATATATGGTACTTACTCCTAACTGATTTCAATTTCGATTTCAATTTCAATTTGAATTTAAAGCCAAATTCTTTTGGCAGTTAAAGCCAGACTATTTCATGCATTAAATGCCTTTCGGCCTTTGGGCTTTTAATTGCAATTTCATGTTGGCCAACATTGTTGGTTTTCTTTATTGCCATTGTTGTTGTTGTTTATATTGTTGTTGTTATTATTGGCTTACGCACAAATATTTGGCCCAGTCAAAGGCCCAAAGAATCGCAATAATAATTATAAAATTAACAACAATAGCAAATAATGCAAATTATTTTTAATATTAAATGGCCATAATCAACATAATTAACAAATTCATCGAGCTCAATTGGACAAAGTCAACGACTTGCCGCCACAATTGTGCATATAATGGCCATAATAACTTGGCCATTGTATCTGTCAGCTCTCCCCCCCTCATCCCCCTCATCCCCCTCTCCCCCTTCTAGCAACACTCGAAGAAGGCTTAAGCAGAAACTTTGACTTTGGGTAGCAAATTGGGTTCAAAGAGCGCTAAATAAATTATGCGAAAATGCTTGAATTATGGTTATCGTCGGTTTGACCAGAAAAGGAAAACGAAAGGTATTATCCTTCAGGAGACAAGAGAGAGAAATAAGTAGGAAATGCAGAGCGATAAGAAGATTTGGATAAGTGGTGGCGAGGTCCTTGAATTGTGGCATTGGGTAATTTTGCAATTCATTCTACTACTGAGAAAAAAAATATTTATGTATAAGTTGAGAAGGAAATAAATACATAAGTAGCTTTAATAAATGTTTAAAAAAACATTAGGTTTATTTAAATATTATATAAATAAATTATAACTAAATTTAAATATATATTTAATAGGAGTTTATCTTTCCTTAGACTTAATAATTTTCTAAACAAAATATTAAATATTTTCCTAGCATTTTTGTCTCAATTTCTACCCTTAAAAAAGCCAGCTTGTTCCTAACTTTAAACCAAAAAGCAAACTGTAACCCATCAAAAAAAAAAAAAAAAGAGAATATGTTTTGTAGACTGCAATTTGAAGAACGCGAACTAATCCAATTACAAAAGCGCCAAAGTTGAGAAGAACTCTCTTCACCAAAACTGACCTGCGGCGCCGGCAGTTTCTGCTCCATTTGGAGTGCGGTTCGAGTGCGATAAATTCATGAAGGAGAGGCTGGTGGTGGTGGGTGGGTGGGTGGTGCTAGCCCCCGTGGGAGGCTGGGCCAGGATGTGGCCGAAAACAAAACCAAAGCCAAAACGAAACGCTGCCAACGGAGGCCGAGTGCGGTTGCAAGGCATTGAAACCAATTAACGAACAATCAACTCGGGCAACCGCAAAATCCAAAATGTTCAGCGATACGAAGCGAGGGGGAGACCCTCCTGAGGGGGGTTTTTTTTCAGTTTCAGTTTCAGTTAATAATACATATCGTCGTATATATATATATAGTATATCAAGTGGAGAACGAATAAAAAAAAGAGTCGTGTGCACAAATGCATGCAAAAACCAATTTCAAATGGCGACAATGCTCCAGGGCAGGCACTTAAATAAATCAAAATATAATAGAAAAACTCAGCAAAATAAAACAAAATTAAAATTAGAAATAATAATTCAGTTTAAGAAAAATATATTACAAGTTAGAATCAGTTTAAAGGCACTTTAAGTTATTTAAACAAATATTTACAAGTGTCAGAATTCTTAATTCCAGAAAAACTACTCACTAATACCTTAACCATTTTAAACCATTTTTATTTTATAAACTATATAACAAATTTAGTTTATAACAACCCCAACTAAAGGGTATTTCCCGCAGCGATTAAGAACTTGTCACTTATTTAATCCGATTTAAATCTGATAAAATTGAACATGATTGCTGCATTAATTATCCGCTTTCTGTCTTCACTTTATATATATATATTTTTTTAAATATTTATTTAATTTATCTCCCCTCTTGTTAAGTATATAATTCGCAGCAATTTTAGTGAAAACATGCCAGAAATAAAAACAATAAGCATTTTAATTAAACTACAATAAGGAGTAAAAACCATGCACACACTCAAATCCTTTCCATTTAAATGACAAATCAAATTACATTTAAATATGCTCAAATTGAGCAAACACAGCCAGCGGGTGAAATCCCACAAATATATATATATATATATATAGATTGCAGAGACAGTAATGTTCGGCATAAACAAATGACATCAACAAATCCACAGACAAACAAGGCTAATCAGCAAATGTTGCCAATTTCTGCGTTAAATCAATCAAATTAGCATTCAAATTGAAATGGCTTCGAGCGGGCCGAGTTAATTTTCTTAAAGTCTTTTCGGGATCGACCTCAATGAAAAGTCATGGCTAAAGCTAAGGCTTAACCCGGCTCTCTAATGGCAATAGTAAATAATTGATTTGCCATCGTTTTTTAATTAGTTTTGTGTTTCTTTTCAATCTAAATAAATAAATGGAAATGAAATATATGGAAATTATGACCCAGCCTTATAACCGCAGTTTTCTCTGCCTGTTTTTTTTTTTACGGGTTTTCCCCCTTTTTTATGCGGTTAATAATTCATGTCAATAATCGCCAAATTTATTTCCCACTCATTACTCAATTTGGAATTATCATCACTGATAATTTAATTGTGCAGTCGCAGTGCTTGTAATTTAATCAAATCGGCGTCAATATGTTTATTAAAATAAAGCCACACTTTTAATTACCGCATTCTCGTTTCATTTCAATCAGTGAAGCTCACAAATATTCATTTGTTGTTTGCTTAATTAAAAAATAATAGAATCAACTGAATGAGTGTGAAAGTGAAATGCTGTCCAAAGTCTTTGCAAACAGAAATTCCAAATATCTTTTAAGCACCTGAAAAGCCAAAGCCAAAACCGTGAAATTGAAGTTTTCAAATGTATAGTTAACCAAAAAAAAAAAAAAAAAAAAAAAAAAAAACCAAAAAGAGTATAAAAAAATATAAAAGAAGGCGGCAGACTAAAACGAGCAAATAAAAATTACAAAAATGTGTGAATGAACCAAACAAAATGGGATGGAAAGAGAGGCAGTGGAGTTGGCAGCACTTGGCGGTCATTGTTCCAATTTCTAACCATTTTTTATATACACATATATATGTATATGTTTATATGTATTTGTGTTGCTTGTTGTGTGTAGTGGTGTGGATTTTATTTTTTGTTGCGTCCCAACTTCTTCTTCTTCTTCACCGTTTTCCAAGTGTTGTTGTTAATTTGTTTGGCTGTGGCGCGCATTTTTCACACACTACTAAACAGAGCGGGTGTGGGAAAGAGGAAAAGCCGGCACGGACTCCGTCTCTCTCGCCATCCTGTTTTGTGCTCCCCTCCTGATATTTTATGACTTTGGTTTCTGTACATTAAAGCCTGCAGCAGCAGCGGTGGCAAAAACAACTGCCAAAAACTATATACATATATATACAGCAATTTAAACATTTGTATTCGTGCCTGTGGCTCGCATGTCAGGTTCATCAACAACAATAAAGAAGACAACCGAAATAAAATAAAAAAGCTAGTTCAACAACAACAACAAAACAGGATGCTCAAACACACACTACAATAAATTCAATGCCTGGAAAAATGTTAAAAATACAAAAAGACTGTGATATGATACAAAATAACAAAGAAAACTTGATGGAATTAATTAAGCACTAAACGCAAGATGACCTAAATAACACACCAACAGCACAAATATGTTTCTTAATTATTAAAATACAATATATCAAGATAAACCTTAAATTATTAAATTAGAAGAAGAGCCAAAGAAAAACCCAATGAGTTAAAAACAACAAAATAAACAACATTTAAACATTAAAACACCAATAACTCAACAACATTACAACAACAGTACAACAACACGGCAATAAGAAATCGTAATGCATGCAGTATAAATCTTTATATGCTTATTAAAAATATTTCCATAGATCCAGCCTAATAAAATAGGAAAAAAACCTTTAAACGTCACATTAAAAATGATAGTCATCACTTGCAAATCAATATACTAAAGCAAATAATTCTGTAATTAAGTATCTGATCAATACGAGTTATACTTGATGCAAATGTGTATTAAGCTTATATCATGAGCCTGTGGAATGCGACAGGCGGCCAATATTGCTGACACTTTTGAGCGTTTGTAAGTGTTTAACGGGTCGTATACGCAATTTGTGGAATGTGTAATATTTCAAAAGAATTTGCAAAAATTAAAAACAGTTCCAATACGAACGAGTTCCAACGTTTGGTCCAGATTAATGCAACCAATCATGTTGCTGTTCCATCGATGTGGCTGTTCACCGGGGCGTATGCGTAATATATCTAGTCAGTTTATTACGTATACGCCGGGTTATTCGAAATATATATATATATTTTTTTTTTGTTTATTGCATATTCCCTTTTCATAAGAGCCAAAAATTCCATTAAAATCTTAGCCAAATCCCAACAACGTGAGTGCACGTAGAGTGGACTTTATTAAAGCCGGACTTCAGAGAGTGAGAGAGAGAGAGAGAGAGGAAAAAAAGAAGAGATTTCAAGAGCGCGAGTGTATGGCCAAAGCGGAGTCTGGGGGTCATAAAGGGGTTGTGTATTGGACAATATGCAATGTTAGTTTGCTGTTTCTACTCCAATTTTTCCTTTTTTCTAGTTTTTGTATGTTTTTTTTTTCCGTTTTTTTTTGTTTGTTTCTGTTGCCGGTCAGCGATTAAAAGCGCCGCTACACACACGCGCGCGTTCGCATGCATACGGGAATAGATAAAACCGAACACACACACACACACTAGCTCAAATAGAGGGAGAGACAGGCAGACAGAGGCGGGGAGTGAGAGGGGGCGGTCGGCTGACAGCTGCCGTCGGCTTAAATGGCGCTTACAGCAAACGCAAAAATTCGCGCCAAAACAAAAACAGAATCCGAGAGATAGGAACAACAAGCAAAGAAGCAACAGCAAAAACTAGAAAAGCATAAAGCAAAGGTATACAGAGGTACAGGTGGAAGTCTTATAAAGGAAACAGTCTAAACATTAAAAGAAAAAATACAATAAAAATTTAATCAGGAATATATAGAAATTTATATTAAAGAAAATGTTTTATATAATTTAAGGTAGTTATGAAATATTTTAACTCTATAAAAACCCTTTTAATATTTATTTCTTATCAATAAAAGCTTATACAATCTCTTTGTTTAATTTATAATTATTTTATTATCTACATATATTCCCTGTAAATTAATTTTATCGACTCTGTCCTGTGGCTGCCAAAAATGGAATTAACGTTCGCATAATTGAGCGCAAAAATTGTAACTAATAAAACAGGAAAACAAAAACCCGGCAAATTCAATTAAAGCCGCAGCCAAGAAGCATCAGCAGCAGTCAAAATCATTTCCAGCACACACACACACACACACACACTGCCACACTCGCACAGACACACACAAAGTGAGTGTGAAAATTAAATTTGCCATGCTATTAGCTTTTGTCTACGCAAAGAGGGGCGGGCTGTGTGTGAGGAGGCGTGACTGATGTGAGTGGAAGATGGGTGTTTTTTCGGGGGGTTTTTTGGGGAGTTCTTAGGAGGTTTTTTTTGGGGTGTTCTTTTGGGTGATTTTAGGAGGGGTTTTTGGGAGGGTTCAGAGGGTGGTTTTGGATTTTTTTCGGAGGGTTTCTAGAAGGAGTTCATGGAGGGGTTTCTCAGGAGGTTTTACGGGAGATTTTTAAGGTTTTTTGTATGGTTTTTCGAGCATTTTGATGAATAGTTGCAGAAGCTACTCTTGTCAGGGTTTTCCTTCGAGGGGTTATCGAAAGATTTTTGGAAGATTTTTTAAGGGTTTTTAGGGGGTTTCTTTGGGTGATTTTAGGGGGTTCTTTTCGGAGGGTTTTCGAGGGGTTCTTCAAGTGTTTTTTTGGGAACTTTAGAGAATGAAATTCCCTGGTTTTCCTATAGAATACCAAGTTTTATATAGTAAATTGATAGATAAATTTTAATCAGAAAAAAGCAACCAAAAAAATGCATTTTTAAGCGCCCAAAAGTCTGTTGTGGCCCACTGTTTGTGCAGTCAAATGTTTTATGAGCAATTGAACGATTTAATTGGGGCTTAAATTGAGTTGCCTTCAGCGGAAAGTCAAAGTCAGACTTAATTTTAAGTTTATGCTCGTTGAAGTTTTTCTTAAAGCCAAAGTTATGGTAAATATTTTGAGAATTTTTGTAGGGTAAACAAGCTATGTGTGGAGAACCCTTGGCACTTGTGCAAATCATTCATCTCTGTCCACTTTTCGAATTTATCAAAGTCTCTCTTTCGGGTTGACCAATATTGCATATGCTTGTGGTGCATATATATATATATATGTATCTGTACAATAAATGTTTGTATTTTTAGCCAAAGGAGTCAACGATCGCAGTTCATTCAACTCTTTATGATTTTCACACTACCCACGTATATATAGTATATATCCCTCTGCGAGACACATCTTTCGATGTGAAGTGTCAATTTTTTGGGTCGCCCGGCACCCTGCTTTCTGATTTGATTTCCGTGCGCTAATTCAATTAGATTTATGTGCGCCATTTGGCATAGTTCGCTCTCTTTCTGCCCCGCCACCGACTGTCTCTTTCTCGGACTGTGGCTCTGTCTCCCTCTCTCATGGAATGTGTGTGTGTGCTTGCTTGGTTTATTTATTCCTGGACATGTCGCTAAATGGGTTTTCTTGTTTGTTCAAAATCAGATCATGGCCAATAAATCAACACTCAATTCGATTTCGTTTGTGTGTGACGACGACGGGTGAGTGTGCGACGGGTGTGTGGTGAGTGTGTGACGGGTGTGTGTGTCAAGCAAATTGATTTGTCCATTTTCTTCGAACAGGAGGTTAACTAAATAGATGCCCCGCAATGGCTGGTTATGCAAATTGAGACAGGAAGGGGCATCCGTTCGCCTCTAAAAAACAAAAAAAAAATAATTTAAAAAGAAAAACCAGCCCAAGGAGTCACCGTCAAAGTCGAGAAAAACTTGTTTTTCCAGCGGAAATTGTTGCCTTTTCTCTCTGTATTATTTTTTATTGCCAAAGCCAAGTCAAAGACTCATAATTGATACGCAGAAAGAAAGGGGGAAAATGCAAGAAAACCAGTTGGAAACTGATAATGAATTCAAGAGAAACTGTGTCACGGCAAAAATAACGAGAAGGGGTCGGGTCGGGGAATAACTGCCAGGAAAATGGAGAAAAAGTCAATTACCTTTGATTTGAGCGATTTGTAAAGGTGCCATTTTATATTTTTAAGTATATATTATTAAACATATTAATTGAAAGTCATAAAGAATAATCAAAGGTAATTGTCTGTCTTAAGACTTGAGGGTTTTTTAAAGTTAAATTAAAACTCAATAAATGTTTTGAAATTGTAAATTGGTTTTAAAACATTTTAAAACTACTTAAATTGAATTTAAAAGTAAATTTCTTGCTAACCTCGATACAAGTACTATATGTACTCCCAATATAATCATACTTTTCGCATTTATCCTCAATTGAACATCGTTTTTGGGACAATACATTCAATGTCTGACACTTTGGCTGCTGCTTATTGAAATAATTGAATTTAAACTTGAAAATGATCGCATCGATCGCATCGATCGCCTCGATCGACCTCCGGCGATGAGGTGATGCTGATTTAATTAGACGTGTCCAGCAAACTCAAATTGAACCGGAGCAAGCTCGACGACTTTGTCGCATTTCTAGCACGTACATCGGCCAAAGACCAATGGCCAATGCAACTGGCTGCCATTGAGCCAGGTAATAATAAAGAGATGTACATATGTATAATAATGACCGAAGCACCGGTTGTTACAGTGCTTCTAGGTGTGTTTGTTGAGGATAAAACCGGTCTCTCTTGAGACAATGCCATACACTGTCTGGGGTAATGGTCTTAACTCTAGAATTTTTCTTCTTTATAAATATATATTTTATTTTATTTATATTTATATATAAAGATAATGATATATTTTATTATAAATATATCTTTATTTATATAAAATTTTGTGCGGGAAATTTAATTAGTTATTAGTTTTATTAATAACTTAGAAATTGAATTTTAGGGGAACACGCAACATTTTTATAAGATTTTGTAACTTGTAACTTGTATGTAAACCTTCTCCTTTTCTAGAAACTATTTAATTTCATTCTTGTATTTTTTAATTATAAAATTATTATATATTTAACTAGTATTATTAACTATATTATTATTATTATATTAATATATATATATTTTTTTTTCAATTTATAAATTATATTATTAAAGGAAGTATACATGTTTTTGTAAGGGTTTATAAGCTTTTAAGACATGGAAACTCTTTTTCTGCTTAGAGATAGTTTCTTTTCCTTAGTAAATATATTTAAAAAAAAATTAAAATTATATTTTATTTATATTTTTATAGTCTTAATAGAAAATCTGATATTTTTATCTAAGGGTTGGGTGACCTTAAAGGTATAATAGCGTTATATCCCTCTTTTAAATATTAAAATAACACGATAAATAGTGCTGTTTTTCCCAGTTCTTTAAATAATAAAATATATATAAAAATCCAATTTAATAATGCAATAATTTTTACTCCATTTTTTTCCAACTCCATCCCACTGTGCCAGTTTTGTGAAATTTCCAGCAAGTTGGCGCCTCAGCACTTCGTCTCGAGTCGCATTGTCAATGTGGCAGGCAACTCTCGGAGCTCGGGTCTTCACTCTGAAGAGTCGCCGGGTCTGTGAGGCGTCTCTGGTCCCTGGTCCCTGGTCATTCACATTATTGTTGCATGTGCCAGAGGGGGGGAAGGGGGCGGTGGGGGAGAGACCCTCCGATGCATGGGTGTGTTCGTTCATCTTTATTTCTCGTGCGTGCAAAAATTTAACAATTGCAGAAATTGAAACTTTTGCCTCTTGCCGTTGTTTGCAGTCGCACAGTCTCGTTGAAAGGAAACTTTCAGACATGAAAATCATAAAAATAAATGAAAATGAAATAAAATGTGCACACGTTGGCCTGTTTGTTGCCGTTACCCCCTGTCCCTGCCCCTGTCCCTGCTCCAGCTTCTGCTTCTGTTTCTGTTTGAGTTTCAGTTTTGAGTTTTGTGCCCTGCAGACGGAGACGCTTAATATGCCAATGCACTTCCCTCCTTTGGTCAGGGGGGGCGGAGACGCTTAGCCCGCTTGTTTATTTAATCTTTCACCGACAAAATTGATATGCTCAAGTAATAAACAAACATCGCAGTTCGGTAGCTGAAAAGGGAAATATATAACACAAATTGAAATTTATGTTTCAATATTTGCTCAATGTCTCGAGAAGCGTTTTCTCTCCGCCGGCAAAGTGCAAAGTGGAGTGGCTGGCCGGTAATCAATGAAATTTTAAAGGGTGCTAAAAGCTTTCCCCGAAACAGATTTAGCCGCACAAAGGAAGCCAGATTAAAGTCGGATTAAAGATTAAATGTTTAGGGGAAAATAAACGGATTGTTACGGGTTATGAATTCATTTATTTAATGCTTTACTTTGCTGATTTATCAATGAGCAAGAAGGGAATTCATTTATTTACATAGTTGACTTGAGGCGGTATTAGAAATTATCAATTAATGGCTGTATTTTATTATTAATGCATTTTTTAAAGGCATCTTTCAATTGGTATTCATTTATTTTTACCTAAGTGATTTATCTATTAGCAAGAAGATAGTTGATTTATTTTATTAGTTTGAAACTAATTTACTCACAAAATTATAAGGAAAACCTGTAGTTTATTATAAATGCTCTTTTTAAGATATTCTTATATGTATATATATATTAACAGTATTCATTTATTTAATAATTTATTTAATGAAAGGTAATCGATTTATTTACATTGTTTTATTTAAGGAGGTTCCAAAAATTAAAACTAAGATTAAAAAAGGGGGCTTCAAAATTTAAATAAAAAAAAAAAATCAGTTTTTATTAACAAATTATTAAAGATATTTTTTTATTGGTATTATTTTATTTAATTAGTTTTTATCAATTACCAAAAAATATAATGGATTTACTACATAGATTAATTATTTTATAGTTTAAGCCTTGACTTTAATAATAAGGCATTAATTTATTTTTTGTATCTTGTTATTATTATTCAACTCTATTATTAGTTTTTTATTATTAAAGGAGATTATGTTTTACTATTAATGTTCTAAATATTTTACTTAAATGATTCATCAATAAATATAAAAAAAATAATTTATTTACATAGATTAATTGTAGGCATTTTAAATAATTAATTATTAAGCTCTTACTTTATTATTAATCCCTTTTAAAATACATTTTTCCTTGCTGTGTATTCTTTGTTTATTATTATTATTACTGTTTAATTGCATTTCCCCATTTTGTTTCCCTTTCTCCAGTATTGATCCTTGGAAAATTATTTTCGTTGTCCATTTACTTGTTGTTGATTCCCTGGCAGCCTTCGCCTGATATGAAGCATACGCCATGTGGCACCACATTATGCGAAATTTACTTCTTTTGGCACACTTAACCCCCTCGTGCCCCCACTGGCACCCCCTTAACCCCTGCTGCTGCTGCTGACTCATTCTGGCCCGGTCTTTCAGCGCTCTTTATTTGGTTTTCCTTGGTTGCCCTTTTGTTTGCTTGTTTATTTATTCTTTATTTTCGCTCTCTCTCTCTTTATATATTTTTTGTTTATTTTTTTTTTATGTAATTTGCGCACAATTTGCAGTTCATTGTTTTTAAGAGAAAATGGAGAAGGGGTAAGAGAGGGAAGGGATAAGCAGAAGAAACAAAAGTGTGCCTCATCAGGACATGGGTTAACCCACTCTATCTGCCTCTTTTATAGCATTTACCAGCTTTTTAACCTCTCTCCACATTCCTTCACCATTTCATACACCCCTTTTCCTTTTCCCCCTTTTCTCTGGCCTCCCTTCCACTTCTCCATCCATTTCTCTAGGGTTTCTCTGGCCAGAGTTGCATCCTTTGGCTCTTCATTTGTCTGTTGTCGAACGAGTCTCGTATGTATATAAATATTGTATATATAAGTACATATTTATATTTATAAAAAAAAACTAGAGCTGGAAAAACATCGATAGTAGTGTCGATAATATGGCCAGTAATCGTTAGACTGTAATCGAATAATATTCATAATATTTATTTATTTATTTATTATATTTAAAAGAATATTCGTTGATATTTAAAAAGTTTTAACTTTCATCGATTAAATATCGGTTTAAATTATTTTAATAACATTTTTTCTAAAGCCCAACTTTCGAAAACTTTTCCACTTGGATATAGTTAGTGCTATTTATATATTTATATCTTATTTATATAAACAAAAGTGTGCCTGCGTGGGAACAAGGACAAGTTGCGGTAGCGCCCAGCAGTTTCTCTGTTGCTTTCTCAAATAATCATTTCAATGCAATTTTTATATAATTTTCCTCTCGTTTTCTTTCTCTTTCTCTCTGTTCCTCTCTCTTTCTCTGCTGCCTCCACCGTCTCTTTCTTGCGCCTGGCTAATCCACTGTTGACATGCAATTTGATTCAATTATCATGATTTTGTTTGAATGTGTGCAGTCGTCCCCGTTTCCCCCTTAGTTTTCTTTCTTATTTTTTTTTTGTCTTACTTCTTTTTTGTCTTTTTTTTTTGTTACTTCTGTCGCCGTTTTTCTTGCAAGAAGCGTGGGAAATTTAACAAGCTTTTGGGTGTTTTTCTTATTTTTTTCTCTTGTATGTAACTCATGCAATTATTCAATTTGTGGCCAGCCATTAAAACCACCCCCTTGCCTTGGGGAAAAGCGGGCGAAAAAAATTGGTAGGAAAATCTCTTGATTTTTCCCGAACGCTCAGCTAATTAGTTTCGATCACAGCAAATGAAAATCTGTTCTTTTAGCCATAGTTTTTACTGTACTTAATGGATTTATAGCTAAGCGATGCGTGAATACAAATATTAAAATAAAAATATTGCATAATTTTTGTGGATGGTTTTTAATTTAATATTTTTTTATTTTCTTGTATGCGTTTGTTAGCAATTAATTGTTTTACTCTTAATGATTATTCTCTATGGCCGTCTCGCTTTATCACTTTATTTCCTCTTTTTTTTTGCGTCTCATTTACGCATTCGTTTGTTTGTTTCATTAATTAATCATTGCTGACATCACGCATACGCAACGTGTGCTGCATATGCAATTTTTGTGCAAAAGCGAAAAGGAGGAAAATGAGAGTGTGGGAAAAATTCGAAAATGGCAAGAAAGAAAATTGTCAAATTGAAGAAAAATTTGATGCAAAGAGAAATTTATGTAAATATTTTAAAAATATATTATTTTATATTAAATTAAAAATATCAACAGGTTTTGAAATTTTTTTTCTTTTCTTAATTACAAACAAAAAGAAAATTCTTTGAGGTCTTTATCTATCTACCTCTCCTCTCTCTCTCCTTGTCTTTTTCTCTCTCTATCGCTCTCTTTCTCTCTATCTATTTCCTTCTCCCTCCTACCCAAAAATTGCTTTGGCTTCGCATAATCGCCGCAGTGTTGCAACAACAATAACAAAAATATAGCAAGAATAGCAACAAAATCCCATTTCCCCAGTAAAAGTAATTTCCATGCAAGGACAACAAGGTGCGGGGGGTGGGTGTGTTGGAAACAGAGTGACAAAACGGTACTTTTGGGCAAGCATATTTATGATGTGTGCGAGTGAGTGAGAGCCCCGAGACGTACGATCCAGGACCCCACAGCTCATGTGTGTGTGTGTGTAATATAAAAAAGGACAAAAAATCTAAATAGAAATCTGCACAAAGGGCATGAGCTAAGAGCCAAAAAAAAAATGTATATATATATATATATATAGGGAGCTGCTCTGGTGTCACGGGGTCAAAGGAGCAGCCCCAAGCTATGAACAGTTCGTAGTTCACAGCGAGTCCCATTACGGCCATCAGGGAGATTTTTTGTGCACTTCAAAAACATGTCTCGGAAAAAAATAAATGACTAAAAGAGCCTACAATAACAAAAGTTTTTGTTATCTGTACCGGTTTTTTTTACCCGATTTTCCTTTGGAAAATGAAAAACTAGAATTATTTGTTATTCTGACTTGACTTTTCCCTTACTTGCTGCGTAATTTCCAAAGGTAAAAAAGAAAAGCAAGAAAATTGCATCAGCTCAGCATCTTTGGCATCTATTCAATACCCCAAAACCCCGTCACTCGATTCGGCCAGGACTGAAAATATTTCGGATCGCTTGCCACTTGGTCCAAATCCCGATATCGCATTTCCTTGCAAAGAAAGGAGAAAATCTATTCGACCATCAAATGACGCTGCACATTGCAGATTCCCTTTTCCGCAACACACACACACACACACACACACTCAAACGCTGACGCGGACACACACCGAAATTTAGTATCGCATAAAAATTGCACAAAAATACACACGGAGAACATGACAGGATGAGCACGAAGGAGCTGCGAAAGGAGCAGATAAAGCGGGCGGTGCAACAAAGTGAACGCTGAATGGACAACGCTCTTGACCACTTTTCAGCACACGGAGCGGGGCAAGGCGAGGCGACGCGGAGCGGGGGCAGCCCCTTGGGACATGTGAGGGCCCCAAAGCAGCTTAACCACTCAAACATCCTTGGGAGCCACTCACCAGCTCAGCTCAGACCCGAAAAACCCCACTAGGGATGGGACCACACATATCGATGTGTCAATAGTTATTAAGGGGATAGTGAGGGAAGTTCTTAGATAGAAACAATCTACTTTAATCGATTTTATTTATCTACTTCGATATAGATTTTATTTGTAATTATAAAATATATCGATACAAATTCTATGGATATATTTTTAAAGCTTGTTTTATGTTTTGATAATTTTATAAAATGCGAAACGTCTATGACTTGATATAGATTTGTCTGACAAACTTATTTCTATCTATCGATATTTTGTCATATATCGAAAAAGTATCAAAATAATTCCTTAAATACGATGAACTCTGTATAAAGATATCAATATAAAGTAAAATTCTATATAGATTTTTCCTATAGCAAATGTTACCTTTTAATTTTTAATTCATTAGTTTTAGATTCCCTATAAAGATATCCATATGACGGTGATCTGCCTATATATATCGATTCTGGTATCGTTGTAATATTTTTTCGATATATTTTATTAATTTGTAAATTGTTTCTAAAATTTTCTGAAACATGAAAAATATATATATAACTCTCCCATACTTCTTAAAATATACTGTTCTTAACCTCAATATATCAAAGGTTTTGTTGGTTACTACTTCTATCGATAGCCTGATATGTATCCCGATAATTTGATTGAAAGCGAAATAACTCTCAGGTCTCTTACAATATTTATATACATCCCTTAACCCGTCAAGACCGAACCCCCGCTCAACGCCCGAGTCTCAATAACTTTGGGCCAGTCAAAGTCGAAGCGTTTGTCGCCGAAACGAATTTGTGTGTCACTCAGCAAATAAGTCGCACACACACACACTATACACACTTACACAAGTGTCAAAGGAGGTGTAAAGGTGGGCGAGTGGGTGGCAATATTGACATTGGCAAACACTAAGCATTGATGCCAAAAACTCACCCAAGCTCTTGCCCAATGTCGTTCAATCGAGAATGGGTTGGAAAACAAATGGAGTAGAAAAATAAAATTAAATTGAAAAATAAAGGGGAAACTTACCTGATTGTTGATTTCCCATTTTCCTGCCAGGGAAAAGCAAGTAATAAAATTCAAGGCCCTACAGCTTGTTGGTGATTTAATCGGGGATTTTTCTCTCTCTCACATTTATGTTTTTATGAGTTTAAAGTCCTTATTTTTTATTATTTTAATTAAAAATAATTGTTCCTATGATCTCAAAATGGTATATATAGTAAATATACCCTTTATCATCCCCTTAAGTATCATATTTTCCATTAAAAAGCTAATGAAGCATATCTTCTGGATGGCAATGTCGCTTTCCAATTTATGCAAACTTTACCAAAGTGTGCTTAAGGCCCAATAAATTCGTATTTCCTAATAATTAAATCGATAAATTGGCCAAGAGTCGCAGCCTGCACCAAGGTAAACATTATAAATCATCGGATGACCGGGCTAAGCCTAAGCTTTTGGCCAGCTTTTTGTATAACTTAAGCATCTGCAATCCCCAGACAATTATGACCACACAAAATGACTGCTCGCCTTCAAAAATATATATATATTTCGTTTTATGCATATATAGATTTGGCCAGAGTCCCCTCCGGGGGCATTCGGTTTATGGAGTCGAAAATTATTCGATTATTTGCTTAAAAGTAAAAAAGAAAACTCAAACTCAAACTGAATCGATTTGAATAGTCCCGATGGATTTGTGTGCTAGCTGAATATTTGCATCTAATATTAAGCATTTATATGGATTTCTGTGCGAGCTTCCGTGCATTCCCCGGAGATGTCCTTATACTCTACGTTTTTTTTTTTTTTTTGGGATCAAGGATATGTCCGAAGTCAGGACATTTAGTTGCAGTTCGCTGCAGACCGCAAATTAAATGGAAATAAAATGCATTTTCACTTGGGGAATGAAAAGTAAAGAAAATGTAGATGAATACTATATATACTATATATAGAAAAAAAATGGAGGTAAAAAAAAAACCCTGGCAATATTTATTTATATATAAAATGACAGCCAGGCGGAAAACCATGTGACACAGACACACACACACACATGTCAAGAAGAAAAGTTTTGAGCAATTCTTTTTAAACGTTTTTCCCTGTTTGTGTGTGTATTTACCTTTGGGATTTATGAGATTAGTTGCAGACACACACACACACACACACCGCGCCACAAGCCGGTGCAGGAGCAGGACTAGTGTGTGTGCAGTACGGTGACTGCAAATGAAAAGCAGCTCGCAATTGCTTTGAATGCGAGCAGAAAAATATTTAATACAGCTCAAAGCACAAGCACAAGCACAGACACCCCGCCACACCCACACCGACACACACTTGCAGAAACCAGGCCATGAGCACCATGAAGATATTGCACAAAGGACATGCAGCCAGACGCACACGCACACGCACACAGCCAGAAACAGACACGGCCACACAGACAACTTCATTTCAAGTGCAGCGAAGCGCGCCTTTTTAGTCCCAGACAAATGTCCATGTGGGTACAGTGGTCACGCGCTCAGGTGAACTGCTTAACTGAAAAGGTGTACAGTGAAATGTTACTAAGAAATTTTTCTTGTCAAAAATATCGATAAATTGGGGGGTCAGAAAATCGACACAATACAACTTTAACTTTTAACACTTACCTTTATTGATAATTTTCTTAACTGTTATATTTTTTTATGTTACTGTATTTCGATATATTTGCAGACCAATAGCTATACAGCATTATCGATAAATTGGTGGCTTAAATATTGCTAACGGGGGAATTTTATTAAGCTTTCATTTAGCAATTATTTTCTTGGGGTTATATTTTTCCTACATTCTTGAATTTTAATAAATTCAAAGAAAATTAACGGTGAACGATAAAATTATCGATAAATTTAATAATTGTCTACATTTGCCTATATTTGCTGATTTGTTTTTTTTTATAATTCAAGAAAGCTTTAAATGCATTGCAAAATTATTAAATAAGCAAATAAAAAAATATATATTTATCATAAAACGATTATATCGATAACACTGAAGTTTCTCCAGCAATATACAAATTTACTTTAAACTATAAATATTTATTTTATATATTTCTATATATTCCTTTACCACACTTCACTGTAGCCACATTTTGTGGACATTTCCTTTACAATGGTAAAGCAACAGTGAAACATAAAAGTTGAACCATAAATTGTATGACAATACTTGCAGTGAGAAGTGCCTGCTTTCACCTTACCCCTGGAATTTCCACTAGTCCTGGGAAATATTGAGTCTGGAAAATCAAAGATTTGAATGCGATTTCCATGGCAAAATAATAATTACATTTATGCCAGGAGTCAGGCGGGAGGCAAAACCCTGAAGCAACGGCTGAATGCACTTTTGCTGTCAATTATTAATCCATAGAGTTAGAATTTAATTACTCGCATATTTCTGCATAATCAAAAGCCAAATATTCTAACAAATTGTATCCTTTTCGTTGCAGGTAAAAATCTAATTACATCACAAAACAATTTACAGCTGAGGCAAAATATTTATTAATAAGCAATTTTGGGTTTTGAGAGGTATGTGCAATTAATTATAATTAAAATACTTTCTGTTTTTCACTGTGCTTTTCCTTAAACTCCCTTGTAACTTCCCCTTGTTTGTTCTTTGCAAAAAAATTACTTGAGTACAAAATTTGCTCTAAGCACTAAAAGTGATGACTGTCCGAGAGGAATCAACAAAAGCGATTGACTTGCTTTGACGTTAGCACCAGTTACCAATTTGGATAGGGAAAAAAGGGGCTGAGAGAGAAAGAAAACTCGAGCCAAAGTCAACAGGAAATAAGGCTGCCTTTCGCTTTGACAAAAAGGATGTGGAGAGGGATGTGTTTTCCGCTGTCCAAGATGTAACATATAAGTAAACTACAAATTGAATTGACCCAAAAAACACAAAAACAACAGAATAGATTAGATGGAAAAAAGTGTTTACCCAGCGGAAATTGATTTGGTTCAAGCTTCCCGAAAAAAAAAAAAAAAAACAAAAAGGGTTTGAGCCATCCATCAATTGGGGTAAATAAGCGAACTTCGAGTTCACTTGTTAATTCATTTAAGTAAAGGGGATATTGTTGTAGTCTTGCTGCAGGTTATACGAATATTTTATTTATTTTTAGGATTAATTGCTGGATTAAAACCATGTTAACCAATTTTTGTTTAATTTTTTACTTAGCTGCATTGTTTTCAGAAATATTTATTTATATTTTAGTTATGTTAAATATTTGTATATGACGAAATATTTAATTATATTTTAATAACAATATATTTACAAATTTAACTTTGAATTACAAGCTAAAAACCTGTCTAAAGATCACTTTAAGTAATTATATTTAACAATTTTAAACATGAAAATATTTAATTATATTTTTTATACATTTTATTAAGGCATTTTTCAATTGAATTTTTACACTGTTACCTGTACAACTTGCATTTTCTTGCACTACTTTTCCCTTTAGTCCTTCAAGTAACCTTTTATTAAAAAAAAATAAGGAAAAAGAAAAGTCTCGTCTCCTTTCCAGTCCTGATTTTTGTGTTTTTCCCTTGTCTCTCTGCCAATTTGCCGTAATTGCTCGAATTCATTGCATATTTATATTTAGTTTCTCGAATGTGATTCCCCTTAAACTTTTACCGAAAACATTTTCCAAGTATTTTCGAGTAGAGGATGTCCTCTGCTCCCCCCTCTCTCTCTCTCTCTCTCTCTGCCCCTAGGATCAGTTTCATCCTTTTTGCGGGGGTTTGTCTGCTCCCATCACTTGCCTCGCCTTCTGCCTTGGCTTTTGCTATTTATTTGGTCGGAAATCAAAATGCAATTTAAACAGAGAGAAGAGAAACTATGGCAAAAGATTAAATTGTATTTCTTTGGCTGCCACTGGATACTGTATCCTAGATCCTGCTGCATTAACACAATTGCCAATTAATAATGGCCAGGATATACAGACAGATGTACATATATGTAGAAAGGTAGAAATCATAGCCTACTTTGTGGCGAATCCCTGGGTGACAGGCGCAAATCCATTTCGGTTATTATTACAGCCAACAGCGCCTTTTGCACCTGTCCTCTGCCGCCTGTCCTCGGCAACAGCTGCTTTTGTTGCCTGTCTCCCGTTTGCTGTTTGCTATTTGCTGTTTGCTGTTTGCTGTTGTCCTGCCGCCTGACAAGTAAATTAAAATTCAAAACAATTTTGTCTATGGCAAATTCCATTTTATGACCATCAAAATTTATGCAATAAATATAAACCAAAATTTGTTGCCAACAATGTGACAGAGATGAGGTCTCTCGATGAGAGAGACAGAGTGTGTGTATGAGAGAGAGAGAGAGACCACCTCTCTCTGAGTGAGAGTGTGACAGAGTTAACAGCATAAAAGGAAAAACAAGAGTGCACTGCTCTAAAATATGCATGATCTAAGCAAATATTATTTTTAGTGAATAGAGTATACACATATCCCTGTAATAATTCCCCCTAGAATAATCCCACCCCAAATAGTTAATTGAATATTAAATATTTATACTTAAGCCGTAAAAATGTGTAAAGTTGCAAATTGATTTTCCACTCATTTAAATCATTTCCAATATCAAGTATTAATACACATCAATGATACATGTAGCCTTTTTTTGTTTGATATTTCTGTGGTATTAAGTTCTTAGCGTTCTAGGATACTTTTCAAATTAATATTTAATTCAATTTACACCAAGGGTTTGAGGTGTGAGTGTCAGTTGGCACAAAAAGTAGCATAAAAAGTCAACAACAAAAAAAATTATACTTGTAAAAAATTAAAATAAAAAAATATTATAAAGCTCTGCATGTTAAATGGATATTTGATAACATTTTTTGTTTTGTTCTGTGCACACACAAAGCAGCAACAACATATGCATAACCTGTTCGCCATCCCACTCTCTCTTTGTCTTCCCTTCTCTCTCTATATTTCTCCCCCCTCTCTTTCTCCCTCTGTCCCGTTCGAGAGGCGTGTGCAAGCAGATAACGTTGGCATTACGTCAGGATAACGTTGAAATTACATTTTTCACACAGAGTCTGTCAGCTGTTCTGGCTTTTTCGAGGGCCGGTCGAGAGCGGGGTGGTGGCGGGGGGGCCTGGCATTGCGGCGTCCTACAGCTGACGACTGACCGTTACACATGCAAATTTACTTGCAGAAGCAGCAAAAACACATAACTGTTAAAGTTAAGCCACGTCTGACTGGTTTTCCCTTGTCGTCTCCCCTTTTTTTTTGTTGTTTGCCAGCGAAAGTCATGGGAAAAGAGAGAGAGGAGGGGTACAAGTGTCAGCAAATAGTGTGACCAAGTCTTAGGTAAGGAGTAGCATGGGACCAGCTCTAAGTTTGAGTAACTGTCATCTGTTATAAATGAATAAAGTAATAAATAAATCAAAAAATATGAAATTAAATAAATAAAGAACGAACTGGATAAATAAAAAATATAATAAGTAAGTAACTAAAAATATACAAAATAAAAATAAATAAATAAATCATACCAGAAATAAATAAATGAATAAACAACGAACTAATATATTATTTTATAAATTTCATTGTAAAAAATTATTTATTTACGCTCCATAGCTATTCTCTAACTATAACTGACCAAATTTATTATTTTATTTATTATTAACACATTAATTATAAATTACTTCGGTCACACTCGATGCTCAGCCACAAGAAAAGATGGAACTGTGTGTTCTGGTGTCCAGAAGCTCTCCACAATATGCTGCATAAGTGCATATCCTTGCCAGCCCTGCGTCGCCCTTGGCTTTGGTTTTGGCTTTTGCCTCGTTTAGTTTTCCGCTGTAGTTTTCTCTTTTCTATATGTATTTTTTTTTTTTTTTTTGGGCGGAAAAGCGGGCGGAGCCTGGCAAGTGTTCTGGACTCCGTCGACCTGTGGCTCGTCTCCTCGTCTGTGCGGCACATAAAGTGCATATTACTCCTATAATAATTCTGCCTCTTTGCCCGGCTTGCTTTCGAGGATTTCAGCCAGGACAGGACTCGTTTGGGTTTTCGTTTCGCTTTCCCTTACCAAGTTTTGTTTTGCTGCTCCTGCGGACGACTCCTTTGCATGCCAAACCATAAATGTGCGAATTAAAATATAAAATGCAATTTACTTTCCATGTGGCTTTCCACGGGCCGGCGGTGCTGAGGGTTTTCCAAGGGATGCACCTGTGCGGCTTACGGGGCGTATGTGGAATGCGCTTGAGGCTGTGGCCAGACTTTGCTAAATAGTTGGGCGTTCCTTGAAATTTTGTTGCACTTTACCTGATGGTTTTTCCAGGATTTGTCTGTAATTTTTCGTTTATTTATTTATTTTATTTATTTATTTAATATTACAAAGATTTATTTAATATTTATGTTTTTAATATATTTTTCAGTCACTTTGAAGGTGTCTTATTTTAATTAAATAGCTTCTCTTCATTATTTTTATATATGTTTTTTTCTAGATAATTTTGTTAATAAATTTTTAAGTTACTAAGAAGGTGCTTTAATATTTCCCTCAAAATTTTCCTTTAATTTTCCCGCCTCTCTCCATAGTGTTACGATAATTTTCCCTTGCCTAATTTTAGGCGAATCATTCGCTTTCCCCCTGTCATTTTCCCCGGAATTGATATAATTGAAGTAGAACCAAGCTCTGAATCATTTTAATGGATTGATTGATGGCCACTTGGACCGAATGCCGTCAAAGGTCAAGTGGCCGTTGGCTCACTTCGAATCCACCACCCAATATAACTTTCCTGGCCAACTTGCTTGCCAGTTGTTGGTCATTATTATTTTCCGACTTGAGCCCAAGGCTAAAATGAAAATCATTCAAGTGCAATTTCAATTTCATAACAAACTTGAAGGGAAACTCACAAAAGGGCTCATCGTTGTTGTCGGCAGATAAATGCAATTAATTCGATTAAAAGGAAAAGGACTTTGATTTGATTCGTACTCTATAGATATTTGCTTAGGGTTTGCCCAGGATTCGCTGAGTTTGGGAAAATAAAGAAAAATATATATATATATATAAAAGAAAGGAGGCACAAAAATATTGCCCATACATCAGCAGAAAAAAAATTAGGGCGTCTTCGACCTTTTTTTTTTATTATTATTATTTTCTTCTTGCTCATTTGCAACGCGTCTGCGGTCAAAGTTCACTGAAGCAAGCGGCAAGTCCGGCAAATCAGAACAATAGCAAAGAAAGAGAGATATAGAGAGAAAGAGAGCGGGGTAAGGGAGACAGAGCTAGGGGCTGACGAGACGCGGAGACGCAAACCGATTATCTACCACAAATATGGCCGCTTCCGTAAAAATTGGCATAAAAAGGACTTCCGCTTGTCTGAGCAGCGGCGGAAAGCGGGATGTCTGCGTTCTATTTTCTTTTTGATTTTTTTTGTATACCTGAGAAAGGGAGTACACTTGAAAATAATACCTGAAAATTAAACAGATATAAAAAAAAGATTACTTAGAAATTTAAATAATTCAATTTGACATTTTTAATTGTTATTTTCTGGTTAAATATTATACAGAAAATTATTTCTAAATATTGTTCTACATTTTCCTTAGCATTTTCTTCTTCAATTTCCTTTGCATGTCTTCAAGTGCTTGTGCATTTTGATTTAGTTTTACCTCTTTTCCTTTTCCAAATCAATTTCCCCCCCCCCAAACCAATTTGCTATGAAAATTTCCTGCCGCTCCTTGAGTTCTGTTTATTAGCAAAGGCAAAACTGTCTGCTGTCTGCTTTTCCCCTTTTTTTAGCTATTTTTCCCAACTTTCCCAGATAGTCCCTCGCATGATGCACATATTTTTTCCGGCAAGGAAAACTTCTGGGCTTTTCCCCCCATTTGTTTGTCTATTGTTTGCGCCGCTTTAAATTTGACTTTGCCCACATATCGTTAGGATATATGTATATATACATATAGATTTCTCCCTTTTTTTCTGCTCGATTCTGTTTTCTTTTATCGATAACCTTAAATGGTTCTGTGGGAATTTCTTTGGCTAAATAGAAAATTGCTGCGGACATTCGATTTCAAGCAAATGAAACTTTTGCTCGACTGGACAGTGGGAGATACTGGCTGGCGGGGAGGCGGGGCAATCGACATATGTGGCAGGACTCGAACTCAACTTCAATTCCAGCGTCATTTTGTATCAATTACCTTTTAACAAGTTTCAATGGGCGCCAGGAGGTGGGTGGCAGGAGGGAGTAGGACGGAGCATTTCCCTGCACGCACATTTCAAATATTTTAGTGCATTTTTACTGGATTTCTGTGCTCGTTTCTATGTATTTTCCCCCTTTCCCTCCCTTTTTTTTTGTTATTTTTTTTTGGCCGAAACGGAAACGGCAGCAGCAGCAAAACTTTTATCACGTATTGACGGTTGAGTGCCCCAAACGCTTTGACCCCTTCATGCCCCATGCCGTGACCTCGTCCTCGGCTTTCAACCTTTTAGCCCTCGCTACCTTGCTGCCTGGCTACCCCTAGAGGTACAGTGGGGCTGCGCTAAGGGGGATATCACTTGGATCCCTAAGATATCATCCTTAACAGTTTGGGGCTTGAAAAATATATAAATTCTTTGATTTTTAGTTTATATTTTTTATAACGAAAAATTTGGCATATTAATTCACTAGAAAAAATTGTTTAGTCAAAATGTAACTCACTCCTTAAAATCTTTTCCACTTTCCGGTAGATGACTGTGGCTTAGCGGTCAATCTGTGCTTAATGTATCTTTGCGAACTTAGTTTCGCTTGTTAGGTGATACAGTGAGCTCCAATAAGCAGTGACTACTCAACGGATATTTAAGAATACATATAAATATTTTAAATATTTATTTATTCTATATATTAATATATAATATAAAATATTTATTTAAATATTAAATATTATTATATTATCTTTAAAATTGGAAAATATTTTTTACTACTTTCTATGAAGTTTAACAAATAATATACATAAAAAATACAAGAAGCAAATATATATTAAAAAAAAATGAGATATAATATTTGATAGAAATGAATTTACGTTTATTTTTTATATATTTATATATTAAAAAAAAAATGAGATATAATATTTGATAGAAAAGAATTTACGTTTATTTTTATAATCTTTTTTTTTCTAAGGAATACACTTTTCTTATAATACAAAGATTATTTTTGCTAATTAAATAAAATTTTAAAATACATATCCTTGAATATTTTTATAAATTTCTTTATTTAAATAATTTTAAAATTATTTCTTATTTTTCATATTAAATATTTCTTACATATTTATTTTATATTTAAAATTATTTATTTAAAGTAAAACGTTATTATTTAGCTTCCCCTTAGTTCGCCTCGCTGGGGGCTCACTGTGCCTAGCTGCACGGGAGTTTTCAAGTGCATAAACGGTTAGATTGCTGTGAAAAGTTTCGGCTACCTCCCCCCCCCCCCCCGCCACCTGTGACCGCCCTGACCCCCCCTAAGCCCCCTCGTAATGCCATTCCTTTACTCAGGAGGTAGGAAAAAAAGTTATTTTTTTGGTTGGAAACGTTTTTGGCTCGAGCGTCAACGTCTCCTTAGCCTAAGCTGCTCCCCAACCGCCCCGCCTCTTTTTAGGGAGTCACCTTTAGCCCCGGCGCCCCTCCACCCCCTCTTTCGGCTCAGTGAGAATAAGTTTAATGCTCGCCAGCGACCCAGCCCCCTTTTTCCACCCTCCCGGTTTCCCCTCTCTCCCTCTCTCTCTCTATCACTTTCCGCAGTTAGTTTGGCCAAGGAAAGCGTTTAAATGAAATGAATTTCCAAGTTGTTGTTTGTCTGCTCTGGCAGCTTAGCAAGGCGGCAAAGTATGCTATGGAAAGTTGTTGGTACTCTCGGGCAGGAAGGGTATATGGATTTTTTCATCAGGTTGATTATTATATATGAATATTTAAATTTATAATTAATCTAATTTCCCAGTAAAAAATAGATTCATATATAAATAAATAAATCATTTAATATATATAAACAATAAATCCAAAAATAGATCTCATTTCAAAAGCTTAAACAGAAATATTTATAAATACATATCTAAGAAAGAAAGTAAATAATAATTTTTTTATGCATGTATTAACTTAGTTTCAAAATTTATATCAAAAGTGTATGTAAGACTTTGTTCCTTAAATAAATTAAATTTGAATATAATACAGAAACAATAAGTTTATCTAACAATATACTCATTAAAAAAATATATCCCATTTTAAAAGCCTTAAAAGGATTGTTAAATAATAAAATTTAAATAAAATTTTAAATAAAGCAAATACTAACTTAAAATCAAAGTCTACATACAAAGAGTATGTCCAAGTTCGTTGTTAATTTTTCCCCGATTGAAAGAGATAAACGGGAAGGATGCTCACATGCTCACTGCTCCCTCCTCTCTCCTCTTTGTTTACTAACATTGTTTATACATTTTAACTATGCAGCCTGGCAATTATTTCAATTAGTTCATTATGTTGCCTGATTGACTTGCACTTGCCTCTTAGTACACACAACTATGTGTGTCTGTGTGTGTGTCTTTGGGTGGAAAATTGGGAGGGAAAATCCCCGGGCTAGCTGAAAGAAAAACTTTCTCGTCCACACGGAATCCCTTACGGGACACGCACCAAAGCCCAAAAGTTGTTTGTTAACAAGCACAATGTGTTAATTTAATTACAACAAAAGCAAAGCCACAACAATGTGAAATAAAAATAAAATCAAGTAACATAAAATAAAGTAACAAAAAAATAAAATAAAATAAAATAGAATAGAATAAAGTTGAATAGAATGTTGAGAAGCCTCAACTATGCCGAGAGTCAGGCGGAACTTGTCTAATTAAAGCTAATGGCTGGCTACAAAAACAAAGCGGAAACGGAAACGGAAGGGGACTGGTCAGGCGGCCAAAGAGGAGCCACATTATATATTTTTTTGTAATTAGTTTTAGTTTCGAATAGTTGTACCTTTGCTAGGTTCAAACTTTAATTGATAATATTGGCAGGGAATTTAAAGGAAACCCAAAGGCATGCGTGCAAGCTCTTTTTATTTTTAAATCAACCTGAAAGGGATTTGCAGAAAGGAAAAAATCTATATATATTTTTGCCTAAATTTACCTTTTTTTTTCATTTATTCAGCATTTATTTTTGGGCAAATTTCCGCTACGCTCGAACAATTCAAATTCTCGCTGCTCTCACTCTCCCTCTCCGCTCGTTTGCCCTCTGTGATTCCCTGTAATTATCAATTTGTCCATTTGAAAATTTCTCTTAATTGGTGGCAATTAATTTCCATGCTAATTAAAATGTGACCAACACACACACACACGTTGGAAAAAAGAAATGCAAATACAAAAAGTGCTAAAAAAAAGAGGGGAAAAATTAAAACTGGGAAAGCTAGTCGGTTAAATTTGGAAAATCAAATCAGCGCGACTGTCGCTGGCAATGATGATGAGGTTGTTGGTTTCGGATTGCTGGCGGCATTTAGCTGCAACAATTACAGCAGCAACATGCAGCAGCCAACGGCAATTATCCAGCCTTAGCATCCTTGTTGCAGCCAAAAAAAAAAAGAATTAAAATAATTCGCGTTCTCTTCCTGTTTTTATGATTATTTTTATTATTATGTCCTCGACACACACACACAAGCACTGGCACACAGCCTCCTTGAATATTGCCACAGCAACCACATGGGCGCACCGCCAGCAACACTTGCCCCTACATCCTTTGCCCCCTTGTCCTCATCCTGCTACTCATCCTGCCACTCATCCCCCCTTTCAATTTGCCTTCGCTTGGCTAATTTTCATGTAAGGCCTGCGCCTTGCTGATGTTGCCATTGCCGCTGCCTTGCAAGGACATTGCACAGTGGTCCCTCAAATTGCGAAAATATTTGGCATTGCTCCTGTTTCCCTTTTTGGGGCGCCGCCAGAGCCCAGGTCCTTGGCAATTAGGCCACGGAATCGTTAATTGCAGCGAGTTGAGCCTGAAAGGAAGTGGAAATCAAAGAGCTGATGGAGAGAGGATTAAAGTGTACTGCTCTTTTCGTTTGTTTATATTTATTTTACCCTTAAAAAGTCATTTTTTATGGGTTTTTTCCTTTTTAAATATATTTGCTATTTGTTTTTATTTATTTATATTTTTTTTTTTTAGCCAGGTGCAACGCACCGTTTTTCAGGGGATTTGCAAAAAGCTTCCAACAGTTTGAAATATTTTTTTCAGGCTCTCATTTTAAATGTTTACTTAGCTGCGTTTTCTTTGAGTGTTGTATTTTTTTGTAAAGTTTTAAAAAATATGTATAAATAAAGTATGCCTGAAACAAGGCAATGATTTATTTTATGTTTGTACACTCTTTGCACAATGTTTGCTTTTTAAGTGTATTTTAAGATCATTTTAAAATAATTTCTTTTTTGATAACTTAAGAATTTTTTTTAATGATTCCCAACCCTATAAGTTTACCCTTTAAAATTAATTCATTTATTACATTTCAGCTTAGGTTTTTTCTTTTAAATTTTAAATAAAATATTTATCCGCTTTGCCTTTTTGGATTAGTTTAATAAAATTATTTATAAAGCTTTAAGGGTTTCTATTAAAAGCTTATTTACTTAATTAATTGATTTGATTTTGAAGTTTTATAAAATATTTAATTATTTTTAAATAAATTATTTGGTATTTATTTTATTTATAAATAAATAAAACTTTACTTTCCTAAACTCTTTTTGTTGTTTTAAAGAATTATTTTATTTATTTATTTATTTATTTATTTATTTATTTATTTATTTATTTATTTATTTATTTATTTATTTATTTATTTATTTATTTATTTATTTATTTATTTATTTATTTATTTATTTATTTATTTGTATATTATTCAATTTTCACAAATTGTTAAATAATTTAAATTGTCATTCCTATTATCCCTTTTCATTCCACTGTCTTAGCACCCTTTTCCCCCCCCTCCTTTTCTCTCCGTGTATCTTTTCGTCCTGCTTGTTGTTCTTCCTTCGGCTTCCGCTGCTCCTTGTTGCTGCATGTTGGCTGGCTCATGTGCAATGCCTTTGTAATCACGCTAATAACTTGACTTTCGAAAGTAATTAGCCACATAGCGCTATTCCAAAGGGGGTGGCCAGGAGGGGGGGCGGTAGGAAAAGACGGAGAATTGCCTGTCATGTTGTTGGTGTTGCTCCTGCTGCTGCTGTTCCTGCTCCTTCCTGCTGTTCCTGCTGCCTGTTCTTGTCCCGCCCCGATTCACATTTGCTATTTTTGGTAATTTGACTAGGAAAACCAAACAAGGCTGGCCCAGCTTGGCTTTGGTTTTGGCCATGGCTTTTGGGCCTTGGCTTTTTGGGATTGTCCATCGCACCGCAGACCGCCAAAACCAAGTGGGACGGCAGCAGGAGCAGGAGCAGGAGCAGGAGCAGGAGCAACATCTATACAAGCAGCAACACCAACAATTATACCCGCAATGGGATGGCCGACACTTGCCAGGAACATGACAAGTAACAAATGCATAAAACACAGACATTCCTGGAACGCTTTAAGGATTTTTGGCGATCCTGTTCTCCCACTTCTCCTCACTTCCTTCCCTCTCCATCCCCGCAAAAATATTCCTTCTGGGCGGCTGAATTCTCCACAAAATAACTATAACACATGAGACTGTGTGTGTGTGTCGTCGTTTATTTGACAATTTTCAAAGACTTTTCCACATATTTTGCACCTGACTGGACTGGCAAGGAATAAAATAGAATAGAAAATAAAAGGAAGCCTGCACAAGTCGAAGGAATTTCACAGCAGGACCGAAACTTGTGGCAAATGCAGGAAACAAAATAATAAATGAAGATGTGGAAAAGGGTGAAACTATGAAGACGGCAACCAAATCGTATATATTTTATGTAAATGTATATGTATATTTTTATATTTTATGGTTTATATTTGCTTTTGTTATTTTTAAAGTTTATTTTGAAAAGTCAGCTTGGGAAAACAATGAGAGTTTATGCATTTTAGAAAATCAGGAAAACCATTGAAGATTTTAAATAATTTTTTAAAAGAAAGAAGAGTATGCTTTAAAATAAGGTTAATATTTTTTAATAATTTGTTTCTTTAAGAACTTTTTTTGATTTGGTTATTTTTAGAATTAGTTCATGAAAAGATCAGCTGGAAAATACAATAATTAGGTAATGGAAAGCTTGAAGCATTTTTAAATAATTTTATTAACAGCCTAAAGTATAGGTATTTTATAAAACGGTAATTTTTTTTATAAAATTCCCTTAATTTTGCTATTTTTAAAGTTTATTTTCAACAATAATTAGTATAAATATATTCGAAAATAGCGGAATCTACAAATATTTGACATCATTTTATATAAATAAATATTTATAACTGCCCAAAAGTGTGTTTTAAAATTGTACTTGATAAATATATTCTAAAAAATGTCAATTTATTTTTTTTAATCAATATAAATTAATTTATATAACTTAAGCTAAGTATTTAATGATTCCTAATCAGAAAAATTAATATCTTATTACAAATTAAAACCATTAACAATTTAAGAAAGCAAAAGGACAAGAACGCAAGCTAAAACCCAACTCCAAAAACATTAGAGAATCCCACACATATTACACATATACACACGTACATATATAACAATTTCGATAACAATTGCAACATTATACCCAACACAATAACAATGACGATTACATCGAAGAGCACAACATGCAACCTGGAAAGCCACCGCAAGGACATGCAACACCTGCAGCTGCAGCAGGTGCATGCAGCCCTGCAGCAACATGCAGGAGCCGCAATTAGCAAAGCCACTCGAATCAGAGTCCTAATTACATCTATTAATCTTTCGACAAGTCGGGTGACAAATTCTTTTCCATATCTTATTCATTTTTGCTCCTGCTTGCCACTCCATCATCGAGCTCCGTTGACTGGCAGATAATTAATTTTTCATGTGCCCAGCTAATTTTCCTTTGCTTTCACTTGAGCTTAGCTCAGCTTTCAGGAGTTTTCCCCCATACTCTTAGCCCCAGCCTTATTGGCTTTTCTTCTAGCAGGGAAAGATGATTCAACAGATTTGCTTAGATTGATTAAGGCCTGGGCCCGACTACTAATTAAATTTAGCACAAAGCAAATAATATATTAAATATTCCTGCTCACATCATCATGGCTCTTGGATTTCCTTAATTAATTTAATTAATTTTTAAGCTAAAGCTTTTATTTAACATCGTTTGTGTGTGTGCATTTATTTAGAGCTTTATTTTTCGCCACCTCCTTCCTGCGGCTGAGCTGCTCTTAAGATCCTTAAGTCCAGCGAATGGACACGCCCCCCTTATGACCCGTTATAATGAAGCATTAATAACGCTACATCGTCGTTATCAACGTCATTATCAGCGTTATCAACATCATCATTATCGGCTTAATCGCCACGGCGGACAGGAAGAGACATGGTCTCTATACACACACACATGAGATGAGATACCACACCTGTCTCGCTCAGTCTACCTTTCTCTCTCTCTGTATCTCTTTCTCTCTCTCTCTTTCTCTCTCTCTCTCTCCCTCTCTCTCTATGATTTTCACTCACCTGTGACCGGCAAATGGCCGTTTCACTTTATTACTGAACACTGACTTCTGTCTCGTCTATGCCGCAAAACTTAATTGCGCTTTAAATTGGTCTGCCGCTTATATATTCCGAAATATATATATATATACAGCTGGTATATGTACCGCCTATATATATATATATATACCTGCATATAGCATATGTATCCACGTCCTATCTGTAGCCGTGTTCAAGTACGGTTAAAGCACTTTGAAATAAACGAGCAAAAAGCGCTTCGAACAACAGCCACAATGAAAATCTATGCCGCCAGCTAAAAGTCGAAAAAACAATTTAGAATTTTCACATTGGGTCTAGAGTCTAATGGGGAATACTCTATTGAAAAAATAAAAACAAATATATATATTATAATTTATTAGTTATCATATTTGTCTTCTTATGAAAACTATAATTTAAATAAATAATGTCTTAATTACTGAGAATGATTTTGAAAAGGTAGCCAAAATTTTTAAAAGGTGTAAAGAGAAGATATGTTAGGAGGACATCCTTTAAATTATAAAAATACAATAAAAATTCAGGCTAAAATGTTCAAAGGTATGTCTTAATTTTCTCTTAATTATTTTGCCTCTGAGCATATTTATTTTCATATAAAAAATTGTATTTGAATAATAAATCTAAAGAGCAATAAAACCTGAAATTACCTAACACTAATTTCAATGAACTTTCAAGTAAGCAGAGTTTTAGCTTAAAATATATTTGACTTATGTCACATTATTATATATTTAAATCAATATTTGTTAGATATACAAAAAAAAATGTATTTTTTATCAAAAATATAAGAAAATTAAATAGTAAATTAATTTTAAATAGATAAACTTAAACCGTTTTTAAAAACTTTAAAATTTTATAAAATTAAAAGGTAAAGCTTACCTTTAAAATGCATAAATTCAGGCTTATTTCAAAGAAAATTAAATTTTTATAAAAAATAAAAATACTTTTCTCTGTGAAAAGCCTAAAATTAAACCAAAATAAGGCCGAAACACTATAAAATCGATATATATTCCGCTGGCCGCATATTAAGCCTGAAAAATGCGACTCAATTGCAGCCGAAATGCACACGAATGTGACCTGGTAAATTCGGTATCCTGGCCGCCAAACTTCCACCTGTCTTCTGGTGCTTGTGCAAAGAACCTTTCATCCTTTGGCAAATTACGTAAGACCCGGGATCCGTACCGTAGGCACAGGCCCTCGTCCGGGGCTGTCCGTTGTGGATTCGATGTTGCCTTTCCCTCTGTTGACTGTCAACTCGTGTACGTATACGTAATATGGCTGGTCTGTGCGTGTGCATATGTGTGTGTGTTGGTGTTAGTATGCTGATGGTGTTGCAGGTTGTTGCTGCTGCTGCTGCTGCTGATGCTGATGCTGCCACTGACGATGATACTCGCATTTAAATTAACATTATTTGCATGCGGCGCTTACAGCATAAATTTTCGAGCCACCCTGCCAGGGAGTGTGTGTGGCACAGAGTGTGTGTGTGTGTGTGTGTGTATGCGAGTGTGCATTGTTTGCGTTGCATATCATTCACACACCGCCACTCGATGGCAAAGTAAATTGCTTAAATATGGCGCCCAGCGACAAGAACAATGGCCAAAATAAGAAAAACAACCGACCTACCGAAAAATTTCCCACCCCCTGAAGTTTGGCA
This sequence comes from Drosophila seguyi, assembly GCA_008042675.1. Lineage (NCBI taxonomy): Eukaryota > Metazoa > Arthropoda > Insecta > Diptera > Drosophilidae > Drosophila > Drosophila seguyi. The sequence goes on along the minus strand of VNJU01006020.1, from coordinate 42,942 downwards.
ACGCTCAATGTTTATTAGGTCCTTTCAGGTCGGATCCTGCTTTTAAATCCTCGAGATAAAGGCACTCTCATAAATGGGCAGATTTTGAGGTGCATCTGCATCGGCATTTTCATTGTTGCCGAAAATTGGTAGAGATAATTGGTGCGGTGGCCATTCAATACGTCAGAAGGCCCGTAATTAAGTTCAGTTCAGTTCAGGAACAATGGCCGGCAGTAAGCCCTTCCTGATTAATTAGCCAGATATTTCGTTCGAGCACAAAACATTTGTGAATGAAAATCCAAATAGTTGGGAATTTATATAGGAAGCATGGGAAGCATAGGTAGGAAGCTGAGGTATTTCTTGTGGCTTAGCTACGTGCATCTGGAGCTTTAATTTCCCAAGAGCTCTGACTGTTCTTGATTTCTTTAATTAATAAATTAGCCGTAAATAGCTCAATTAACTGAACAAATTAGTTCAACAATTAGAGCCTTAATAAATGGTTTTGAATAAACTCAAATTCCCTGGTTAAATGCCAGCTTTAATTTGGCTTTCAATAAATTAAAACCGCACATACATAAGTCTGGTCAGCCTTTAAAAATAAATCACTGCATTTTCCTTTGGGATTTTTGCCTGCAAAATCTGGCCACATTCAAACAGAAAATGTTTCCCCATTTGTAGCAATTTTTTGTTGCTGCTGTTCGTTCGATTGTGTTCTGTTCTGGCGTGGCAAACATTTTTCATTCTTCTGGCAACAATTAATTTTAACAAATATTATCCAGCAGCCAATGCACTCCATTAATGGAATGCAATCAAAGGGCCAAGAGAGAGAGAGAGAGGGTAACACTGCGTGGGAATGGGACTGAACTATAAGTGGTGGTAATATAATTATAATAACTTAATCAGGTGGCGCTTGGGGCAATAAACATTAAAAACCGACCAAACATGTGAGGGTGCAGGAGGTGAAAGACAGTTTACTGCATCATAATTTAGCCTGGCAACCCTCTTTTTTTTTTTTTTTGCCAGCCCATTTTATTGCACATACATTTTTTGCAGCTCGTTGGCGGAAAATATCATTATTAAATGCACTTGCTTCGCCTATAAATATAATTCTTATCGCATTACGTGGCCCAATATCCGCAGTGCTTTATCTCGCCACCCCTGGCAACCCTGGAAGCCCTCCAACCTGCACAACCAACAACCCTGCGCCATCCCGGTGCACCACCTTCGCTTATTTATGACAATAATAAAGTTGTTGGAAACATTTTATGTGTTTTGGTTGCAAAAAGGAGTCAACAGATTTGCTTGTAATTAAAAATTTGTGTGCGGGCCGGGGCAACTCTGGCTTAAACACAGAAAAACAAACACATTGGTGACAATTATTTAATGAAAGTACTTTTGGTATATGCAAACATACACATACCGATTAATGTTTAGCAAATAATTAATTGTGCCAACATAATTATTTATTTGAAAAGAGAAAGAGAAGCCTGAACAAGCACTGAATTTATTATCAATTTCTTAAGGTTTAAGCTCTTCCTGTTCAAAGTGAACGATATGTTGGCCCAGAGTTTTATTTATTTTGCGGCTCTGAGATGTGTGTGTGTGTGTGTGTGTGTGGTGTGTGCTCCTTTGAATGTCACTCAAAATGACTTTTTGAAAATGAAAAAGGAAAAAAGAAAACGGTTTCTTTGAGCTGGGAGCGGCTTAAGCTTGTAAGCCAACATAAACTGATTTTGCCAGACATTCTTAGATTGCCATATAAAGTGCATCAGAGGGAATATTTTCTTATTGAAAAATATGCAAACGTTGCGAAAGCCAGGCGGCAGGCAGCCAGGGGTTAAGGGTGGGGCGACGCTTTAACGCATCAGCGCCCAGGACACATGAGAGGGAAATGGATGCGGTGACTTGGGGTCACTGCAGCGAGCACCTTCTTCCGCTCTCTCTCTCTCTTCCTTCCTCTCTTACCTGTCGCACTCAGGGCTCAATAAAAGGAGGAATATATATATATATATATATATATCTCCGACCCATTTAAGGCCTTTGATGGCATTAAAATGGATTAACTGCTTACATAAAGTTTTAATAAGGGGTCCCCGATAAGTATGCTTTAAAATGGCTTATGGGCTCGACGGAAGGTTTAATAAAGTAACTCAAAAGAATGGTATATAAACTTTAGTGCAAAATAAACTTTACTACATAATGTCACATTAATTACTGGGAATTTAAGCAGGCAATAAGTACAGCGTAGGAATGAAGTTTTTCCTGGAGTAGATGAAGGTTTTTAACTCACATTTATAACAAGAATTTTCTATTTTTGAGTTGCTTACTTATTTAATATATTGTTTGTTTAAATTCTATATTTTATTTAAATAAAATATAATACAAATTGCGGTAAAATAATTTGGTTAAATAATAAATATACAAAACATTTGAATTTAATGAGAAATAATGATAATACCAGTAAAGCGATTAATTTAAATTTAATTCAATAATAAATAGTAAAAATATATGTATTAGTGATGATCAAATTTTGGCTTTTTAAAGTATAAAATATTTTTTTTTTTTGTATTTAAAAGTTCGATACATCAAAGATAACAATGTATTCGAGGTGATATTGAAATCGATATTTTTTCGATAATTCATATCGTATTATTTCTCTCAAAGTACACCTCTTATTTGTACTTATAGCCTTTGAATATTTATTAACCTTAAACAAATTTAAATAATTAGTTAATTTAATAACATTTAAATATATTTTTTTTTATTATTTTAATGGTTGTAACTACATATATCGATATTCTGGCCATCTCTAGGACCTCCCTCCATTCTGTGCGGCTTTCTTGGCAATCGCCAAGACCCAATATGTTCGCAATGTTCGCACGCCTGCGGCTGGTCAGCGGATGAAGGGAATGAGGGGGTGCAGTAGGGGTTCAGTAGAGGGGTTCAGGGGTTCAGGGGTTCAGGGGGTAAGGGGTTACGGGGCGGCGGCTGGCTGTCGGAAAATCCAGTCTCCTGCCGGATTGCATCTTGGCAAATGCTCACAAAGGCACGCAGATTGGCTCTGCCTGTGGGAGACTCCATATATATAGAAATACATATAGAAATATATATACAAAGTCGACATAACATGCTTTTGGCTCACCACTTGGCCGCATGTCGCCACCCCTTGCCTCCATATTTTCCCTGCCAATTCCGGAATATTCTTGGCAGCGGTTTTGGCCACAATTACAACATCTTAATAGGAACAAGCCAGCTTGCAAAAGAAAATATATATAAAAGCGCAGCCGGAGAAGGGGGAAAAGAGTTTCTGGCAGTGTAGGCGGTGACTTGAGAGTCATTTTTGGCTTTGATTAGTCGCGAATGATTGTGTTGAACTTTGGGGGGGGAGGGTTTGGGTTTTTTTCTTGTTACTTTTTTGGGGATTTTTTCTTAGGGTTTTCTTGTAAGTTTTTTTTTTTTGTAATGAAAGAGGGCAGTTTTTTGGGTTGGTAAAGGAGTTCCGAGAGTAAAGGGAGGAAATAATCGAGTTGTGTGCTTCCTAAGAATATTTTACAAAACTTAAGTAGTTTATGAAACCTAAAGATACAATTAATATTAAATAAATATTTACGTTATTTCCCAACATAAACCTTAATACATGAGTTTAAAAATGAAACCCTGAAATACTTTTTTTAATCCGAAATTTTTCTTTTAATTAATATATTTATTTTCTTTCTCTTTACAGGTAAGCCCTACTGCCAATTTGTGTTAAAAAATCATCACAATTTCATACATAAAGCCAGCTTTTTTGGTTAATTTGTAAGTTTTTTTTGAGGGTAAGTGAAAGGTAGTCAAAATATAGTCAATACATGCATACAATTGACGGACCTTTGCAGAGTATTTAAGCCTTTGTAAGCTCTATATTCCCTTTTTTTCATATTTTGTTCATATTTCTCCCACCAATTTGATCTATTTTTTGCTGTCATATATTTTTTTCCTTATGTTTTTTGGTGGCATCATCAAAAGAGCGGAAAATATTTACGCTATATGCTCGATATATGCAGGGATATGCGATTGATGCTGCCAGGGAGCTGGCAATGGGGGGGATGGGAGCCTTGTTAAATGCCTTTGGCTTATTTGGCAGACCAAGGCAAGTGGCAGCAAAGCATAACTTTTTTCTACTCGTTTGAATTTTCCGGGCAAAAAAAAAAAACAAAAAAAAAGAGCAGGAAAAAACGTAAACGTAAAATCAAATAAAAAGAGGAGAGAACACCTTCAAGGTCTGTTGCCAGAAAAAGTGGGCAAAAGGAAGGCGGGGACGGGGACGAACGCGAATTGAGTTTTGAAGAACTTTTGAAAAATCGTTTTAGCGTGAAAACGTTCGTTCAGGTGCTGGTGTAGCGGGGAGGGAAAGCCGGGAAAAGCAGCAGCAGCATCACCAGCACCAGCAGCAGAATTTTTCCTCTTCCAATTTTAAATGCTCGAGGAGTAAACTTTTCCCCCAAACCGAAAAAGGCGAGGGGGGGCGTGTAATTTCCTTGTAGTCAACTCGAAATGCTCTCAAAATGCATTTGCATGCAGCCCAGCCTCAGCGTCAGCTTGGCCCCCTCCCCCATTGCTGGCTGGCTTTTCCATTTGCCGCTTGAGGTTGCCATGGCGTATGCGTAATATTAGTTTTGGCGTGCGAAAAGATCTCATGGCAAGCGCAAGAAAATAAAAAGGGAAATCAAATAGAAAACTTGTTAAAAAATGAACCGCAGGGAGTAGCAACAGCAGCAGCATCAGCATCAGTGGCAGAGATGTGGAAAACAGGGAAACAAGCCACGGGGAAAACCGCAAAACAAAAGCCCCGCGGTGGTGGAGGAGGAACACAAAAAATGTTGGGCAAAAAAATGTAATTAAAACTTATTATTCGTAAACTGAAGTAAACATATTTTGTTTCGCCAAATGGAACTTTTATTAAACAGAAGGGAAGTGCAACCGAAAAAAATTAAATTAGGTAGCTTTTAAGATTGAAGATTTTTCTTATTTAAGCTAAAAGAATAACAAAAACTGAAGCTTAAATTATTCATAAACTAAACAAACCAAAAACCCCTTTCAGCTTCCCTGGAGAAATGTTTATTTTTTCAAAAAGCTGATCGCCTGTTAGGTCCCTAAACTTTTACATATCTCAATCCAGTTTCCGATTTCCGCAGATCCCTTTCCCTGTTTTACCAGCTGTGGCAATTCCTTGTTATTCAGCAATTCAAGTTGATAAATTTGTCTGATTTGTGGGTTACTTTTTTCGCCCTTTTGTTACTTCTCTTTTTAACGGGTTGCCAACTAATCCTCTTCGGGTTTCCCTTTTCTCCGCCAAAAACACTTAATTCATTCGCAATATGCTGCCAAAATCTCAGTTGGCAAGCCACTAACTCATCTTCCCCTAATTTTTCCGCTTTTCCAGTTTTTCCTCTCCTTCCCAACTCCCTGACGCTCTCGTTTTTTTTTTTATTTCTCCCCAATTTGATGCTGACGACGTGGAAAAATGTTTGGTAATTATTCGGAATTTGGATAATTACAATGGTCCCCTGCTAAAACGTTGCAAATGATGTAGCACGAAAATTTCTTAAATTTCTGCCAACATTTTCGTTTTGTTTTTGTTGAAATGACAAGCGGAAATGGTAGCGGGGGAGGTAGGGTAAAGTAGGGAACTCTGAGGGATAAGCCATATGCAGCCGCATAATTTTGCGGTTTTTTTTCAGTTAGCAGTCCGAAAGTGAGGTCAAATGTTAGAGATGTGCTGGCTTAATAAAGTGAAATAATGTGCATTAACCTTTGTAATGGGATAGATTTATTTCCTCATATTTTGCATTGAACAATGCACTATTGTTGTAATTAGATTCAATTTCTGTTGGCTTGTCTTCTATTTTTTATTATTTTTAGTTTTTTTGGATAGTATTTTCGATTTTAACAACATGAAGTCCAACTGACCTACCAGTTATATTCATACTTCTTGAAATGAATACAGATCTCTAGTTGGAGTATTTCACCAATGATTTCAACAACACAGATATCTAGCTTTCTAAACATTTTCTTTTTCATCTCGATTAATTAAGACAGTAAACGCATATCCTGAATCCTCCTTTAGTTGGTGAATTTCACCAATGGTTTCAACAACATCATTATCCAACTGACTGACCTATCATTTCCTATACATTTCCATTAATTAAGCAAACTCTGATATTAATATCAGGAAAATGCATATCTCTGCCTTCCTTGGGAGTCAATGAACTTCACCAATGATTTCCAGCAAACACGAACTTCCTGCTAACTGTCTTATCATTTCCTCTGTCTTCCCAATTAATAAGGCCAGCTTGGGTATTAATATCTGTAATGCATCCATCTCTAGCTAGGTGGTGTTCACCAATGGATTCACCAACCCACTGAACTGGACTGGAATGAGTGGACTGACTGGCTCACATCATTCCCGTCAGGCTCATACTCATCTCGATCCGCTGCGCTCCGCCTCGTCTCGTCTCGTCTCACATTTCAATTGTCCGGCAGGCGATTCATTCGTTTATTCGCCATTCCTGACTCGGCGTGTGTGCGGGTGTGGGGGGAATATGTGTGTGGGTGCGGTTTAAGCCTCATTTCCTTGCACTTCCGTTTCTGGCATATGAGCAGAGAGATAGTGGCTTAACCCGTCCCATTCCCCCGGTTCAACCTTAACCCCGCACAGTCGGAATGGCAATGGTAAACTGCTCTTTGGGTTGTTGCCTCTTTTGGCCTGCTGAAAAATGCAAAACTTTCATTTGCACTCGGTGGTCGTTAGGCAGACAGAGAGAGAGAGAGTGCGAGAGAGATGGGGCTACTCAGGGGGAGAAGAGGCAGCGACGGAAGGCCTCGTAGTCCTGGCCTTTAACTTGGTTAGAGTCCGGTTAGGAGCCGGGCTCTATCCCGTTTAGCATTGCCCAGCAATTTATTAGAGTTTTGTTTTGCTTTCCTGCCTTTGTACCATATATACCCCATGCATGCATACATATATATCCCTGGCTCCTCGCTCCTTCACGCTCCTCTTCTCCCTTTTTTTTTTTTTGTTAAAAGTCTCTCGAATTGCATAAGTAAATAACGCACGTAAATGCATTTTTGCACAACAACAAAAAACAACAGGAGCAGCAGCAGCAGGAGCAGGCAAAGATTTCCTGGTACCACTAAAAACACTGAAAACTCTAAATTAAACAACAACAAAAATGCTGGGAAAATAACTGAAACACAGCGTTGCGAAAATAAGTTGGCATTGTAACAGCTGAGAAAATACATACACTAAAATCTACTTTGGCCCAAAAAGGGTTGTGTAGGGAATAATAGTAGAGAGGAATTTATGTTCATTTCTGTGGTAAACTATTAAAATATAAATATTTAATTAAGAGGGGAAATATTTAGCATATTTCATGGGATGTTTATTTCTAAAGGAAAATATTTAATTGTAAATATAATTTACGGAGAAAATAGTAACCATAATTTGGGAAAGTTTATGTTCATTTCCAGGCTAAAATATTTAATTAGAAATATTTAATAAAAAGAGGAAATAACTTATAGGAATGTATATTTATTTCTAGAGGGAAATATTTAATTATAAATATTTAATGTGGTAATGCATAAAACTCACCCAAGAAAGCAAGTCGTATTCAAGTTCTGACTTTAATTTTTTATGTTTTTAATTTATTTTGGGTTTCATGAAAACTTTTTCATGCCTTTCAGAGATTAAAGTTAGATATTTAATTATAAATATATAATTTTTAATTTATATATATTATTTAAAATTAGTTACCAATAAAATGAGCAATTTATACGATTTTGTTTAAAAGGAAAATATTTCATTTATATTAAATTTAGTAAATAGCAATTTATAGGTTTTTGTTTAAAAGGAAAACATTTCTTTTATTTTTAATTTAGTAAAGCATAAAACCAACCCAAGAAATCAAGTGTTATTTAAGTTCTGACTTAAATAAATTTGACATTTATTTAAACCTTTAATTCCCTGTTTTTAATTTAAGTTTGGATTGAAAGATATATATATTTTTTCCATTGCCACACCATAATACCTCATCTATAGGTATTAAAGAGATAAATGTTGCCCGTATCCTATTGTCGTTTTAGGGATAATTGTTTTTGTGGTTACACCAAGCCGAATTTTCCCAGACAAATTCGGACAGCCCCGTTTCAGGTGGCTCTACCTCTCTTACCTCGTACTCACCCCTCTCTCACCCCCTCTCACCCAAGTCCACCGCATTTTCGTATCCTTTTTGTGGGGCGCACAAAGTTCCAGAGGTTTGCCGGAATTTTCCTGGCCAGGCCACAAAACAATTTAACGAAATATATTTAATACACAAGTTTGCTTAGTGTGTTCGGTCTGGATTTTTATTTGTATTTTTATTGTTGTATTTGTGTTTGTATATATTTTATTTTTTGTTTCTTTTTATTTTTTTTTTTTGTATTTTCTCCTCTTCCCCGACTTCTGAACATGCAACACACAGCAGGAGGACATGGAAAACTTGTCGTTTGTCGACGTTTTCCCTTTTTGGCCAACTGTTTGCGACTTTAAAGTTTTGCATGTGCCATAAAACACCATTGCCTGTCGGCTTCTTTCGTTTTCACCTGGTGTTTTCTTACCGCCTTTCCTTTACTGCCATACTCTCTTTCTCCTTCTTTTTCTTTCTTTCTTTTTGGAGTTTCTTTTTTGCCGGAGTTCCTTTTTGTGACATTTTCGCTTACATGCTGGCAAAACAATGTGTGGGCGGAAAATCTGGGGGGAAAGGCATTGTGTGCTGGCATTGCACATGCAAAAGTTTGCCATTTTTTTTTTGTCGGAAGACATCTTCGGCTCTTTTTTTCGGGGGTGGCGCCTGGCATACTTTTAGGCGGAAACTAGACTTAATTGATTTGCAAAGTGGAACGCAAAGCGGCCGGCGATCAAAAGGAAAGTGTAACAAACACGGAAGCCCAAAAGAAAATCCTATTGCAGGCGGAGCAGCATCTATGGGAAATTTGTGTCGCAATTTGAATTTACCTGCTGCTGCTGCTGTTTTTTTTTTTCTTTGCTTCTTTTTTGTTTTATTGTGTGTTCTGGCGGGCACTCTCACACAGACACTGCTGGCATGCAAACTATGGCTGGGCAAAATGTTGGCAAAACGGTTCGGTTCGGTGGCTCAGCAGCAGGAGCAGCCCCCACCTCTCATCTCAGTGGCTCACCTGGCCAAAATAATCAATATTTCTTCGCAGGTGACTCAAATTAACAAGGGATCCCCGCCCCCAGGACGGTTCAATTTAAAAAGGTTCGGTTCAGTGGTTCGATTTACTTTGTTTTTTGTGGTTTGTCTCGAATAATTGTGCGAAACTTGCAGGTTTTTTGTGTAAATAAATGGAGTTTGAGACAAGGTAAAAGTTAGCCAGGTTTATGGGAAAATAAAAGAAGTATTTATTGAAAAAATATATAAATTATAATGTAAGCAAATATATATTTATAAATATTTCTACCAGAGCTTAAAAAGGCTCAAGTCGATTCAAGATCATCGATACTGTCAATAAATTAAAGAATATAATTGTTCATATTAATTTTATTAATTATTGTGACTTGTTCTAGGCATAATAGATAATATTTTTTAAATGGAAAATTTAACGAGATAATAAATTAATATTTTAAACTTGTGATAAATATACAATAAATCGATTTTCTTTAAAGATAAATTGAACCAGTATTTTCGACATAAAAGACAAATAGTTTTAATACAATTTTTATGAATATAAATATTTATAAAAACATAAATAGGAGTATTGATTTAAAATCCCTCAAAGGAACATTTTTGAGTTCTTGGGACCATCTGAAGGTCAAAAAGCGATCAACACATTTAATTTTTATATTTTTTTAAGCCAACTTAATTACTTAAATAAGTTTTAAGTATTATTAAGTAAACCCCATTCCATATCCCTTTACTTTCAATACCTTAAGCCAATAAGTAGTGCCCAACACGCTTCACAATCCGTGGACAGCACTCACAACTTGCAGCTTGAAGCTTGGAGTGTGCGGCTCAGTGGGTTCAGCGGCATTCCGGCTCAGTTCCAGTGTTCGATTTCGAACCCGCCCCCGCCTCCAATCGATTTCCCGAGCTTGGAAAAAGGGCTGCGCCGCAGCCGAAACTGAGCCAGAGATCCAACTTGAACCCCTCACCACCTCACCGCCTGCATAATTTTGCGGCATGCAAAATGCAACAGCTACAATTCTAATGCCGCTCGACCGGGGCAGGGGACTCTGGACGGGCGGGGGACTTGGGAAAGCAATCTGCAAATGCTTTGTTGCCAAAGCATTATTAAACTGGCATTTTCATTTCTGCCACACACTCACACACACACACACACACACACCTCAACACACCATACACAGAGATAAGCAAGCATACATATGTTGGTCCTGCAGGAAGTGCAGGGGGATTCGCCCTCTGCGGGAAATCCTGCTTTCCACATTTGAATTTCAAGTACACAGCTCCAGGCGGCTCTCAGTCAGATTCACTTTTAACAGGTTTAAACACGTTGAAACTATGAGCCAGCCAGTGTGACCAAATCTCAATTGGGAGCATGCAAGGACACGAATTTTAATAAGAACAAAAAATAATAAGGCAATCAGCTTGGTTATTTTCGTAAAGTAAAGCGGCTCTTAGGCAGATTTTCTTTGAACTGTAAGCATTTCTTGACCCACCAGTGTGACCAAATCATAAATAAAAGCAAGCAAGGACATGCACTTTAAATGGAATAAAAAGTTAGGCTTTTTGTATTTTGTTTTTTTTTTCAATTTTATTAAATGCTAAATATTCATTTAAAATTTATAAAAAAATTCAAATTCGGCAAAGAATATTTTAATTTCAAGCTAGGAAAAACAAAGATAAAAAATTTATTTAAAAGTTCATCGAAAAAACATCAGCACATTACACAAAAAAAAAAAAAATAGAAAAGACATCGCATTTACATCATTATGGAGTCTGTAGGTGAGGCACCACGCCAGATATAGATGCAGCTATAAGGACAGAACAGTGACTCTTCATCATGCTCCTACAACAACAACAAAAAATAATAATAAAAAATAGGAGAAAAAAAAACACGGGCTGAAAAACAGCAGAAAAATAATAATAATGCGCTCGAGTGGAAAACGTAGCCCAGCAACAAAGTAGAATTTCCTTTACATTTCTTTGTCGCCATTGTTGTTGTTGTTGTTATTGTTGTTGTTGTTATTTTGCAGATGAGTATGTGGCTGAATCCCAGATCCCACCCAAAACAAGAAACGACAAAAAAAAAATAGAGCCACCCGTCCCAACATTTTCCGTGTGATGAGCGCTATTGATAATGTTATATCCCCCTTGGAATCCTTGGCTGCGCTTTTATTGTTGCCTGCAGCGCTCCTTGTTCGCTGTTCTTATTGTTGCTATTTGTGTGTGTTGCCGTTGTTGTTGTTGTTGTTATTATTATCCTGCTGCACTGCGACAACATCAACAATTGCAACAACAGCAACAAGAGCTGGGAACAAGAGCACGGAGCACGGAGCAGCAACATCATATGCAAAATATTGTTTTGTCTTTTGCCCTAAAAGCATAATCAAAATGAGATAGTTATTATATCAGCTTAGCCATTTTCCACGGGGGAAATAACAAATTTAATTTAATAAAGAAATGCATTTCCCCCATCAGATAAGCCAGGAGGAGACCAGGAATAATAATAAAGGTTCTTCCAAGGGCATTATTGAAAACTAAAGCAGGAGAGGGTTTAAAAATAATAAAAAAAATCATATTTAGGGTTGAGAGTTTGGTTTTTATTTTTAAGGAAAACTTAATGAGACAAAAATACAGCTTAAATTATGACAATTAGTTAAAGTTTAGGGTATAAAAATAGGGATATAAAAAGCTGCAAAAATCTATCGAAAAATATAAATAATTTTGGTTTATAACTTACTTATAATTATACATTTTCAAAATATTTTAACAACTTATAATTCTTTGAAATTTTTGTTTTAAAAAAAATCCACTAAAAGTGATTTTATTTTGCTTCAATAATTTTTTAAAGCCATTTCCTGAAAGTCTTAAAATTTTTAACTAACTAAAATACTTCATTTATGCTTTAATATTTTAACAAAAAAAACTCTCAAATTTTAAAGAGTTCAAAATAACATTTTCTTAGAATTTTGTTGTACCAAAAACCCATTTCTTCTGATTAATTTGAATTATTTTTTTTAATATTTCAAGAGAACTTATCCAGCTTCTATTCTTCTTTCTTCTGTGATATTTGCACATCTTCTTGTGCATTCTTCTGGTCAAAGTGATTGCTTTCTCGCCAAGCGGCTGGCCAGAGCAAAAATATCATAAATCTTGTAATCGTTCTCTGCTTTTCCACCGTGAAAGCGTACTACGAAAAAAGTTTTTCCCATAATCAACGCGTAATATTCAAAACCCATTTTTTGTACTTTTTTCTTTCATTTTTTTTGTTTTTTTCTTTTTGCCAGATTTACGTTATCTATGGCTGGCTCTCTTGGCTTTTTCCTTGACTTTGCTCATCGCATTCTACCAATTTCTTTTGCCTGATTTCCCTACGCTTGGGGTTTTGTGTTTTGTTTCATTTTTCGCTTTCCTCTCCTTTCTTCTCTCTTTTTTTTTTTTTGTATATTTCCTACATTTTTCCTTTGGTCTCCATTATTTTGTATTTTGTATTCCCTTGCGCTCGATTTGTGTGCATCCAAAGGGAGGGGGGGGAGTGGTGCAAATCGGGAAAATCGGAGGCAAAATGCGGTGTTCAAGTGGGTGTGTGCGGTGTGGCTTGTGGGTGGTGTGTGTGTGTGTTAGCATAATACGCTTTATCAAGCAAAGAGAACTGAGAACTGCCAACGTCGTCAACTGGCGGAAATGTCTTGGTCTTCATCTATATTCATACATATATACGTCTTTATATACATATATATCTATTGTATTGATGATGGTCCATCAGCTGGGAGTTAAGAAACTGAAATCCAAATGATTTTACTTTATATATATATGTATGTATACATTTTCCTTCGACTTTTTACCATTTTAATTGGCTCACATTCGCCTCTTTCCGATTCGCGATCTTGTTTCCCATCTTTGGATTGCAGGAAATGAGATAGCAACGGGATGGGGCAAGTGGGGAAAGTGTGTCCCTTGTATCCTGGCTGCCACGCGGATTGGCATAAATTTTAATTAAGCCTCAAGGAAACCGTCACCCTCAAAAACCAACTTCCGCCAGTTGGTCAAACCAAAGTGTAGTGGCTGTCGTGGAAAAGTGGGTGGCGGCGGCTGTGGCGGCAGATGTAACATTTCCATTTGCCTCAGTCGAAAAAGGGAATTGCGTAAGAAAATCCGTTGAGCAAACAATGAATTGCAATTTAAACCGCTCAATGCTGTGGGGACAACGATTGTTATCGAAGCGCCGCCAATCGATAGTGGTCTTAAGCTTTGAATATCAGTTGGGGAATTATTATAAGATTACAATCATTAAATTAATAGAAGAAATATAGAGTTGGGTTGATAGGAAAACTAGAAAATTAATCTTGGTACAGTCTCTTAAGAGTTGTTATCGGAAACGACAATAGATAAAGTCCTAAGCCAGAGTTATCGATCATTTTATGGGATGTTATCTAAACGGACAAACGATACAAAAGCAGTGTTGCTTAGAATCGATAAAAAAAATCATTGATATTAATAATTTAAACGTAAAGTTTTTAACAAGAAACCAGAAAGGGAACTAACTTTGGGAAGCCGAAAGCTCCGAACTCGAGATCGATTAATGTTAAGCTAATAAAAGGGTTTGATTTAAAAAATTAAACTAATAAATTAAATTAAAAATCAAGTAATTAGCATTTTTGTTGATAATTATAATAAATTCTTACAAAATTAAATTATTGATTAATATACAAATTTATATTATTTATGAGGTTGAAAATGCCTTCTTCAGTTCGTTACATACCTTTACCTAAAATCACAATACCCTGCAAGTGTATAAAAAAAAATCCCAATAATCACAAGAAATCCGAAAATCCAAAAAGTCTTCTGCTAGATAAACATCAAGCTTCACAGAATTTGTGGCCACAATGTTGAAAGACATCTCCATCCCGGCCCCTCCTCTAAATATTCATTTAAAATGTTGCGTAGTGCCCAATGGGGGTTGGATCGGGGGGGGGGGAGCTGGGGCAGCCGGACTGGGGGGCGGGGGGGGGGGGGGGGGAAAAAGGGGGGGCNCCGGACTGCGGGGCGGGGGGGAGACTGCGGCAAAAAGGGGTGGCAACGTTTTTTGGTTCACGTTCGCGAGGTAAAAACGTTTTACGATGAACTCGAATTGATATTTTTGCAGCAAAACGAATTTTTGAATGTGCTTCGCTTCCTTTCACCATCTCTATCCCCGCACCTTGGCCCTCAGCCATCTTATTGATAGCTAGGCACAGTGGTTGTTGACTTGAGAAAACGGTCAAAGAATTTAAAGTTGACTAGAATTTAAAGAATTTAAAAATAATAAAGATTTTTTTAATAAAAACCACATTTAATAACTAAGAATAAGGCAAAAAATTAAACAATTTAAAGGAGAAAAGAGTGAATTTAAATCAAATTTTCGTGCCCCAGTGTGCAATGTCTCCGGTACGTGCTGGCAGAAGACACGGCAGGGGAGGGCGGGCAGACAGGAAGAAGCCCGAAGGATGGCAAGGGGTTGGGCGCCCCTCGTCGATAAGGACGCACCTGCTCCGCCTGCGGCTTTCTGAGCTCTCGATTGAATTTCCAGCGCTGCAGCAGCCTTTCGCCGAAATCATCATCGTCATTGGGTAGCAGCTGCCAGGCATTTTTTAATTTAAGGCTGCGAACGTTCAACAGCAACCAAAAAAAAAAAAGAAAAGAAAGAAATAAGTAAAAACTGAAAAAAGCAGATCAACGAAATATATAGCAGAATTTAAGGGGCTTAAAGCGTTGCATGTGCAGCACACACGGCGTATGCGTAATATAATTTTAAATGCGCGCACACTTGCCACTAAATGTTTCTTCCTCTTACTCACAGCCCTCTCTCTCTCTCTCTCTCTTTCATTGCAGGTAAATATTGGCAGCAAATATTTGAGCTACGCTCTTGTCTCCGGCACAATCGACTGAGGAAACTGTCACGCCCAGATTGAAAACTCCCACTGCTAACCAGTCCTCCCATTTCCCATTTCCCATTTCCCACTTCCCATTTCCAGCTGCAATCGCCGGGGCTTATTCACTTGTGAGTAAAAGTTGGCCAGAGCCAAAAGCAAACTTCCCCCGCCCGCTGGCAAAGAAATGAGGGATAATGTTAGATGGAGCATGTAGCATAAAGCGAGGGAAAGCTGCGAAAGCAGGGACCTGGGGCCTGGGCCTGGGCCTGGTCTCCGTTCAAACAGCAAGGACATTGAAAAGGATTAGAAATATGTCATCGGACGGGTGTGCGTGATGTTTTTCATGCCAAAAGGAGGTTCAACTAAAAAAAAAATATAAAAGAAAAGAAAAAAAAAGGTGACCAGGTCTGTGAAAAATGCAGGCAGACAGAGCTTGCAGAAAAATTTAAACAAATTATTGAGTGATTAGTTAAGCGATTAACGCACACTAAACAGTCTTCTAAAATGTGTTTTTCAATTTTAAAAATTCAAGGTTTCTTTGTTTATAAGAAAAATATTAAAAGTGTGACCAATGCTGTTAAAAACGCATTCAAATCACAGCGTTGTATACAATTTTATACAATAATTTAATAATTAACATCCAAAAGCAAAACAAAAGCTTGTTAATAATCTCTAAACTCCCAACTATATCCTTAATCTAATTTTTTTATACAATTTAAGGCCCTACAGGTTGGCAGGGAAATTCTATTTTGCGCTTACCAACTTTCCTATGTTTGTATTTCCCTTTTTCTTAACCCTTCATTCTTTGGGGCTAAGAGAGCATCAACTTCATCGACTTGTCAACATCGCTCCCCTTTTTTTCTCACTTTTCCTCAGTTTCTTCTTGTTTCATTTTTGCCTTGTTGTGCTCATATCATTCCTCTTTTTTTTTTGTGTGACGTTTTGCATGCAGATACAAAAAAAAAGGAAAAGAAAAAGAAAAGCGGAGAAGACATCCTCAAGTTTTCAGTCCCTGACAGTCAAAGGGATTGAGGGATTTAAGGGGGCAAAGGCGGCGGCCATGTGTCAATAGCAGAGGTTCCACCTCATCAAACAGTTGGCGGTGGTGACCCACATGCCACATTGCCACATTCCCGCATTCCACACACACACACACACCACCCACTCGTCAAACGCCCCACACATACGCACTTGTCCCGTTTAAGTGCATAAAAAGCCCCCTGCACTGCCAGGGGTTAAGTTCTGCACGCCATAAAACTTGCGCTGCCTGCAGTGGGTTAAACGCAGGGCAACACATGTCAGAGGCAGCTTGTAAGTGTCAAATTCGATTGTCTAAAACGACACCGAAAACAATTGGTATTAGAAATGGTGAATAGTTTCGATGATTGATCGATAAATATATCGATCTTTTAACAGGCCTTGAATAAGTATTTATTATGACATGAAATATGAAAGATATAAAATATTTACAGGGAAGAATTAACTGATAGAACTGATAAATTTATATTTAGCTTACTTTAACTTTGATAAATTCTTGGTACTTTAAGAGGGTTTTTCATAAATCGATATATGCTTCGATAAGTATTTTGATATCAATTTAATACTGTGTATGAGGTTTCGTTCTTTTTGATGTGACTTCAATCATATAACGATTTTTAGCTCTTTAAGGTCTTTCTCTAAATATTTATCCTCCAATTACTTATACTTCTGTTTTGGTATTATTACCAGTATTAAAATCCTTAACAAAATCATCAAAATGCATAATAAATCCTGATTGTTTTCCCTGTGTAAAAGCGAGGAAACCCCAACAGTAAGACTCTCGCTAGCTTCCAGCATTCTTCACCCCGGCAGAAAGTTTTCCTTGGCGCTTTCCTCGCTCTTTTTTCTACTCGGTCGCCAAATAAAAGTCTTTCAAATGCCACAGTGCGGTGCACCTGAGACGGGGATACAAATAGAGACAGAGAGGGGAGAGATATAGAGAGGGAGACAGGGAGAGTTGTGAAAAAAGACAAGAAACCGCCGTGACACTTGTTACGCGATGGGCTACGTGTTAAACGCATTTCCGCCACTTGAAAGTTTCGCAAAAGCTAACCAAAAAAAAAGAAAAGAAAAAGAAAGGAAAACCCGGGAAAGAAGAGGGGAAAAAATAAGAAAAATACATAGAGAAGAGACGAAAGAGACAGCTAGGGAAAAGAGAGAGAGAGAAAGAAAGTCGCTGGGATTTGAAATAGATGGCAAGCGAATCCTTCGAGCTTTTGGCCCAAAGTGCATGTGGGATTTGAACTTTGATGCAGTTGGCTGTGATGCACTGATTGCCGGCTTTATTGAGTTGCGGTCACCGGCGGGGAGTGAGGAACACGGCCAAAAGAGAACATAGATAGAAGGGAGGGGAAAAGATATCCCCGGAGAGAACAGCGAATTGAAGCTGACTAAAGCCAACCGAAATGAGTCCCCAGAGTGCTCGTAACCAAAATAAAAATTGCCGAAAAAGTAAAGCACTTAAAAAGCTAACATGCAATTGGTTAACCAAGTTCATTTTGGCCAAAAATTTGGCTTAAATTGGCTAATTTTGAAGGCTTTTATAAAGCGTACAAACTTTTTTAATAATATGAAAATTAGTAAAATATATAATATTATTTACAAAACAAGTATTTGAAAGTTTAAGCCAAAATATTTTGGTAAAAAGCAGATATTAAAATAAAGCTAAATATTTTTCTGTTTAGCCAAATTATTTAAAAAATATGTAAGCATAATAAAAACGTTTTTTTATTAAATTTTACACAAAAAGAAATCTTTTTCCAAATATAAAAATTTTCAACAAAGGAATTTCCTTATTCAAATTATTAAATTCTCCACCAAAAAATACTTCTTCAAATTATAAAATCATCTGCATAAAAAACCCTGTTTTATTTTTTGTTAAGCCCTTAACTTAATGCCACAATATGGCAAAGGGCCACAAAACTCAATACCGCAACTCATTCTTGGCCACATTACGCATACGCCGCGTGGGCCGTCATTAAACATTACCAACGTCCCAACATTACGAGGCACTTTTTAACTGCTGATGCCGGGCAAAAACTCAACTTAATTATATTTAATGAAAATAAAAAAAACACGAAGAGCTTTAGTGGGTCCGGGGTGCCCTTTGAGCCAAAAGAATCAATATTTGCGACCATAAATACTGGCAGTAGTAACAGCAACAGCAGCAAGAACAACACCTGGAACTGGCAGTAACTGCTGCTGCTGCTGCTGCAACTGCTGCTGGAACTGCAACTGCGGTTTACGACCCGTGATCCTTTGTGCGGTTCGTTTACGGCTGCTACAAAAACCGTTTTTCCTCTACGGTTTCCAATTCGATCCAACGGACTCTGTGTCACTTTTCTTTGACGGATATCGGTTGCCGTGTTTTTGAGGCGTGTTAGCGGAGATCTTGTTGCGGAGCAACTGTGATTTTTCAGGAAAATCCAAAGGAAAAACATGGTTTTTCCAATCTCTGCTAGAAATGATGAATTTTCCATGGCTTTTAATTAAAATTTTAAAAGGGAATTATCATGGGAATTATTAAAAACACCTAAAATTTAAGTAGTCTTTAATTCTTTAATATTTTCTGTTAATTTTGCAAAGTTTTGATGTATTAAATTTCAAGGGAAAACCTTTTTGTTTTCTATAAATTACTTATTTCTTTCAGTACTTCCCTTGGCAATCAATTAAAAGAGATATATTTAAATATGAAAAAAATGAAAATAAAATGAATAAAAAATAATCAAGGCAGGCGAGCCATGAAAATGCCGCCACCGTTGGCAATTTCCCAGCCATTTCTTGTTGCGCCCCCTCTTTTCACTTGTTCTCTCTCTTTCTGCCGCTGGTTGGCCAAGTGGCGTATACGCATTATTGTTGCCATATTTCTGCTGGCCAGGATCCCGCCCCTAAGCCCCAACCCTCTCCCCGCTCATACCTGGCATGGCTGAACGTGTGCGGCGGAATGACAAAAATTGTCCCCCAATGGCAGTTGCTGTTGCAGGTTGCAGGTTGCAGGTTGCTCATGTTGCTGCTGTTGGAGAGGTTTTTTGTGCAACTATTATTGTTGCCACTGCTGCAGTTAACTGCTACTGCTACAGCTGCCACTGCTGCTGCTGCTGTTGCTGCTGTTGTTCTTGCTGCGGCTGCTGCTGTGCCTTTGTCGCCATTCTTTGCCTCAGCCTTTGTTGCTGTCGCTGGCGTGGCTCCTGTTGCTCCTGTGGCATCCCCAAAGCCCTTGTTTTATGATAATTCTCGTGTTATTATGCACAACTTTATTATATTCTCGCCCTGTTTATTTAGTTTGTGCGTTAATTTAGTTTTCCCAGCAAAATGTGTACATTTAGCTGTGGCTTTAGCTAAGCCTTTGATTTATTTATTGAATATATAGTTTTTTATAATTATATTTAAATAGAGTATTAAAATACAAATATTCCTGAGGTATATAGAAGTCTAACAATTTTAGAATTTAAAACTAGTTTCTGCTAATTACTAGTTTTTAGTACAACATTTTTTAGAATTATAAGTTAAACATATTTTTCGAATGAAAATGTTTGAAGAAATACAACATTCAATATTATTATATTTTAAATTGGTTAAAAAATGTTAGTTATGAATTTGGTACAAAAACCTATTAAAAGAAGGAGTATTTTATAATTATTTTCAGCTCATTACTAGTTTTATTATATTTTTTCTTTCAAGAATTAAAAGTATCACATTATTTTCAAGAAAATATGTTCCATATACTTTTTCCTCTATTTTAAATACCAATTTAAACAGACATAAATATATATTTTAAATCATTAGTTAATATATATTTTTAAATAATTAAATAATATATTTTTAATTGATATAATTCCTCTCAAACTTCGGTTTATTTTTCCCCTTTTTTAATTTCAATTAAAATATCTTTAAATGTATTTAATATTAACATTCCCAACGCTTCTAAAATTCCAAAGTAAACACAATTTAAAATTCAACTAAGGCACCGAAGCCTTTAAACCATATCCATTAAGTATATTTTTAATTAGCATTTTATTGAATTCGCTTGAATTTTAATGAATTTTATTGAAAGTTACCGCCGTCCGTAGTAACTGTTGCTGCTGATTGCCGCTGGCCTGGGCAAAGTGATTAAACAATTTCATTAACTTTTCTATCTGTAAACCCCTGGCAAAGTCAAATATTATTAAAATTTATGAGAGCGGCCCGCCGCAGACTTTGCCAAATGCCTTTCCTTTTCCCCTCCCCTTCTTCCCTTCGGGAGGGGAGGAGGGGAAAGTTTTCCCATCTCAGGGGAGAGGAAAATGTGAGCCCTTGAGACGAACTGCTGCTTGCCTTAATGGTGCAAAAAAGTTCAAATAGCAAAAACAACAACACAGACAGTTTTACTATAAAAAGGGGGGGGTGTAGGGGCTTTAGAAAGAGACAGGACCTAGACCATAGAGCGAGATGGGTAGCAGGTTAGTAAGGTGAGAAAAGCATTGGAAGAAGCTGCAACACAAGAGGAAGCTGGCAGGCCAAAGTGCACTTTGAACCTAAAAGCATAAGCCTTGAAGGACGAAGTATAAAAAAAAGGTAACCAATTCTCAAACTATGCAGGTGTTTTTTTTATATTCCTTCTTCTCCTGGCCTAGTCTTTTCTCCTCCTCCTGTCTCTCCCCTTCTGCTCCTCCCATTTTTTCCCCAACAAAGGGAAATTGTTAAATTAAGTGCTTGCCCGAACTGTGGGCGTGCCTAAAAAGTTGCAAGTGCAAGGAGGAGAGAGCCAAGGATGCCAAGAGTGCAAAAAAAAAAACCATAAAAAACATAAGACCCTGGAAAGCTGTGGGAAAATTCTCAACTATGTAGTATCAAAGCCATAAATACCCTCTCAAAATGATTGAGAACTTGCAGAGAAATAACTGGACATGAAGAGTTTTTTGTCACTTTAAGGGTGGCTCTTGAAAATATCCAAGTCGTTTTTAGGGGATATAAAATAGTACATAAAATAGTAATATATTTTATTATAAATTAACATAATTATAAGCTAATAATTCTACTTAAATGTAATAGAAAAGTTTTAATTTGTATTTTTTATATTTAATGCCATCTTGTCTTGCACCAAAATTGAATTATGAGCCTTGGAGGGTATCTAAGTGAAAACGAGAAATACAAAGAGTGAAAGTTTTCCATTTTTCACACACTAACGAACACACTCTCACACACACTCCACACAAACGCACACACACACTCTCAAACCCACACAGACTAATCGCCGCACTAGTGACGTTGACTTTTTCCATTGCCTACTTTTAAGCGACGCTGACTTTGGCTTTTGTAATCAACGCATGCCAGCAGTGTGACCTCTGACCCCGCTCATCTCTCTGCCCCCCCACTCGCTCTATTCTCTCTACCCCCCTACCCGCCCCTCACTGTTTTCATTTTCCGCTGCAAGCATCGCCGCATCCGTGTGGAAAATTAAATTCACTTGACTATCTGACTGACTGCGGGTGTTTTAGTGCTTCAGGTCCTTGGGTTCAGTTTCAGTTTTTCAGTTTTAGAATTTTTTTTTTTTGGCTTAGTTTATTTCATTCCCAGTGGAAATACCCTTTGCCCGCAGCTCTTGTGAAATATTCTGCATTGTTTAATTAAAAGCCAGCACTTGGTTGGCTTCTGTGATTAATAACAGATGTCAGATGTCAGATGACAGCGCGTGTGTGCGCGTGTTTTTTATTATTTCTCATTTGACAAGTTTATTTTTACCTATTTGGGAATTTAAATTTATTTTTCTTGAGTGTTATTCATTTGCCTTTGCTTGATATTTCCTTGGCAATTTTTAGTGATCGATTCACCGAGTGCTGTCAATTTTATTCAGCTTCCTGCCGGCTCACTCTCTCCCCCCCTCTCTCTCTCCCATTTAATCCACCGTCTCTTCCTGCCTTTTTCCATTCATTCAATTTTTTTCCCCCGCTTTTTTTTCACTTTTTTTTTCTCGTCTGCCACTTAATTTCCGCCAAAGTTGGTAATTTGCTCGTTTCTGCCTCTGAAAGAATGGGGATTAAGGATTTGACGTGGGGCTAACAAAAGTGGGTAGGCGGCGGTGGGGGGTGGTTGTCTATAACAAAGTATTTGCCGTTTATAGGAAGCGATTGGCAAAAGCAAAAAAAAAAATAAAAATGATAATAAAGCAAGGAGCAGCGGAAAAATCTCAAGCTGAGAGGCTGAATTAGAGGGGAGAGTGGGTTCAGGTGGCTTGTAAGGGAAAAGGTGGACACCACGGAGAGGGGCACATCCATCCTCCAGGGATAAATATCGGTATAGGAAAATTCTACAAAAAAAAATAGAGGAGGCAAATATTGTCTGCCATGGGAAATAAATATTTAAACAGGAAATAAAATGTTTGAAAAAAATATGAAACTCTTACAAACTAATATACGGAAAGTTAGTGATGTTATTGACAGAAATAAATTATATTGCTATTTAAATATTTATATGCTCTTATAATTATAAACTTTTATATTAGGAATATCAAAAAATAAATAAATATTTATACTGTATCGATATTAAAAGCGAAAATCGATATATGAGACAGTATGGCAGCATTGCAATATGTATTAATCGATATTTATTTATGGGACTTAAATAATCGTAAAAACAAACCGATAACATTAATACATTAATTATTGTTAAAATCGATATTTTAATGTTACAACTATATTTTTCAAATATTGAATTATTCGATAAATTAAAGTTTGTTATTTTTTTAATATGATACGATATTTTTTATTGATTTATTAAATCAGACTTTTTTTCGAGCCATATCAGTATCCTAAAAAAAAACACAACATTTTCTCGAACAAATCAAAAAAAATCGATCATTCCTTTAAGAATTTTTAAAACGATATTTCTATATTTACAAACATTCCTTTACATATTTTATATATATCGATAAAGTGACATCGCTGATATCCTCGACTGTCGCTGCTGACGTCGCCAAATTGAATTGTAATCTTTGTGCCAGCGAGGCTGTATGTGGAGGTGTGTAAAGCGGAAACGGAAGTTTGTTGGAATGCAGTTCGCACAGTTCCTCTTCCACTTCCGCTTCCTCCTCGACATCCACTGCCGCCACGCCCAACGTTCCAAGGAACGTGGCCCATTATGAGGCCAAAGCCAAAAATGCCAGCCAAGCGCACAAAATCACTTCCGATGAGATTTCAATTTAGCGATTACTTAATTGACACTCAACGTAATGGAACTTTGCCAAAACCCAGAAAGGCAAAAAATAAAAGAGAAAAAAAATGGGAAGGAGGCGTGGCAGGTGTTTGCCATCTTCAAGTTGCTAACTTTGTGCCTTTTTCCTTTGCAATTTTCTATTAATTAAATTTCATCGTAATTGAATTTAGTTTTGCACTCGCAAAGCCGTTTTGTTTTCACTCATAATAGCAGCTCAGCAGCCCAGGAGCTGAGTCCTTGTTGATCCTTGGACTCGCCCAAAAGTCATTCTTGTTGTGAAATAAAGCTGGATTTTGTTTTATGTTCTTGAAAACAAACAAAGCGGGTTGTAAATAATTAAATTATTTAAGTTGCTAGGCAAATTAGAAAGGTATTTGGTGTCTACTGAAATAATCATATTTTTAAACAAGTTTTTTAATAAATAATTTTTAGTTTTATATATTTTAAATTACTTTAGAAATGCTAGCTTAGCAAACGATATTCAAATAGTCTAATCAAAGAGTCTTAAAATAATAATTTACAAATTGTAGGAAGCTGATTTAAATTCAATTTTTAATGCCTTAAAAGCTTGTCACAATTATTTATTAAATGCTGACGTAAAACAATTTAAAAAAAAAACTTTAAAATTTAAAAGTACTGAAATAAAATTTAATTTTGAATGTCCTTAAAATTTTTTTATTATCTGTTAAAAGCTGTCTAATTATAAATACTATTTTATTCATTTTGTAAATGCTAACCTTAAACAATTTCTGATTTAATAAAAAGGTATTTCAGTAATTTTTGAATAAATAAATAAATAAATCCAAGTCTTAAGAATACTTATTATAAAATTTAATAATTAATGCCTTAAAATTTGTTTTTCTATTATTTTTGTAAATCTGTCTTTGCAAAGTATAATTTTGCTGAATAAATTCTCACCTCCGAACCCCTTTACCTGATTTCGAAGTGAGGCTGTAACCCCTTTCTCATGGGGCTTCCTTTTCTTTGCTTAATCGACTGAAAATTAAATAAAAAGAGTTGTTTGTGTGTGTGTGTGTGTGTGTAACCGAATAATAAAAACAATAATGTAGCGCAAATTGTGCGCGAATGAATAAAACAAAACGGAAGTGGGGCCATAAAAACTGCGTTTAAACTCGCCAAACTCACGCACACCGCACTCACGGAGGTGGAGGTGGAGATGGAGGGGGTGCTGGTGTCAGTGGAGTCAGGGGAGTCAGAGTAAGAGAGACAGCCAACGAGATGGCAGACAGAGACAGCTAGATACATTGGCTAAATATGCAGCGTCCCAGTTCAGGATGTATAACATTTTATGGGGGACAACGGAAAACTCAGCGGTTTCCTTCCGGCACACTTTTTCCACCAACTTTGTTTTCGGCCATCAGATTCCGTTGCCGCACTTTTGACCTCTTTGTTGTTGTTTCGGTTTCTCTTGTTGTTGTTCTTGTTGTTGTTGTTGTTTTGGGAATTGTTATAGTTGCTGCAGCTGGGAGTTGAGATGGCAGTGTGACACGATAGGGGAAAATGAAAATAAAAAAACATTTTAGCCACACAATTAGCTGGGCAAAAAAACACAGGAAGATGGGAAAATGTGTGTCGTTTATTTTTGTTGTTGCCTAATTCCTAATCGGTTTTAATAGCAGGAATATTTAATAGAAAATTAATTACAATTCAGGTATGCCTTTAAAAAAATGTAAAGAGTTTTTTATATAAATTGAATAAGAAAACCTGGCTTTATATTTCGAAAATTACTTTGAGTTCCTTTAGTAAGTATTTAAATAATTAAATCATTTAGTTGTGATCACGACTTGAACCTTACTATCTACCATCATGACTTTGTCAGTTTGAAAATCTGAAATCCTATATCTAAACATCCTTGATATCGCTGATGAATATGCCCAATTTCGATGACTCTTTGGCCCGAGGCTCACCTGATGTTTGCCTTTAATTGACATGGACAACGTACACTCCCTTGTCCCGCCTGGCTGCCCCTTATCCCTGTAGGTAGAGATATATAGTAGATAGCATATATAGTTCGGCCGACGGGTGATTGACGAGCACTCAACTTGTTGCTGACAAAGTTGGTTCCATTCCATGGCTTAAGGACACTCTGTACTCGGGACTCGAATCACAAACGGATATCCGAGACGGTCAAGTCGGTCATAGGGAATCTGTGAGGGTGTTGAGCAGCAGCACTGCGAAAAATTTAGAACAATAAAATAAGTAGTAATAATAATAACAAAAAAATAAATAAAAACAATAACAATAATGATCAATAATGATCATAACAAAATAAATTCATTGCTATTGCTACTTATTACTATTTTATCGATATATTTTATCATACTTTCTTTCGATATATATACATTTTTACCTTGTAAATATATACATATGCATTTAAAATAATTTCATTAGTGTTAAAAGTAATTCTTACCTTGATTTTGTGTTATTATTTTTATGTTTTGTTATAATTTCCCCTTTTATTTAATATTCAAATAAAAAGTAATCGATTTTCCCAGTGAAACAACTTAAATGGTGTGCCAGGACTGCTATCGATAGAGAACCAGAAACAGAGCGATAACTGAGGCGGCCATCGACTTTAAGTCCCGACTGTCCTGATAGGGGCTAAAATGGTAAACACGTCGACACGACAAATTGATGAAATTGTCAATTTATTCGCACGTCGTTTGTTCATTTTTTTTCTCGTCTTTATTTTCTTCTTCTGCTCTCGGAAGCGGGAGAGACAGCTCAGGCAAGGAGCAAAGGATAGCGGGATAGAGATAGCGATAGCGATAGGGAGAGGAGATACTGGGCAATAACAATAACAATAACACAGCGTTTACCACTCGAGAGTCCTGGCAGCCAATTTAGACGTAATGGCAACAAATGTCACTGGGGGGGAAAAAGCGGAAACGGAAACGGCGGAAAGTGGAGAGTGGAAAGTGGCCAAGTGGAGAGAGGAGAGTGGCAAGCGGAAAGCCTGGCAAGTTTTTTTTCCAGTTGTTTTTCACCACTTTTCAAACGGTTCAATTCACTCTCGCCTTTTGATTTCGCTCCAACGACTCTCACACAGAGAAAAGCTACAAAAAGAAAAAAGCAAAGCAAAAAAAAATATAAATAAAAAACAAGGAAAATAATCATGAAAGACACTCACTATTTTCTCTCGAGTTTTACTCCTTGCTTCTACGGGGGGCGGGAAGGAGGAATCGATGGGAATCGTAGGCGACAGGATACAAGGACACAAACGGTTGACATGAAAGCGAACTTCAACTGTTTTCCCCAGCCTTTTGCAATAATTATTCCATCTAAAGGAAAATTGCGAAATATAAAAAAATTAAATACCCTTTCAAAAAAAGGAAATTTCCAATTTCAATCTATTAAAAGTCTTATTCCTTATAAAAACTACAAAGGTTTCATATTTCTTATACCACAAAAAAACTTTCAGAGAAATTCCTTTAAATATGCTCAAGAAATTACCGAGTTTTCAAGTAAATAAGAATTCATTTTTGTGGCTTATGTTTTATGCAAGCTAATAAACAATATTTACCTCCAGTTATTTTGTTATTTTTTTTTTTTCAAGAGAACAGAAATCTGTTTGTCAAAATTCCTGCAGAAGAATGCCTGATACCCTCGACGCAACACAACATCTGCAGAAAAAGAAAAAGGAAAAGCGTGGAGGAAAATTCTCCGAATTAGCAGGCAAACGAAAAAAAGTTGAAAAATGTTTTAGCCTCGCGGGACAGCCTGGGAAATTATTATCAAGGAAAAGGGAGAGGCAACGAGAGCGGGGGAAGGGAGATCCTTGAAGGAGGCGAAAACAATTTTCGAGCCTGTTAAAGCGATTTGTTATTGTTGCTGCCACTTGGTGTGCCACGGTGCGTATGAATAATGACAACTGCCAGTCGAAATGGCCAGCAGATGATGACGAAGGGCAGAGGGGGGAGGCCGCACAAGGCGGCAGAGCTGCCTGACAGGACCTGGCAGAGCCTGTGAGGGATAAAGGGGGCGAAGGGGCCTAGACTGGGAGATACCTGGAAGCCTAAGCCCAAGCCTGAAATGCGTGAAGGAAAAGTGTTTACAGTTTTCGGCTCGTGTCCTTTTGTGGGAAATTCAGTTTCGGTTCTTGCCACCATTTGTGTTCGCCATTGCCAAAAGGTACCCTGTAAATGAACAGAGGGGTATATGGGTTGCACAGCTAAAAAGAATAGAGGAAAATATGTATTTTAAATTAAAAAAAAATTTTAAATATATATTTATTGAGCTAAATTATATTTAAAATTGTCGTTTATTACATTTTAAGTACTTTTTTGGTTTTAAAAAAAAAATAGTTATGACCTTTATACATTTTTTAAGGGATTTTTAAAATATAAATTAAATTTTATATAAATTTGGAAGCTGTAAAAAAGCTGCTTTCATTAATATTTTGTTGTCTAAAATATAAAATGGTGCTGAAAATAATAAAAAAAATATCTGTTAACATTGCAATATATAAATTTACAATAACCGATATTATTTTTGGTTCTCTATTCTAATCCCTTTTAACTTCCACTTAAAAATTGCCTTAAAATATTTTAATTTCTATTGTTATTTGTTATATTTTATCATCAAATTTCTAGGGTATCCGCTTAGTCCTTACACTCTTCCCAGCTGCCTGCCCTGTCACTTAGCTTCCTCCTTTTTTTCGGGATTCTTTTGTAAGCCGCTCGAGCGAGAACTCTTTCTGGCATTGGCCATGTGGCAACCAGGACCTAGATCCGCTCCACTCCCCTTCCCCGGCTCCATTCTCCACTCTCCCCGCTCACTTCGTTTTCCGCCCACATTTTCCCACCCAGTTTTCCCAGCCCATTGTGCGTCCCTTTTGTGCCTCCTTGTGTTGATTGCATGTGATGATGGCGTTGATGCTACCATGCAATGTCACGCTCATGTCAACTGTCGGATTGTTATTGCACACACACCGACACAGGCACAGAAAGAGACAGACAGGGAAACAGAAAGAGAGAGAGAGATGTGGATTTAGGGAGATATAAGGATAGAGCGAGAGAGAGAGAGAGAGGTAGGGAGCAGAGCAGGACGCACCTTGAAATATTTTATTATTAATTTTGAATCCCACTTCTTTCCAATATAAATACCAAAAAATAAAAACAAAATTAAAACCCAAAAGAAGTCGCCAAAAATCCCAATTTAAATTGCAATAAAAATAAATAAAATTCTGAAAAATAAAAGTACAAAAAACAAGTATATAAAAATGGCAAAAAAAAAGTATTAAACAAATAAAAGTCCCAGCGAACCCCCACAACAAAGTTCGATTTAGACAAACCATTCAACATCTCTCTTTCCCCGTGGCCCAAAAACATGCTAAAACATTCGTATCTCTATCTCCATGCCCCTCTGTCCTTCTATCTGCAACTCTTTTTGACCAACAGCAGCAGGATCAGGGGCAGGAGCAGGACCAGTAGCAAAGTGGAAGCTTTTATAGCTGACAGTTGGCCAGTTTGAAGTCTGTGCAGTAAATTGTAGCCAAAAAAAAAATTGAAAAAAAAAGATACAGAACGAGACACTGCAATATGAGTAACGGTCACAAAATGGTAAACGCTAGTTTTACTTTTTTTCGAAATTTATTGGGCAGCATTTTTGGGGGACATTTTATGTCCGTCCACCGTTTTTGCCCTCGTCTAAGAGTCTTTGCCAAAAATAAACAAAAATATTAATGGGAAGCACATGAACTGCAAACCGAAATCAAAGGGGTTATCAAAAAACACAATATTTTTTATTTTAAAGGCTAAATAAACAAGACACATAAATATTTGCTTGTAAATTTTAATATATTTAATACATATACATCATATATATCTCCTTAAATATTGTAGTTCCTTTGGCAATATTTTTGAGTAACTTGTCCTGAAATATAATTATTTCTAATCAAGTTATTTGATTTATTAATTTATATAAAATAAAAACTATTTTTTGTAGAAATATTTGAAAAGAATTACTAAGGGGAATTTATTTATTTTTTCATCAAGGCTTGTGATGTTTTTATTTTATACAAAAAGATATTTACAGACAGACTGAGAGACAAGTAGTATTAAATTTATATTTTAAAAAATCCCAATTCTTTGTCAAAGAAATTTTTAATTGGAAAATATTTTACCTCAATTTTATATACTAATTTTTTTATACGTATTAATATTTCCAAATATTTTATTTAAATATATATACCTAATCTATATAAGTTAGTAATTTTAGGCAATTGATTTAGATCAACTTGTAGGTTGGCCTAATTAAATTTCTATTACTTTATCGTTGGTCTTATTTCAAACTGAAATATACAATGATAGCTTAGGGAAAAAGCTTGAAAATGTATATTTAACAATACCCAATTTTTATCATCGAATTTTAAAAATTCATAAAATATATTCCTTGAATTATTTACACTATTTTTCACTGATGTCCTTTGTGCGTCATGTTTTCCACTGTATTTACACTTGCCGTATCAATTTTTATTTAGTGTTTCTGTGGCTGTGCAGCGGCTGCTGTTAGTGTCGCATTTGAAATGTCAAAATTTTTATGACCCGCAGCAGCAGCAGCAGCAGAAGCAGCAGGAGCAGCAGAAGCAGCAGCTATAACACCAATAATACCAACAGGACGAAACCCACAACGATTGACATTATTGACAAGACCAAACACAGTTTTGTGCTTTTTTGTGTGTGTGTGTTCATCAACAGGACATGCCCCTCAGTGCCCCGCCCAGCTTGCTCCTTTGACAGTAAATTTTCAAATTGAATTTATGGTTTTTGGGGTTTCTGCCAGTGGCTCAAAGTCCTTTGCCCTTTTCCAGTGGCTTTATGTATTTATGTTTATTTCAGTTTTATGCCATGCACTAACGCCTCCCCTCTCACTCCTCTTCTGTGGCTTTTCCTCGGTCCTCAGTCCTGGATCCTCGTTTTTATTTTATTTTATGAATCGCACGTGGTTCATTGAACCAACTTGATTAGGAAACTTTTTCGGGTTTTCCATTTTCTGAGGGGATTTCAGATTTGATGGCCGTGGCGAGTAAATTGGAACAGGTGAATATAGTAGTGGGCCTGCGGAAATTTCCAGGCTCTCAGCCTAAATAAGCCATTTGTCAGGCTTACTACCAAACCCCTCCCCGGCCCCTTCGCTGCCCCCTGTTAATTACACAACTCCACAACGGCAGCACATAAACTCAAAAAGAGGGGGGAAAGGAGCCGGGGACCGGGGAAGGCTCTCAAAAAAAAACAAACAAAACGAAATCGCAGCCTTTAACACAGCAAACATTCATTTCAATTGCCCCGAGTGGCCAAAACGAATCCTGGCATCCCCCTTTAAGCCCTTCTGACCCCTCAGCAGCCCCTCCCGATCCCCCTCTGACCCCCTTTTGACCCCTTTGCTATTAAAACTGGCGCGTTGCTGCATAAAAATTACACACACACACACACACACCGAGGGAAAGTTTTGCGGGGAAACGACAAGAAAATATCCCGCCACCGGAAATGGCCATTAACTTTGGTAAAAAATTACTTAAAACTGCGACATAGTTTTCAAAAAAATGTCGACGCTTCAGGCAAACACTTGAAAAGGTTATACCCTTTGGTTAAAAATATATATAGGCATTGATAAATTAGGGGTTTTAAACTAGAGGAAGACTTTATAAATATACTCAAATTTATCATTAAGGTTTAAGCTAGGTTTTGACCCAGGAAAAGTCTTTGCTTGGCATTTTTTTATTATTTGAGTAATCATAAAATAAGTCATAAATAAGTCTTTGAATACTTGATTACTTATAAATTATTACAAATATTTTTTTTTTTGTTTAAAATTTTTTTTGGGTAACGGGTAAAATATAAATTAATCTAAAAATTTGAAGCTGTTAAATATTTGTACATATATAAGTGATCTTTCTATTATTATTATTTTATTTTTGTGAATGGTTTAATCCTAAAATTCATTAAAAATTTATTTAAAAAATTTGTTTTCTTATCAGGTTTATATTTTTTTAAAGTAAAGCCACATGAAAATTGCAATATTTAAGCAGATTATAAACTTTTTCTAATAAATATTTATTAATATATTTTTTTTTACTTAAAAATTGACTTTGGTAAATTAAAAATACATTTTCCTAAAGACCTTGATCCTTTTTAAAATTATAAAATATAATTCTGCATATAATTACGCAAATTCCGGGTACCCTTCAATGTAAACTGATCCCCAAAACGGGCTTATCCCCCCGATACCCTTTCCCGCAGGCCGTTTTTCGGTGGAAAGGGCGCAATAAAAAATTGTAAAATATTTCACAACATATTTTTGTTGGTCGCACAGTCGTCGTCGTCGTCGTCCTCGTCGTCGTCGTCTCCGCTTGATGGCCTTGGTCAGCGGCAAGCGCTTTAAACAATCCACATGACCATAAATCCAGGCGCCCTGTGCCCCCTCACCCCTTTTCCATATCTGCCACAGCCCCTTGTCACCCCTCTGCTGCTGTTTTTTATACATACATATATGTTTGTATGTATATATGTATATATTTTTTGTTTTATTTTCGAGGGGGAACTTAGAGGGGCTGCAACGCTTTTATGACGCATCCAACGTACAACTTTTGACCACTTGGCCAGACCGCGACATTTTCATTTCCACACCGCGTTGGGGTGTGGGTGGAAAAGCCAGGCACTGCTTCCCCCTTTAAGGCCCCCACCACTTGGCCCGGGATGTTGTGCAGTTTTTGCCAACGCCTAAAAGTATTCCCAACTCTGGTTTTGGCTTTGGCATTGCCTTCACTTGGCATTCCAACAGTTTTCCGTACTATTTTTTTTTTGCGGCCAAAGATTTTCCCTTTTTTTCGTTTCGACATAACTCACAGCAGCAGCATTCCCGCTGCAAGTACAGTAAATAATCCCAGTAGAGGGACACATTCGGAGTTCTAAATAATATATAATATAATAATAAATTAAGAAAATAAATTTTTAACTAAAAATAAATTTAAAAAAATAGTAATATGTCTCTGAAAATAAATGCAAAATTAAATTCTTAAACATTTGAAATAAAAATAAATATTTCTATTAAATAAATATATTATTCAAAGCTATCTTCTTTATTCAATGCTATCTTTTTATTTTATTACTATTTGAAACAACAAAAACCAGTCAATATTATTAAATAAACTTAGAGGAACTTAAATTTAATTGTAATAAAATGAATACTTTTATTTTACAATCAACTAATTATTAATTTATATGGATTCATTTTATTTTATTATCAATTTTATAATTATAGTATTTAATTTAATCAATATTTTTAATTATATTAAAATTAATATTTATAAAAAAAAACAAAAAAACAACTAATAAAATAATACAAATATTTTACAATCAATTTCGTTACCATTAATATTAATTATTTATATATTTTTCTATATTCCCAAATATATTTATGTTTATATTTATTTATATTTTATATTTTATTATCCATTTTATTACTCTCAAAAAAATATTTAAATGTCACTTTAAAAAAATCTGTTTAAACCTGTCTCTTCCTCCAAGGTGAACCCTGAAAAGTTTTCACAGTTTTTCCCTGCCAAACACTTTCCCTGTATAGTTTTTTATTTTCGCCACTCGTAGCGAAATGTTTACACAAAATGAGATTTTATGCGGCAAATTATTATTTATTGCAGAAAGGGATAGAGATAGGGAGAGAGAGAGAAAGAGAAAGAGCGGCGTTTCATCTATGCCGATTATTTCGATAAAAATATGTCATAAATTGTTTTCTGCTGCCTTGTCGCCTGTCCAGTTTCTCTTTCGTTTCTCCTGTATTTCGCCTAGGGGTATGCAATAGAAAAATGTATAAATATAGGCGGAAATATGCAAAGTGTTTGCTCTCTATCTATCTCTGTCTCAAGTTTTATCTCTCTGTATTTCTATCTCTAACTCTCTCTCTCTCTGTATATTTCAATGTTTCTGCTTGGACGCCTTGAGTTATGCAACAAAATATGTTTTACTCTAATGAGAAATGCCAGAAAGAGACATCGAGAGAGAGAGAGAGAGAAAGACTGAGAGAGACAGAGACCGAGCTGCGTTAATTACAAAATGAACTGACAAACTGACACACTGACAAAAGGAGCATTCATCATATTTCAACGCCACGCCCACATCCTGCTACTTCCTCTTCTCTTCTTTTTTTTTTTGACACATTTCACGGCCCATTTAACACGCACCAAAATTTAATTTACAACTGTCACTGGCCGCTCAAGGGTTGAGGGCTGGGGTTGTAGGGGTCAAGGGTCACCCAGGGGGGACAGAAGCTGTAATTGACCAACTCAGGCTGCCGCTGTTGCCGCCCCTGCCAGCTGGCCACGATTGACATTTATTTGCATTTAATTAATCTGACATTTTAAATTAACTGCACAATTCGGGCAGCTCGCCCGCTCGCTCGCATCTGTCTTGTTTAATTTTGATTTGCAACACATTAACCATCCAGCCCGGGAGGGAGTCCCCCTTTAACCCCTGACTGCCTGACGGGCTGACTGGCTGACTGGCTGACTGCTTGCCGCCTGGCTCTCTGCCTTAACCTCGTTGTCCCAGCAATTCCATTCAATTGTACGTGCCCGGGACAGGACAAGGCCCAATCTAGGCTGTCACTCAAAGGCAGCTCCACGCTGCTCCTGGCTGCCCGTGGATTCCGCCTTTGGTTAGGTTCAGGACACTGCAACCTGGCCGGGGGCACTGTAAGAAAATTTTAATTTAAACTTAAATTCATTTAAAGAAAATTATTATTGTAAATGAGAGGTTTTTGGGATTATTTTCTAAATAAATTTATAAAAGAAGCTATATTATATAAAATACTTTTTTTTAATAATTTAGTTTGACCGCAAAATCTTAAAAATATTCTCAAAAAATTTGGTATACATTTCAAAATAGATTTTAATTTGACTTAAATTAACCCCAAAACATATCAAATTATAAATGATTATTTTCTTTATTATTTCTCTGTAATAGACATTTGTTTTAATTATCTTTTATATTTTTTACAAATTATGGCTTCATGAAATATACAAACTATTAAAGGGTTATTAAATCCCTTAAATATATTATTCAATTTATTAATTAATTTATCTATTTTTACATATTCCGCAGTTTTATAAATATTTTTTTAAACTTATATTATTAAGTTTAGTTTTTAACTCTAATTATTCAATTTATTCCTCTCAAAGATGCTGATTTTTCCCTGCAGTGCAGTCGGGGCATGTTTAATAAAGTCAAACAGACACACGTTGCACGTGCAACGTACTGCCGTCTCTCTCCCTTTGTGCCCCGGCCGTCTCTTTCGCTTTCTCTGTGTGTGATGGCGAGACAAAGTAAACTTTGGCGCGCAGACACGCGTAATTAAATGCAACAACAGAGCCGAGGTGGCAACACCTACTCCCTGGCCACGTGCATGTGTGTGGGTGTGTGTTTGTGATGTGTGTGTGTGTGACAATTTGCAACAAATCGTTGCGACATGCTGAATGCAGCCAACCAAGCGGACCACGCCCACAACTGTTGACGGGAGGCAGAGGCGCAAGTTCAGGGAAAGGCAGGAGAAGGTAAAGGAGGAGGAGGAGGAGCTGGAGGAGGCGGAGTGGGAGACCTTCTGGTGACCCCCAGGAGAGAGTGGGCAGCCGCACACACCCACCCACCCACGAACACTTACAAAACAGACAGACACATATGCCTCTAATGCGCTTTTGTCGTGCATTGTTAACATGAGGCGGAAAGAGAGCAGGTGGGAGGGGAAGCCGGTGGGAGTGATGATGTCCAAGGGGGGAACAAGGGGGAAAGACAGGCCTCATCATCATCATCATCATCATCGTCATTGCCGCCATCATCATGGCCATCATAGCTGTCAACACGTTGACAAAACTCAGCAGGAGACAGGTAAAGTGGAATAGGAACTGCCAACCCCCCACTCCCTGCCCCTTATTTATATATAGATGTGTACACATTTCCCCATTTTCCACCCCCCTGACTGGCCCTGCGCCTTTTCCTGGTCACAGATGTGCTGCCACATTGACAAAGTTGTTACCAGTTGCCAGTTGCCAGGAGATTGAGTTGCGAAAAGGAGGCGAGCCGGGCAACAAATCGACAGAGGGGAAAGCAGCTGCTTTGCATGCATTTTCCCTCTTCCCTCTTCCAGCTATTTTCTACCATATTTTTACCCATGTCTCCTACTTCTTCATCTTCTTGACTGCAAATGTGTGCTGCTTCCGTTAATTTGCAAACCTTATCTCAGGCTCTGGCTGAGCACCTTGAGAATAAGTCAAGTCACTTGAAATTAATATATATAACTAACAAATGAATAGATACGATCTATAAAACAATACAGTATTTTCTTGTTAAAATATTTCTAGTACAAAATATTTTAACTACTCCCAGGGCTAGTGAGAATTTCTTCCAGTGCACACACGCACTGACTTAGGAGCCTGATCCTTTTGGCTGTCGCATTCGTGTCGAGGTTTTGTACAATTTCATGTTTAATTTCCATAATTTATTTATGTGTCCTTCGGTGTATAGGATTGTTTGAATGTGTCTGTGTGTGTGTAATAGTGTGCGGGCAATGTGTGTAAACGAGTGTCCTTGTGTGAGCAAGTGGGCTTAATGCCCAATCACAACTACCATCATTGCCGCCGCAGAGATAAATGCTAAGTAATGATGGTCGAATAAAATCGATATGTTAATATCGATTAATTAATTTATTAGCTAACGAAATTAATCGATTATTGCTGGGCTTAATTATAATGATTTCCACATACTTAAAGCATGCTTTTCGATTCTAATTTTTGTGTTATTCTGAGCATCTAGCTATCAATTTCTGATATTAGATCAATTTATCGATGACTTTTCGATATTTCCCAGCTAGTAATG
This sequence comes from Drosophila seguyi, assembly GCA_008042675.1. Taxonomy (NCBI): domain Eukaryota; kingdom Metazoa; phylum Arthropoda; class Insecta; order Diptera; family Drosophilidae; genus Drosophila; species Drosophila seguyi. Next base: position 6,702 of record VNJU01006020.1, on the reverse strand, counting down.
ACTTTTTCGATAACGATATTTCATTAGATTTGTTTGTCGATGTATTTAATCTGTGATTTCCTGCCTATTTACGTGCATCTCTAATGCTTAGTCACTCCGTCTAAGTACGCACACAAATAAATGCTGGCATCCATCTAGGATCTCTATCTGTGACCAGGCCAAAGTGTGTGTTTCTGTGGGTTCCTGTGTGTGTGTGTGTGTGTGGGTCTGTGTGTGTTTGTGTGCCGGTGTGCGTGTGTAATTGGCACTCACGTTGCCATTGATTGGCAAGATTTGCTGAAAGCTCCTGAAAACCCAGAACCCCAGAGCCAAATTGAACCAAAAACCAAAGTTGGACAACCATTTATGTGGGTGGATGTATCTCTGCTTGTATTTGTGTGTGTGAATGTCCTATGTGTGGGTATTATTTACGATTGCGTGTGGGTGTGCATCTTTGGCTGGCAAATTAGTCGAATGAGTATTCCATTTGCAAAAAAAGAAAATCAAAGCAGGTAGATGTACTTACCTCCATATCGTCAGGTGGAATGTTTGCAGTTGGTAAACCTGAAGCCTGAAATGGTATTGCCAGCAAATATTTACCCATGTGTGTGTGTTGTTTTATTTTCTGAAGAATTTGCAAACTGAATTGCTTTCAATTATAATAAACTTACAAATAATGGCCTTTAATGGGTTGTTTACAGTATTGTTTTTTAACAAATCTTCTCGAAAAACAAATGATATTGTTTGTAAATTGTTAAGAAGTATCCAAACAACACGTAGACATTGAATATATATATTGATTACCATTTAAACCGAAGCCACAGGGCGTATGAGTAATATTTCCTAGAAGATAAATATTACTCATACGACATGTGGTTCGAACTAATTGGAAAAATTTGAGTTTTGCTTAATTTAATTCAAAAGTAAATCGTTTTAATTTATAATAATTATAAATATATTAAGTACAAATTCTTAAAGTCCCCGCTTAAATGAAATTTTTCCTTTCGTGCTGCTATCTTGCCTTTTGTTGCCAGTTTTCCTTTCATTTCGTTTCGTTTTTCGTGTCTTTCGGCTAAATTTGCATGCATAAATATTTCAAAAGCGCGGCTCCAATCTCGGCCAGCGCCAGTAGAAAACAAAGCGTTTGCACTTGGACTCCTTACAACAATTGCACAGGTGTGTGTGTGTGTGCCAGGACCTCTAATATGGCATTTTCGTGGAAGGCTGAGTGCGAAATAGCGGGGCTTCAAAAATGCCCGCAAATGAAATGAAAGCTCTGCCAAAATGAAATTTTCCCAACACGCACACACACACACACACAGCTTTGTCTTGTTTTGTGCGAATTTTCAATTATTTTTTACAAAGCAAATAAAGGCAAACAGAAGCCTCGAACCTGAAATACCTCGTCTTTCTTGATTACTTAAGGAAACATTTTTATTTAAATATAAATTATATATTTTTTACCTTTAAATATGTCCACATATACCCTTTCCGAAGTACAGGGTACAAAAACTAGACAGGGAGAAGTGTGGCACACAAAATACAAAAAAAGAAAATACTAAAAAACGGATGGGGAGACACCGGAACCGGAAGGGGGCAAAAATAACATGCACTTACAGTCACGGCACTAACTGTTAATTGGCTTTCGGTCTGCAAGGGTAGGTGCATGAGGGACAGGGGAGAAGTTGGAGCAGGCGGTTACCCCCAAGGGGAGGGGTGGCAAGTGGGCGTGACTCAAGTCACACGAACAACGGGATTATATGGAGTTTTCCGCGGAAGCACAGTAATCCAAAGCGGGGCAATTGTTTTAGCCATCAATCAAATCAAGGCTTTATTTTAATCATAAGGCTTGTAGCGCCTTGAACAAAATATTACTTTTCCTTTTTCTATATTTTTTCATTCTTTAAATTTAAAGCTTTTCCTTGCGACAATTGAAAGTTGTTGCTTAAAGAGTATGCATACAGGGTGTATGAGTAATATTTTCGAAGAGAGAAATATTACTCATACGACATGTGGTTCAAAATAATGTGAGGTTTGCTTAATATAATTCAAAAGTAAATCTTTTATTATTTATAATAATTACACATATACTTATATACATAATTAAAATTCAGAATTAAAATTCGTTTATCCCCATTTCACAGTTTATTTATTTATTGATATATTTTTTTTGCTAGATTATTCTCTTTTATGGACTCTACCCATTATTCCTTGAACTATTATTATATTTAAAATTCAAACAATGTTTTCCTTTAATTTTTAAAATTTCCAAATATATATTTTAAACATACTTTTAATTATTTCTCGGTCCCTTTAGAGTTCTCTCGCGCCTTTTAATGGCTTTAGTTGTCCCCATTTTCTCGCCACGTTCTTTCAACCTTTAACACTAAGCCCTTGCAGCAAGGGTTGCCTATTGGGTGTGGCCAGGGGGAAGAGGGGGGCTGGGGGCGTGTCTCATAAATACCGCCCTAAATGCGCTCACATCCGGTCCTCGACAAACTCGGAAAAGCTGGGGTTCCCGTCCTTCAAGTGGGGGGAGGGGAAAAAGCGCGCCACCTGAAAGGCCGATGCTATCGCTCCGATCCGGAGAGTTGGGTGTCAGAAATGTGTTATTTCCAACACTATTTAATAGCGCAACAACAACAATAACAATAAAAAAAAAACAACAACAATAACAACAACAGCTGCAGTGGCGGCGAAAGCAATTTCGTGTCCCCTTTCCTGCATTTCCCACCACTCTTCACCCGCGTCTTGTTCTCCTCTTCCTCTCTCTCTCATTTCCATGCAAAGAAAATTGAATTCATTTTTTCCCCTAGCCATTGTTGTTGTTGTTGTTATTCCTGTTTTTCCTGCTTAATGCGTTCGTTTGCCATTAACTTTCCGCCATATCCTAATAGTTGGTGTTTTTGACATGTGACATCATAAAAAAAAATTAATAATCAAAAATTAAAATATAACAAGGTTTTTGAAAAGAACAAAAATATGAATAGTAACATAATTAGTTATAGCGACTATGAAATACTTATTAAAATAATCAATTATAATTTATTAAATTGAAAAACAGTAAAACTGTTCTATTATTTTTATAAATATATTATATATATGTGATTTTAAAATAATAACAACAATTTAAATTAACGAAATAAAAGTGGAAATTATTTTTTCAAAGCTTAAATTTATATATATTTAAAAAATCAGTTTTAATTATATATAAATAAGTAAGTTGCTTAAAAATTTCTCAGTTAAAAATTAAAAATTCTAAGGCCACCACAACTCTACAGTATTTTTAGGAATAAAAATTAAATTTATAAAGTGTTTAAATGGTTTAAAAAATGTATTTATTTTTGTGACACTTATGAAAGAATATTTTATTTATAAAAAATATACAACATTACATGTTATTTTTAAATCTAATATGATATTCACTTATTCCATACAACCCCAAGCACCCATAGAGGTGTAGGGTATACAACAAGAAACTCATTTGCCGTCGCTCACTTCCTTTCCCACTTCACACGAAAAGCGAGGAACACTAACTGAAAGTTTCACTTGTCCCCTCTCTCTCTCTTTCTTCCTTTTCTCTTTCTTTCTCACTCTTTACCCCACCTTCCCCTTTGCCATTCCCGTGCCCTTTTCCCTGCAGAAGCAACAATCGCGACTTTCATTGCATTCTGTGTCAAGGATCTCTTTGCTCCATTTTAGTTTTTCTCCTCGTTTTTTGTCTTTAGTTTTCCACTCGCTCTTCACTCTGCCAGCCGTTGTATTTCATTTAAGGTAAAAAATTATTAGAAATTTTATATTTAATTTATATATTTAGCAAAGAAATATCATAAATACCAGTAAATATAAATGTTAAGTTGGGAAAGTAAAGAAAACTCTAGGGTTTGTCAATGAAATTAAATAAGTGAAAGCTGGTTTTATTGTAGAATTTAATAGAATATATTATATAAAAACCTTTAAAATATTTTTTAAATGCTCCAAATATATTTTTCCTCCTTCAGCATATTCAGCTACCTAATTTATATTATTTATCTTGCATTGTAAACGCATAATTTGTGAAATTTCCCCTGCTTTCTATAAACAAAACCCACTTTAAATCCCTATTTTTCCAACTTGCATTCTTGGCTAATTTTGTGAAAATTTACCTGCCTCACAAAAGGGCTCTTCTTTCCGGCTAAAGAAAATAATTGGAAGCTCAGTTCCAATTATGTGTAATCTGATTTTCCTATTTTGTATTTTTGCATTGCCATTACGCATAATAAGAAAGTCGCTGGAACTTCACCTACGAGCCCTTGTTGATGCCTTAACCCTCTTAGCATTATTACATACTACTACTACTACTATTATTATTATTATTATTATTATTGTTATTGTGCCAGGGCTGGATTGTTGTTGTTTTTAGCTTTGGTTTTGTTGCCACTTCTTGTTGCTGTTATGACCATCATAAATATGCATAAAAATGTCGACTGCATTTCGCATTTTGCAGCTCCACAAATGGAACTTAACTTTTATTGCACTCTGCCCTGGCCGGCACCCTTAACACCCTAATGCCCTACTGCTGCTGCTGCTTCTGCTACTTCCCCCCTCCCATCCCCTCTGATGTTTCCATTTAGTTTTGCTCATGTGCTCAGATAGAATCGTTGCCATATTATGATGTTATGCATAGAAATGCAGTCAAAGAGGTTTTTGGGAAAGGGAGCAGGAAATGTGACGGGGGGTTGGGAGTAAATATGGGTAGGAAAATAAGGGTGGGGGGAAAAATGCGGAAAACGGAGCCGCCGCGAGCATTGCATGACAAACGGAGCGACATATGAAAAGTAGCTGCTAGTCAGTAAACTTGGCAAAACAAGGGAAAGGCACACAGGCAGAGGTAGGGGTACAGGTACGGGCTCAGGTAAACGCAGGTAACCGCTCTTCCTCCCTCGATTTGCATGCAAAGGAACTGCATAAGTTTGCAATTTACTCGAAAGTTTATGAACTGCCGCCTGGGAGGGAGGGCAGAAATTTCCTTACCGCTCCATTTGACTTGTATATATTTATAGATAACGATATACGAAAATTCCAAAAAATGAAATTCCTATATGCTTATGCTCGCCATTTTCCTTTGCCTTTTGCATTTCCCTTTGTTTATTTGCATATTTCTTCCTTTTGTTTATGACAAGTTGGGGGAAGAGGAGAAAGCCTTAATATCTCAATTGGGAATTATTGTACATTTCTGTGGGACTTTTAAGAAATTATAATTTTTAGCTTTAAAATCAGCATTAAATATTAAGGAAAAAAAAAAAATTTTAACAACTTCCCGATATTAATAATACTTTTTCATTATTATAATTAAAATAATTTAAATTTTATAACAAAAAAAAAAAATCCCTCTGAAATACTTTTTAATTTTTGAATAAATTTGGAATTATTGTACATGCTTTAAAATCAGCGTTAAATATTTGGGAGGAATAAAAAAACATTTAACAACTTTATTATTAAATAGTAATTTAATAATACTTTTTTATTAATATAATTAAAATAATTTCAGTTTCATTTAAAACTCGTAACTTTTTCCTCTCAAATACATTTTAATATTTAAATAAATATTTCGAGCGACCTGTCTCTGGCATTCAAATAATTCAATTCAACTCAAGACCGGGGCCCCTTCTTCTACAATTTTCTTGTAATTTTCATTTTCATTTCCATTTGTTTTTCGTTTTGTGACATTTTACAAATGGCCGCAAGATGGAGAAACTATTTGCGTAAAACTAAAAGCGCAATTTTAGTGGCATTTTGTTATTATTTGCAGCTTTTGTTGGCCATTCTTTTTTTTATTGTATTTTTCTCTCACGCCAGGATAACAGGGTGGACTGGCCATTGTCACAGAAAATTTCTTAAATGTTTTGAATATTTTATGATGGCAAAATCTCCAGCAACAATGGCCATAACCGAAAACAATGGCCGAAGGAGCCAAGAACAAGAAGCAAACGGCAAATCCTTTCGTCCTTAGTGTGTGTTGTTTGGGCATCAACAAAATATTCATTGGAATAATTTGCTTTTAATTAAGGCATTCCTTTTTTTTTACCCCCTTTTGTTGCGTTTTACATTTTATTTCATTTGATTTCGTTTCCATTTCATTTTCATTTACATTTTCATTCCGATGTCCACTTCCATTTTGCATTTATTTAAATCGCCTGCAATTGACATTCGCCCAAAAAGTTGCCATAAGGTCTTACAGCTCAAAATGAGCGAAATCCATTTGCATATTAAGAGTCCGGGATTATCACAGGAAGTTATGGCGTAAAAGGTGCTGGTGACAGGGTTGAAAATGTTATAACTTGAGGCCTTTTTAATTTTATTTTTAATTAAGTCATTCAATTGATTTTACTTAAATTTCTCGATAAAAGTTTTCCTCACTTATTTAGTTATTATTTTTATACCCTTGCAGGGTATTATAATTTTAGTCAGAAGTTTGCAACGCAGTGAAGGAGACATTTCCGACCCTAAAAAGTATATATATTCTTGATCAGCATCAACAGCCGAGTCGATCTAGCCATGTCCGTCTGTCCGTCTGTCCGTCTGTCCGTCTGTCCGTCTGTCCGTCTGTCCGTCTGTCCGTCCGTTTCTACGCAAACTAGTCTCTCAGTTTTGAAGCTATCTGAATGAAACTTTGCAGATAGTCTTCTATATGCTCTCACTACTATATAAGTCGGAACGGGCCGGATCGGACTGCTATATCAT
>VNJU01006019.1:0-13464 GCA_008042675.1 Drosophila seguyi | reverse complement strand
GCTCTATTGGGCTCCAGGGGCGTCCAGGGGGGTTTTGGGCGGTTTTTGGGGGTTTCTAAGGGGTTTTTAGGGTCGCTTTAGGGGGGTTTTGGGGGTAGTCTGGACGTTCTAGGGGTTTCTAAGGGGGTTTCTAAGGGACTTTTAGGGTGGCTTTAGGGGGGTTTTGGGTGGTTTTGGGTGGTTTTGGGTGGTTTTGGTGGGACTCTAGGCTTGACCGCTTTCGCAGATGATTTCGTGCTTGCCTGGTAAAAAAATGTGGGGCTAAATTAAAACCGCAGATCAGAGTATTACATTCAGAATTGATTTTTATTGCATTCGTTCGCCCGTTAGCTTCCCATAATAAATATATATTTGTATATAAATAAGTTATTTGCAATGCGTATATATATAAATGTCGCATATAATGTGCTTTGGAGGAGGAAGAGAGCCTCGAGGGAGCAGGAGGATTATGTACACACTTCTCGCGCTCGCTCCCACTGCACTCTCGCTCCGGAATTGTACATTAAATAAATAAAAAAAACAACTTTTATAGTGAATTTGATTTTGAGGGGAGATTCGAGTGTTGCGAGTGTTGTAAAAAAAAGAATAATATTATAATATACGCTACACGCTATTAGCTAATCTGTAATCTGTAATCCAATATCCGTCGTCCAATGTCGTCGTCTTCAGCTAACCTAGAAAATATCTATATCCGCCATATCCATTGCCATTCGATTGCCATTCCAATGAGTGAATTGTCTGACTAGGGGATGTCTCCTGGGTGAAGGATCCAAGGATTGAGGATTGCGTCTAGTTGTTTGGGTTTTCTAATCCCTACAAATACGTCCGTGAGTCGTCCGACTGTGACCAGATGCTCGCCCACATGTCTGGGGCCAGATCCGCGTCGTCATCATCATCGTCGTCGTCATCGTCGTCGCCGTCGCCATCGTCGTCGTCGTCGTCTTCGTCATCATCGTGGTCATGTTTACCGTCTTTTGATTTCTTTGCCATTTCCTTAGCCGTCGGCAGCCAAGTGTGTGGCTAGAAGGTCTGGGCATTGCGACAAACGCCGCAGCCGAGGGCGAACTCCTCGCCGGTGGGCGGATGCATAACATGCAGCGGACACTCGTCGCCCAGCAGCTGCTTGGCCTTGGGCCCGGCCGGGCACTGCGGCAGCTTCACCTTCGGTATGTTGGTCAGCCGCTGGAAGTCGTCGTGGCAGGTGTCGCAAAAGTGCGTCGTTCCGAAGCAGAAGAACACGGCCACCGAGCAGCAGTAGCGGCATTTGTACTCCAGGAAATCGGTACCATGCTTGGGGCACATCTGGGCGCGAGCCACATCCGAACAGCCGCCGCAGACGAGCTCCTCCGGATCGAATTTCTCGCCAATTTCCGCATCGCAACGCGCCTCCCCGCCATAGTAGGCCTTCTGGCACTTGAAGCACACATAGTAGGCGTACCGATCCATGGCCAGCTGGGTCATATTCACGTCCTTGCTATCGGTGTCCTTGACCACGCCCTCGTACTTGATGCTGCAGCAAGCAAAGGCGAGGGATTAGTGAGGGTTTTCTAGAAGGTTACTATACAATTTCTTGGCTTACCGCATGAGCGCCTTGCGCTTGACGTCCTGCTTGAGCCCATTAATGGGCTCCAGGATGTCGGCTAGCAGCGGATGCTGGATGTCCGCCTTGCAGATGGGGCACAGCGAGAAGCCGAAGGTGATGCGTGGACCGCTCCAGCGCTTCTCAAGCACCGCCTTGCAGCAGTGATAGTGGAAAACATGGCCGCACTCCAGCTGTGAATTAGAAATGCAAAAGTTAATGAGGATCTTGGGATAATCCCTCATCGATCCTTACATGAATGGAGGGGGCACAGGACAGGGCCTCCACGAAGCAGATCATGCACATATCGTCAGCATCCTGGGTGAGTTTGGGATCCCTCAGCTCCTCCGCCAGCTCGTTCTCCCGACTGTGGCACACGTGCTGCAGGCAGGGCAGGCACTTCCTTTCGCCCGTGACACCGCCACAGGCATGGCCACAGGGCTTCGTTTTCAGGCACGAGTTGGCCGCATATTCCTGGCACTGGGCATCGGCGCAAACATTACCGATCTCCAGCAGGCCCGAGTTGCCGGTGAGGCCGCAGAAACGACACCTGCCCACCGCCTCCTGCGGACCCGAGATGATTGTGTGGCTGCCATCACGGAACTCCACCATGGCCTTGAGTGTCTTGGAGTCGGCGAGGGCCAGCAGCCAGAAGAGCTTGGTGCGGCCGCACGACTCGTGCAGCTCCACCCGTATGGCCTCCTCCTCCTCCTTGCACACCTGGAAAACGGGGAAACAAGTTGAATTCGACGCAACTCATCCACAAATCCCAGCCAGAATACTCACCGTTCGCTTGTGCGATCGCGTCTTGCGGTTGAGGTGCAGAAAGCGATCACAGTCGCCGCACAGGGAGCCGCACGTCTCGCACTGAATGATGGCCGCCGTCTCCCCATCGTCATGATTGCTGCACAGCGGCCGCGTGTCGCAGAGCTTGGACCATTGGCCCGAGGACAGCTTCTCCACATGATCGCGCTCCAGGACACAGAGACTGGCCAGGGCCAGCCACAGGGTGGAGGTCTTGGTGCAGTGCTCCGGCGTGCGGTAGATCTCCTCCAGCCGGGTGAGATTCAGCACGGACTCGGCAATGGCCGCCTTGGTGATCTGTGACCACTTTTCGCTCAGTTTGCCCTGCAGGGAATTATTGGAAAGGATTATCTTATGTACTGGGCACATTTCTCCTCCCACTTACGCTGGCCAGATCCCGGATGAGACCGATGATGCTCTCCGCCTGCTTGGTGGAGATGACGCCGTTGAGGAACCAGCGCTGGTTGAGATTCCGCTTGGACTCCTTCCTCGGCGGCGGCGGCGGCGGCGGTGGCAGGGCCTCGAACTGGAAGGGATCGGCTCCGCCAGGCTCCCCGGTGGGTGGGCGCGAGCGCAGCTGCTGCACGGAGAGATCCAGGGAGCTGCAGAGCCGTACAAAGGCCGGTGTCTTCTCCTGCTGGCCGGGTTTGAGTATGGATCCTCCGCTTCCTCCTCCTCCAGAGCTTGATCCTGAAGCTGCACCTCCTCCTCCTCCTGCTGACGAAGCTGCTGTTGTCTTTACTTTGACCTGCAACTGCAGGGACTTGGCAATCACGGCCAGAAATATGTCCAGCAGACCCAGCCGGCTCATATCAAAGTCACTGGCCGACTGATGGGCAATGCTGTAGTCCGCCGGCGGCAGTCGCTGGACGCCCAGCAGCTCGGCAAAGCTCTCCGGCGATATTTCCGGCAGAATGCGGCGCAGCAAGGCAGTCACCTGGCGCTGCACCCGATCGCTGCCCGTGTGCAGCAGCCCGAGGAGGTCCCTGAGCAGGCCGTGCTGCTGCGAGAGGTAGGAGCGACCCACTACGCTGCCGGACAGGGCCAGGACCATGCTGAGCATCTCGAAGCAGTAGGTGTCCGGCGCCCGGCTTCGTTCCGGTGAGCTCTCGCTGCTTGCGGCTGCCGGAGCGGGCAGCTGGAGCGGCGGCGGCTGCTGCAGTTGCTGCTGCTTGAGGCCATGCGCCAGGTTGGCCAGCTCCCAGTCCTCCTTGGCCCGCTGGGCCTCCTTGCGAATGGCATGGACGATGTGAACGATGACCTGCTTTTGCAGATGTGACAGCTTGCTGCGCGAGAACAGGATGCCAACCATGTGCTCCCTGAGGTCCAGAGAGTCTGCTAGCAGCGAAGTGCTAGCTCCGGCGCCACCGGCTGCCGCTCCGCCGCTGCTGCTGCTGCCACCGCCGGTGTTAGATGAGCCGCCGCCGCCGCCGCCAATGCCCGCCGAATCCGGTGGCACCAGATCCGAGCCCACGTTGCTAATCAGCTTGCCAAAGACCTGACCGGTGATCAGACGGAACACTCGCAGGGTCTCCGCCTCACAGATCTGCTGCTGGATGCGCGACGCATGGCTCAGGCGCAGATGCGGCTGCGGCTGCTGCTGCTGGAGATGTGGTCGCAGCGGATCCATGGGCTCCTCGGCGCCCAGGGCACCGCCCGTGGGCAGGCCCAGCAGCTTGATCTGTCGCACGCGCAGCGTATTCTCCGGTCCGTGCAGCTCCAGGCGAAAGTGCGTGCAGCTGTCGTCGCCGATTTTAGCGGAGATCCAGGCGCAGGCCTTCGGATCGACATCCGTCGACTTGATCACGTTCGTGTCGCCCAGCGACTGGCCGGCATAGAAGACCACGTTGAGCACCTTGTTCTGGATGTCGCGGCTGTTGTCGATGTGCACCAGAAGGTAGCGACAGGCGTAGTTGAGCTTCGTGAGCGACATTTCAATGATCTTGCACTTGTTGCGATCCTCCTCGTCGCTCTCCCAGAACGTTTCCGTGGAGTTGTCGGTTAGGGACTCGGCCATGGCTGGCCGCGACGACACCGTCACCTCGAACATGCCAGCCAGATCGGTGTAGCATAGCAGTCGGGCGCCAGCTCCTGCCGCTGGCACTGGATTGTGCAGCACCTGATTGTGCTCGGCGTCATGCGGCTGATGATTCTCCGGCTTGAGCATCGTGGACACGGCCATGGCATCGTTCTGCTCATCCGATTTTGAAAGGATCTTGGAAATATTGCCGAAAACATGGGAGCTGTGCAGGAACTGATGGTCTGCCTGGCGGAAACGAATGCCAAAGCACTGGATGGCCACCCGCTGCAGCGGCGAGCCCAGCGGCAAGTGAAGCGTGAGATCCGCCACCGACTGGAGCAGGACGTGCAGGGATTGGGTAATCAGGTGGGCGAATCGCCCGCTGATCTGCGTATAGGCCACGGGGTGCTCCAGCGCCGGCTCGGCCGCTTCCTCGCCGCTGATCGGGTTATGATGATGTTGCTGATGGTGGCCCTGATGACTCCCAGCCACTGGCAGCGAGCTGACAAACCACCACATCAAATCGTGCAGGCACACGCCCTGGGTAACGCTCCTCAGCAGCCAGTTCAGGGCCTGCAGTGCATAAATCCGACAGGCAGCTATCCTCAGGCTCCGACGCATGGCCGCCCTCAGCCGGTCCAGCTCATGCTTTTGCGTGATGAAGGCCATGGCCGGACGGGCCAGAAGCAGGCTAGCAGATGAACCCGATCCCGATGCGTTTGCAGAGGATCCCCCTGCTGTTGGTTCGCCCGGCTGATCGCTGGATGATCCCTCGGCTGCTTGCAACACGGACACATGGGCCAGCAGCTTGTGCGGCACCAGGCGACGCAGATGCTCCGACGGATAGCAGATGAGCAGGGAGCCATCGCCCTCGCTGGTCGAATTGTTTCGCCGGCGATACACCACCTTGGGCTGTCCCTCGGCCGCCGTTGCCACCTGCATCTGCTGGAGTTGCAAATGCAGCTGCTGCTGGTGATGCTGCGGCTGCTGCTGCGGCTGGGGATGGTGCTGGTGAAACTGCTGCTGCTGCTGCAGCTGCAGCTGCTGCGGATGGTGTGGCATTGGATGGTGGCTAGCCAAGGCAGCCCAGCCCTGGCCCATCGAGTAGCTGCGATGGAATTTTGAGAGCGTGTTGCCACCAGCCACAGATCCTCCTCCTCCGCCGCTGGCTGCCGTGGATCCTGGCCCCATGGAGCCCGAGAGCAGCTCGTAATTGTTGGGCTCGCAGGATTCGTAGGAGATCTCCGACAAGGGCTGTGGGAGAGAATCGTAATCAAGGAATAGCTCCTTCTAGCAAATCTCTCGACATGCTTACCCGATCGTAGCCATTGTTGTCGTTGCCACCTGGCCCCAGGCCGAACATCTCGTAGGGCAGATCCTCGTGGCCAGCGGTGCCCAAACACTCCAAACAGGCGAAGCTCTCCGGCGCTAGCCACACATTCTCTGGCGTGGCCGGCGGCGGGCCACCGACAAAGCTCTTGCCGAACGCTCCACCGATGACGGCGGCGGGTCCGTACTTGGGTCCGCTGAGGCGGGCCATACGGCTGCAGCGACTGGTGCTGGGTTTGAGGTCGGAGCTGTGCTCGATCACCACGGGCTTGGCCACCATGGACATTTGCTGCGGCGATCGTTTGGGATTCAAGCTGCTGCTGCTGCTGCTGCCAGAGGCTGCCGCAGCGGAGCTGGAACTGGAGCAGAGCTCCAGCAGGAATGTGGCATTCTCCCGCATGGTGGTGTACACCTCGGCATTGGCTATCAATGTGGTGGACTTGACGCCAAACAGATTCAGTTCGTTGCCTGGAAAGGAAGAGAGAGAAAGAGGAAGGTTATGATAATTCCCCTTACGTTCTCACAACTCACCTTCGGCGGCGCTGGACTCCAGCTGGCGGGCGGCGCTATTGATGTTGTTGGCGCTGCGGCAGGAGGCCAGGTACCGATCCCGGCACGGGTCGCACATGAGGAACCACGACGAGGCCCCCTTTCCGCCCTCGCCGCAATTGCCGGCCCAGCCCTCGCAGAAAATGCCCACCGAATTGTAGCCCTTGCCCTTGGCCGACTTGCCGCAACCGGGATGCGCTATCCGCATGTGATAGGTCACGGGCATGGGCAGGAAGAGTTCACAGATCTCGCACCAGCTGCCGTCGTCCTTCTTCTTGCGCTTGCACTTCCTCCCCAGATCCTTGTCGCCGCCGGTGCCCGGATCTGTCCCTTTGCTGCCGCTGTTGCTGCTCTCCTTGACCTCGCCGCCATCGCCCTCGCCGTTGAGATCACGTCCCCCTGGCGAGTGCAGGCGCGGCTCGCGCTGCTCCAAGGCATTCGATTGTACGATTTGAACGCAACCGGAGCAGATCTGCTCCCACAGATAGACCAGGCAACGCAGTGCCGGCGGCAGGACGCTCACCATTTCGGGCAGAGCCTGCAGCTTCTGGGCGGAGGCATCCGCATCGCCAGCGCCACCGCCACCGCCTCCGATGAGATTCTTGCGATGCTTGCTCCGATTGTGCAGCGAACAGTTGCCGCTCTTCGTGAGCGTTTCCAGCGTGGACGGGCGAATGTTCAGGTAATTGCCCGCATTGGCCACCTCCACGGAGTGCCGCTGCTGGGCCTTTTGCTCCCGCGACAGCTGCAGACGCGGATCGCCGGCCTCGCCGCGACGCGTCACCACCGTGGCGCCCTCCTTGGGCAGGCCGGGATGGAATTTCAGGAAGCTGGCGCAGGCCATGGCATCGTGAACGACGCCCTCGTGCCACAGCAGGGCGGCAAAGACCGCCCGAATGCTCTCGGCAAAGGAGGGCGGCATCGCCCGCTTGATGGGACCCATGGACAGGGCGCTTCTCTTCGACGACGCCGACGCCGATGCCGATGCCGATGTGGTGGCCAGCTGGAGTTCGCTCTGCTGCTCGCCCTGCTGCGTGGTGGTGGTGGTGATCTGCAGCAGACTCAGGTCATCTTCCAGGCCGCTCAGCTGGCCCGGCTCGGCCTGGAGGAGAGCGGCGCTCTTCTTGGGCGTGTGCTTGGGCGTGGAGAGCAGGGCCGCCGTCTGGCTGGGGGAGTAGTTGGGTCTCCGCATGCTCGCCAGACTGAACTCCGGCTCCTGTTCCTGCTGCTGCTGCTGCTGCTGGCTACGATTGCCGTTGCCGCGCTGTGAATCCTGCTGGCCGCCCATGGCACGCACCAGCTCCCGCACGGACACACCCGCCAGCGGTGGCGAGTGGGAGGGCGTCAGGGGCTGAGATCCCTCGACGGCGTCGCCCTTGAACCACTTTTGCAGGGCCTGCAGCTTGATGGCGCCACCGCCGACCACGCCGGCCAGGGCTGAGCCTATATTGGCCGGCAGCAGCTCCACGGCGGCCAGGGCTTCCTGTTCCGGCTCCGGTTCATCAACGTCGTCGTCGTCCTCCAGCAGCAACTGCTCCTGCTGCTGCTTCTCGCGCTCCTCCTCGCGCGCCACCAGATCCGCGTGCTTGGAGGGATACAGGAAGGGATTTGTGCCGGCCAGAAAGCGTTTGCCTGGCTTACCGGACTTGGCCGGACTCAAAACCGGACTGGGATCGGCCACCGGCTCGGGACTGGCCTCGCCGCTACCCAGTGGCTGCGGCGGCGGCGCCGCCTCCTCCTCCTCCTCCTCCTCCTCATCTTCGTCGTCTTCCGGCTGGTCGCTCCGGACATGGCTGCCATGTCGATGGGCCTGTGCTCTCTCCTCTGCTCCCTTGCGCGCTCTGCTCGCTTCCTTGTCGCTCACCGGCTGGAGCAGGGTCCGGGCCAGGTGCTGGTTGAACTGCAGGCACCACGCCTCCGTCGGATACCAGCCCATGGTGCAGTGCTGGCGAATGGACTCGGTGGAGAGGCGCAGCCAGATGCCGTCATCGTTTTCGATCTCGTCGATGAACGAGATGACGCCGCCCACGCGCACCACGCCCACCTGCTCCGATTGCAGCGTGGGATGGGAGCGAATCCGCAGTCCGGAACTGTGGCGTGCCTGTGAGGGTGAAACGGGGAAGGGGGAGATAGAGATGGGGGAGGAGATTAGAGGAGATTAGAAAGATGGATTTTGCAGGGATCGAGTATAGACGATCTCATGATTGCTCGCTTTCATTTTTGCTTTTCGGGAGGCACACGAAAATGTTGCTATAATTATGTTGCTATAAAAAAATGTTGCTATAATAATGTTACTATAATAATGTTGCTATAAAAATGTTGTTATACTAATGCTGCTATTAAAATGCTGCTAGAAATATGTTGTCATAAATGATGCTGAAAAGAATGTTGCTATATATATGTTGCCATGGAATTGTTGCTATAAAAATGCTAAAATAAATATGATACTATAAATAAGTTGGTAAAAATATGTGGCTATATAAATGTGGCTATATGTGGCTATAAATATTTTGCTATAAAAATGTTGCCATGTAAATGTTTTTATAAAAATGGTAATATTAATATGCTGCTATAAATATAATACTATAAATAAGTTGCTAAAAATATGTTGCTAAAAATATGTTACTAAAAATATGTTGCTAAAAAATTTTGCTATAAAAATTTTGCTATAAAAAGTATTTCTATTAAAATAATGTTTACAAAAACTAAGTAACTTAAAATCTTAAAGTCCTACAGAGAAAATAACAGATGGACAGTGAGGCGGATAGGGATACGGACAGAGAGACGGACAGAGAGACGGACAGAATGACGGACAGAGAGACGGACAGAGAGACGGACAGAATGACGGACAGAGAGGTTGACATAAAGATGGACTGATAAATCAGCAGATAGAAGAACAACAAAAAATTGGAAGGATGGATGGACTTTGAGACGGACCGACCTTATTTTGAGTGATAAAATTACAGATTACAGCGAGCGTTGATTACTTCCGTCAGATAACTGCATTATCTATGTAAAAGGTACAACTATCCGCACAAACCACCTACCTGAAAGCGTCGCAGCTTACTGGGCGCCTGTGGCCGCCGCTGGGCGCTACTCCGTTGAGCGGGCGGCGGCAGGACACCCTCCTTGACGTCCACGCGATAGACCTCCTCCAGCTGTATGCCATCGATGGTCACCGCCAGGCAGTAGGCACCCACCGAACTGGGCGTCCATTGGACACTAAATGTGCCATCCTCCATGTCCTTGGCATTGAGCAGTTCCGTAATTCGCGTTTGCACCGGACTCGCGTAGCGCAGCTCCTCGAACGAATAGTTGGTAAAGGGTTTCATGAAGGTAATGGCCTTGAAGACCATCTTCTCCTTGCTGGTGGGCTCGTAGTTAAGACGCGGCGGCGGTCCTAGGCCACCGAAGCCCCAGGTATCGGCAGAAGCACGTCGCATCCACAGATTGGCGCCGGATGCCGAAACACCGGTTGCTCCGGTCAGAGCTCCAGTTCCAGTTCCAGTTCCTGTAGCTCCATTTGAGACGCCCGTCGGTATCGCCTTGATCTCCACCTTGAGCTCGGGCACCAGCACCGCATCGCCGTACTGATCCCGAATGGTCACCGTCACCTGAGAGGGCCAGCCATAGCGCAGGGGTTCCGTAATCGGATTCAGTTCACATCTAAAAGGGTTTAGAAATGTTATTTTAGATTTATATTTAGTTTATTTAAAAGATTAGTACATACTTATTGGGATCCAGACGCGATTCCGGCTGCAACCAGGCCGCCAGGCGTGCGCCCGACGATCCCGGAGCTCCACTGATAAAGTCCTTGAGGAACTGTCGTTCATTTGACTGAGATCTAAAAGATAGCGAATTGGGAGAGAGATTAGAGCAAGTGCGATAAGCGATAAATAAATATTTATTATTATTCAACGTATGTATATGTATATGTATTTTGTTATTGTAATGTTTTCCCTTGGAATTTCACCTTTGGGGTTCTTAGGTCATGGCATCAACAGGTAGAACCTTAGGTCATTTCATTCCATCATTCCATTCCCATTAAATATTATCCCAATTCGATCCAAGTCCCTTTCTCTCTCTCTCTCATTGACCTTACACTCTCTCTCCCCGCTCTCTCTCTTGCTTTGACCTTACTCTCTCTCCCCTCTTTTTGTCTCGCTTTAGCCTTACTCTCTCTCCCCTTTCTCGCTTTGACCTTACTCTCTCTCTCTCTCCCCTCTCTCGCTTTGACCTTACTCTCTCGATCCAATTGGAGTCGCTGCATCAAAGATGGACCGCCCGCGGTCAGCGGAAGGCGAGGGGCACGTAGGGACCAAAAAAGGAACGAGGAGTGGGAGGAGAGTAGAAAAGGAGGATGAGGAAGGGAAAGGCAAGTGATAAGTGGAAAGAGGGGCGAAGGGCACGTACCGGCGCACAGCGGGCGGTGTACGTGTGTGTGTGTGTGTGTGTGTGTGTGTGAATAAACGGACACGCACGCGCATGCAGCAACGTGTGGGAAAAGAAAAGATCTTAATGGAACCCAGAACCCAGAACAATAATATCGGGTAGACCTAACGCAAAGGCGATAAGATGGTAAGAGTTTGCTGTAACTGATAACGGGTGTAGGTCGGAATGTATTGCATTTGTATCCGTATCCCTATTCGAGGTATCGAAAAAAGCAATGACTAATTTTTTAAAGTGCAGAAGCCAGTCATTCATTGTCGTATCACACGTGTGATGATGGCTGTAAGTGAATTTAATTCGATAAGATTTAACTCCAGTTGAATATTATAGAAAAGTAAAAGTAATTGTAATAAGTAAAAGTCAAAAATTCTTCAAGTACGAAATTCTAAGGAAAGTCGGTATTCTACCAGCAACAGGTGCCTTATTTCGGGGGAATTGAAGGGGTTTGCATTAGCGGGAAATTGGAAAATGTGGCGGAAAAGCGTTAGGAAATCCCAAATGGAAACAAGGCAACCACAAAGCTGCAGACACACATTTATTTACATAAAAAACAAATAAAACAATACCGAAAAAGTAAATACAAACGAAATTGAAAATGGAAATGGAAATGACAAAGGGGGAAGAATTCGTTTGGAGTTTTCCAACGAAAATGATAATGCCAGACGGGAGCCGGAGGTGCCCCCAGCTCCCTCCAACTCCCCGTGTGGCGCGACCCTGCACTTCAGGGCGCAAGCAAAACAAAACAAAGCCGAAGATCGGAGCAAAAAGAGAGTCACAAAAAGGGGGGGAGAGAGAAAAAGAGGGATAGAGAGAGAGAGAGAAAAGAAAAACAAAGGGCAGCAACCAACTGTGGCCACATGTGTGCGTGTGTGCTTGTGTGCGTGAGCTACCTGTGGGAAACACGTTTCCACTGCAATTTAACCCCGTTAGCCCCCCCCTGAAATGCCCTATAGCCCCTTCCAACTCCCCCATACACTGGAAATTTTATTTTAATAACAATATATAAAGAAAAGCTGTAAATGCTAGGATAAGCTTATAATTCTCAAGTTGTTTTTTGCAGTAACTTGGAAGTTATCACATTTTAATTTTGGGCATACCTTCTTTTCCAGCTAAATTTAATATCATATTGGACTGTTAATTTTGGGCATACCTTCTTTTCCAGCTAAATTTAATATCATATTGGACTGGAATACTTATAGTAATAAAATAAATCAAATATTTGTTGTAAGTATAATAAATTAAATAAAATCAAATATTTGTTATAGAAATCTACCTTTTTTTTTGATTACAACTTCTAGGTTTCTAGGTTATATTCAATATTTAATATTTCTTAGATATTCAAAATATATTCGGTTGAGTGTACTTACTCTCCACAAAAGAAATGGAAGTGGAGCGCATTGGAACAAGTTGCGGAGTTGCGCTGGAGTAGTGCGAGTGAGGTGGCTAGTTTCGAGGGACAGAGAGGGCACCAAGTGTGTATTCCCTATTGCGGCAATGTAATCGTTCATTCATTCATTCAATTCATTTTTTTATCGAGCCACAAAATGCGGAAGAGTTGCCTTGGCCAAGGGGATAACAACAAAAAAATATATAGGGGGGATAAGAGACGAAAAGAGATAGAATAAAAGAGAGTGGACGAGACAAGGGCAAACAAAGTCAACTCCCAAGTCTGTTTGTCTATGTGCGTGTATGTCAATGCATTTATCGCTCACTCAACCCTAGAAAACAAAAATGTGAAGCACTCCAAAAATAAAACATGATAGCAATAAAAAACAAAAATATCAATATCAATTCGTTTTTATTTCACCACGATGGATGTTTTTTTTTATCATAACTTGGCTTAATCTCAACCGATTTCAGTCCGGTTTGAATTTTTCTTCTTGGTTTTCAAATGAGAACATTTCTGCATTCAAAAATTTGATTTCTAAATTTTTCACAATTTTTTTAAATTTTAACGATGTAACCCCTTAAATTTTGTTTGTCCCAAAAATCGCATGGTTTTTTTTACCATATCTTGGCTTAAACTCAACCGATTTCAATCCGGTTTGGTTTTTTCTTCTTGATTTTCAAAGGAGAACTTTTCTGCATTCAAAAATTTTATTTCTAAATTTTTCACAATTTTTTTAAATTTTGACGAAAATTAAATTTTATTTGTCCCAAAAATCTGATGGTTTTTTGATCATAACTTGGCTTAAACTCAACCGATTTCAGTCCGGTTTGGTTTTTTCTTCTTGGGTTTCAAAGGAGAACTTTTCTGCCCTCAAAAATTTGATTTTAAAATTTTTCAAAATTTTTTTTTAATTTTGTTGTCCCAAAAATCGGATGGTTTTTTAATCATAACTTGGCTTAATCTCAACAGATTTCAGTCCGGTTTGAATTTTTCTTCTTGGTTTTCAAAGAAGAACTTTTCTGCACTAAAAAATTTGATTTTAAAATTTTTCACATTTTTTTTTAAATTTTGACGATGTAACCCCTTAAATTTTTTTTGTCCCAAAAATCGGATGGTTTTTTAATCATAACTTGGCTTAATCTCAACCGATTTCAGTCCGGTTTGGTTTTTTCTTCTTGGTTTTCAAAGGAGAACTTTTCTGCACTAAAAAATTTGATTTTAAAATTTTTCACATTTTTTTTTTAAATTTTGACGATGTAACCCCTTAAATTTTTTTGTCCCAAAAATCGGATCGTTTTTTGATCATAACTTGGCTTAAACTCAACCGATTTCAGTCCGGTTTGG
>VNJU01006016.1:0-22271 GCA_008042675.1 Drosophila seguyi | reverse complement strand
TGAACTGAGGCATCCAAGTGAGCACTGGCGGAGTATTGTCCAAATGACATCAATAAAATATTTAAACCCAACAACAAAGCAGGACTCTGAAGGGCTGGTGAATCGCATTCACGGATGTCCTTGCCCCACGCCCCCTGACAAGAAGAAAAAACCAAGGGTAACGAGGAGGGAGAAAGGAGGGGAAAACTCACTTGAATGGCGCCGTGGCAAACGAGCTTAACGGGATAAACAGGAATAAGGATGTGCAGGAGGACGCACTTGAAGCTGGAACCGGAGACGAAGTCAATCCAGAGTGGGAGCTGCTCGTCTCGGTTTCATCGAGACTTTGAAGTGGAATGTCGGAATTTGAATTCAATTGCAATCGCTAACCAATCCTCCCTATTACCAATTTCCCCAACCATATTCCATGTTTTTATTGCGGCTTCCTCTTTACTTTCTCGGTTCTGGCAGAATCAGTCGTCGGGCCAGAAGCCTCCCGCAAAGGCTTAGACTTGTTAGCAACGGCTTCCAGCTGTTTACGGGTCTTAGGCAGTTGTCTGGGTAAGGGGGTTCTGAGGGATGGGAGGGAGAACATAAGTTTGTTTTGCCACTGCGTTGATCCGCTCAAGAAATCGCGCAGGCCAATCAGGAGGAGGAGAAGCCGGAGGAGCTGTAAAGGACTCTGAGATGGGTTCCCAATGATAGGAGGAAGGCCATTGAGATGGCAGATTGCAAATGGACATTGAGGGAAATTGTGGGGACACCAATAGATGCTACTGCTGTCTTGGTTTCCATTTCACGATTTTGATTTCTCATAATTTGTGCAATGCTCTCGGAAAATGTTTCGTCTCTGTAATCATTCCCCTTTGAAGACCTAGATATTTCCTTGCTCAATTTTTGTTGCCAGAAATTTACATATTTTAATCAGAAATTGCCGATTTCCCAACGGCAATCAATTTGCTGGCATCGTTTCGGAACCACTTTCTGATTTGGATCCAGGCTTTCAGGCTAGTGATTGCCTTGATCTCATTTGCTGGCCAGTTGCAGTTCCAGCTTTAGGCTCGGCTGGCTGCCAGAAGCTTTAAATTGGAAGTAATCCCGTGTCAACGCCTTGAATATCCAAGGATTTGCAGGCTGTCAGCTGTCCGCCGTCGTCGCGACCAAAGCTTAAACCAATCGCTATGCCTGGCAGGATGATAAATGAGTCCACCAGGTTCGCTTGTCTGTTGCTCCTTGGCAAATTTGCATTTAATTTTAAAGTGTCTGTGTCGAGTTTCCTTGGTCGAGTCAATAAAATATCAAATTAGCATTTGGGCCCAGAGGCTTTTGTAAGCCCTTGAAGTTGCTGCTTCAGTGTCCGCAGGCGTGACTTTTCCACACTGAGAAAGCCATAAACTATGTAGCTGGAATCCCACTTGATGGCCGCTATTAAATGCTAATTAAGTATCGCTTCTCTATTTCAAATGGTTATTCAGCTTGGAAATTAATTCCAAGCCTGAACTTATTTGGTCGGAAATCTTGTCCGTTTATTACCATTAAGTATTTCAATTTCATTTGGGATAAATGTTGAATTTCTTGCCAGCAGCTTAAAGTGCTTTCCCAGCTAATCCTCCATAAGCCCCGACTCCCCTTTTGTTATTTAAATTCCCCCAATTGTCTGCTTCCGTCCCGGCCACATTGTTTTCCTTGGCTTTTGTGGGAAACCATTGCGCAATTAATACAATTATCACATTTAATGCTCGCGCACAATGCATATGAAATTTTGCTGAGGAAAATCCCACGGAAGGGGACACACTGCTCTGCCTGTCAGGAGCCTCGTGCCAAAGGCGGAAGAGTTTCCCGGGGGAAACGAGGGAAAGCGGAAGTCTAGGCCATTCAATTACACCTGCTTGCCGCCATGGCGGTGTCTGGATGTATGTGTGTGTGTGTTTTCCACAATTTTCCTCTTGGCACTCGTCGCGCCTCGGAAGTTTGCCAACAATTTTATTACATTTTCGTTTGTCGACACTTCTGCACTGATTTCGGTGTAGCTGTTGGTAGTCGCTGCTAACTGATGTTTTTGTTGGTACTTGCTGTTGCGGTTGCTTATTACTTAGCAGCAGCAGCAACAACAACAACGGCGGCTCGCAAGTGCCAACAATAATAATTGCAACAGCAGCGACAAGAGCAACAGCAAGGACACGAGCACAGTGCTGTCTGCCAGGCAAAGTTTTTTGTCAGCAAGTGCCAGGAAGAAAAAATAAAAAATTATATACAAAAAGCTTGGAGCAGGAAGGCTAACATAGAAAGCTGAAATTAGGAATACCCTTACTGAGGGATAATTGGAAATACCCTTACTAATAGCTAAGTCATTTATGGCAGCTAATTATTAGTTTTGGCCTTTAAAAGGTATGTTAAAATATATTTTCCTTATCTTGAATGGCTCCAAGGTAATGTGGATTTAAGCTACAATATTTACATAAAAACAAAGTTTTTTTGAAATGTAATAAAATTATTTATGTAAACTTAAAAAAGGCTTCAGGACACATTAAATATTATGCTCTTAAGGTTTATGTAGTTTTACTTTTATTGTTCATATTCTACTTATGCCTCTCGGCTTAAAATATATAACTATGTAGTTATTTTTATTTATTAAAAATTATAAAAATATGCTTTTCCCTCCTTTGATATTTTATGTTTACATATTTTTCAAATGGAAAGCCTTTAGGATGTTTTCAATATAAAGTTTTACTTTTATTTAAGAAACATTTCACAGCTCTCCCCTTATGTAACTAATAAAGGCTTCATGTCCTGGGAATGCTACCCTCTAGTAGGGTATAGCTTAAAAAATAAAAACAAACAACCGTGAGCTGAAAATGCCACATAAAACATAAATGAATAACAACAACAATTAGCAGCTAAGAGAGACAGACAGAGACCGGTTGATAGACTCCTCTCGCTCCCTTGCCATTTGGCAGCGGCAGGAAATCGGCGAAAAGGAAAAATCCACTCTTGCTCCGAACATTTTCGGTTATTAAATTTTCAATGGGAATTTGAATTGCTCTCTGGCTGCCAGATCCCTTTACTTCGCCCCATCCTGTTGGCCTCTTGTTTTCCGGCTAGACGCAAAGTGTTAAAACATGTTACACAGCAGCAACTACTGGGAGGGAGGGAAGGATATACCGAGGTAGTTGCAGCGAGATTCTGCTTGTTTCCCTCCCTTGTTTTCCTTTCTTTTTTCGTACAGATTTAATTAGTTTTTATTACCACAACACAGCAAAAAAAAAAAAAGGTTTGTTGCTGCATATGGAACTTTTCATGGCTGTCTGGCGCTGTCTCTTTTTTTCGCCGACTCTACCTCTCTTTCTGTCTGCTTTGACGGCTTTGCCTAGTAGTTTTATTTTACATTTCCTACTTTTGAGTCGTCTAGTCTTCGAGAGGTATTTCCATGGCACCCGTGCTGTATTTTATTTAAATGGTTGAGGTTGTGTTGCGAAGTGTGTCGCAGACATGTTGACACTAATATCCTTGTTAGCACAGAAGAAAGGAGGTGCATCGCGTCAAGGGCATCATTAGGCGGCCTCGAAATGAGATATGTATATTTTTGCTATGGAAATTGGGCGAAGCATCCAAAAATTATGGACATTTTAAACATTGAATTAATGATATTATAAATACCAATTCAAGGAAACTGAAGGAGGAGGAATTTGGTCCAATATTTTAAACAGAATATTGGTCAATCACTTAAATATCGCAAACGTAGGAAATATTTAATACATAACATTTAATTAATGATCGACCTTCGCTCGAGTATCACTAAAATATGAAATATCGATTTTTTTACAGTTCTATTTTATAGGTCATAGAAAGAAAGGTTAAAATTAATTTATTAAAAGCGACTTTACACAATGAAAACCATCAAAAATATAATAAAAGATACCCTTTTCCTCTTATTTAATCTGTAAATCTGTATTAAGCTGTTTGATAAATTTACAATTAAGCCCAGCCCAACTCCTTAGCACAATGATCCTGATTATACTTTGAGCTGGCTTAGTTCATAACTGCCAGATGCAAACTTTACTTCCAGGCAGAAACAATATGGGCGCGGGGCTGTGTAAAATGTTGGACTGAAATGATTGCAATATTTGTCTCAGCAGTTTATCATTTTCCGGCTGCCCAACAAGTTATCTCAGCAGATGCAATTTGCCGAAAAACAACAATCGGAATGAGGATTGAATGGGGGAATGACACCAACAACAACAACAGCACGAACAACGAACGATAATGAAAAACCACAAAATTGATGCAAAACTTTGCCACTAAATTCACAAATTGCTCAAGTTTTAAAGTTTCGACAGGCGGGAAGGGTTACGGCGGTGGCTTTCACCCAGGATCAAGGGTGTGTGTGGGCAGGATGAGAAACTATTCAGAAACAGAGATTTGCAGCATCCGCAGTAGGAAAAGCTGGGAGCGGTCTTGGTTGGGAATGCAGATTTGCCTACACTTAGAAAATCAAAATACAAATATTTTTTAACGGCAACTTTAAAAGTTTTTAACTGTTTTGTTTATATATTTTGTAATATTTTTTCGTTGTGCTTTAGCATCTGGAGTTATTTAACTCAACTTTTGCTTTAAAGTTCAGTTTCCCATAAGAAAAATATATTTATGCCAGTAGCTATGTCTTAATTGTTATTTATACTGTGCTTGCTTGGAAGATGCCCGGCAGAAAAGTTTTAAGCACGCATTGTGGAGCAATTTTTTTAAAAAATAGATGCAAATACAATGGTTACTCAAAATCTTACCTTAACATGGTACAACATAAGCTTAAGACTTTGTCTTAGCTTCGTCCTTATTTATAGTTCTAAAAATGTCTTTGTTGCAAACTTTTTCGATTCGTGTATCTTGGCGTTGCCTCGGTTGATAGTGTTGCTGCCTTCATTTAACTTCCGTTGAAGGTTTGCTAGTTGTTGGCTTGCTGTTTTTGGTGCTGCCACACTGCGGTTGTTTTGCCTGCGTTGAGTTGGCTTAGTTGAGTTATTAAAAAGCAATTTGTGGCCGTCGCTAGTTTGGGAATGTGTGTGGCAGCAGATTGAGCGAGCAGCTGGGCAAAAAGTTGCCGCCAGCAAACTTGTTAGCACGCAGACGGGCATCAATGGGTTAAGTAAGCAGCTCAGCAATATTGAGCCAATCAATTGGCCAACAAGGGGATCCTGGCCGAATCTGATGAAGCGCTAGCAACTAAGTTTGTTTAAAATAAATCTTTTAAAGGGGGTTATTTCTAAATATAATTGACCTTTTAGCTGTGGTGATTATACTTTACTATTGATTTTTGAACAAATTTATAGTTCTAAATTTTATATTTAAAATGTATTATCTATTATTTAAGTAAAATACTATTTTAACCCTCGGCCTCCTTAGCTACCACATATTTTCTGGTATTTAAAGAATCTCCTCTGATCGTTATAAACGCATTAAATCTACCACTAATGCCGAATCAATGCCATTGAAAATCCCCCCAACCACACAAGTTCATATTCAAAAGCAGATTATAAATATTTTGTCTATGGACTCTTCTCCCTTTATTCCTTGTTGCTTTGGCTCTCCTTTATAACGATTTCAGCTTCAGACCAAGTTCATTTGCCGGCGAACAAAAGTGTGCTATAAATTCCATGCAGCCACTAAACCAACTCCGGAGAAAACTAGAAAATCGTTAAATAAAAAAGGAAACTGCATAAAAGTGGGAAAAATGGTGGGATAAAATTGCATGCAAATAAAGCGAAAATCATTATCTGCACATGAAAATCTGGTTAACTTCGTTTAGAGAGAAACCGTGTAAAAATAGAGCAGGATGAAGGCGGAAAGTTCGCCGCGGAAAATGCAAACATTTTTCAAAATGCAGTCAAAAAGCCAGCAAACAAACACGGGCGGAGACTAAAATGCAAATTCTTCTCAAGTGGCGGCAGAGGCAGAGGCGAAGGTAAAAGGTAAAAACTAGGTGCCAACAAGTTTGCGGCGTTAAAAGTTGTTGAAAGGGGGCAACTTTCATCATGGAGAGAGCTGCGGGAATCAGGGGATCCCCCATATATTATGTTAGTCGAGGCAGCCAGGCAGCTGGCACCTGAAACAGGACTAACAATAGCAACAACAACAACAGCCTTGGCTGGCACTTGCATTAAATAACGGAAATGAAAACAAAGGACTTCAACTTCCGGTCCGGACTGAGGAGGGCGGAAAAAAGAGAGAGCAGTCGCCGAATTGCACTCGAGTGAAAGTAGAAAGTGGCAAGTGGAAAGTGGCAATGTGGCATTGTGGCTTTTGTTATTTGCCTCTCACCGCTCGCTTTGATTGCACTGCCAGGTGTGTTTCTCTCGGCTTGGCTCCGGATGGGTTATTCCCCCATGTGGCATAAATAATTTGCACTCGGCGGTGGAACAAAACGCGAGGCGAAGTTGGCACTTGTAGCGCTTTAGTTGCAGGCTTCCAAGAATCCCACTGACGGCGGGTATGGGAATCCCCTCTTTCCGGAAGTGGAACGGTGTACGTGCCCTTGTGGCTTGCCTTTTGCTGCTGCAGAGTTTTTCCGTTGATTGCATTTGTTAGTGCTGCTCAAGTGCAAGGACATGGCCCGGGAACAAGTGCGTCTGCTATTCCTCCAGCCGCAATAAGGGATGCCCTCCGGGGAGGTGTACTTTTTCAGATGCTCTGCTTAAGAAAAATCCTTATTTTATAGTAACAATACAAAATAGTAATATAATACAAATTAGGAAATTATAATATCAATATTTTGTATATTTCTTGGAATATTTGAAGGTTAAAATAGTACGATTTAAGGATTATTTCAGCCAACTTTTCTGCTCTGTAAAGTGTACTCCCGTGTCGATGTACACGCGCTTCAAGCCCTGCTCCCTGATAGTTTTACGTTCTGCCTGGGAAAAATGCTAAATAATTCAGTCTGGGCCAGCTTTTCCCCGGCTTTCCGACCAGCTGCCTGGTGTAGCACGTGTATGAATAAGTGGACGGGTTAGCTTGATAACAGCTGAAATTTATAGGCAATACAGTGGCTCTGGCCACTTGCGGCTGAGTCCGCTTAATAGAATTGCAGCGGCACAAGGGCTTAAAGCCGCCGAAAGTAACTAGATGTGGCCCAAAAAAATAAGGGCCAAAGGCGCGAAGTTCAAGTTGAAGAACAGAAATAGGAACAGGAGCGAGAGCAGAAGCTTTCAGCCAGTTGAATTTGTATTTATGATGACATTAAATAGCCGCCGAAAAAAGGGAAAAGGCGAGTTGGAGAAGGGCTCAACTGAGGCGACTGGAGTTCGTAACCAGGCCAAGATAAATAGGAAAACAAAAACCACTCAAAGCAACGTAAATTGAGGATCCCCCTGTCCCGGCTGGAAAGCGGGGGGAAAACTTTTCCGGAGAACTCGGACTCGGCGGTGGTCAACTGGAGACCCAGACGGCTCAGCCGGGAACGGGGGACACTTAGCAAAAATTTCCTTTTCTCATTTTTTGCGCGACTTATTTTCTTATTCATGTTTACTATTTTATTGTGGCCCCAAAGGAAGCAGGCGGCCGGAGCGGAAAACTTAGCGTTAAATTACTGGCAACTCTCGAGGGCATAGAACCGAAAATGGAAATTTATGTCCCAATTGCATTTTCGGGTTTCCCGCTCTCGTTATCTCCCACCCATCGCCATCCACAAAGAAAGTTTGCTCAGGCAGATTATTGGTTTTTCCTGAGTTCAGCCTGCCAGCCTCCCGGCCTGGCCTCCCCCTCATTTTCCGCTTTAAACTCGCCGCTTCCGTGCTTCCGTGCCGTCTAATTGTATTAAATTTGCATTAAAATTGTAAAATTTCCCGAACGCATTAACAGGCCACAGACAGATTCCGGCCGCAGTGAGAAATTAACATAAGTACACGGGGAAATTCTGTAAAACACTTAACTTGTCGGCCGGCAGGACGGGCGCTCATTAAGCCATGTGGCATATTAAAAGGCAATTTAATACTTTATTGACTCGGCTTCCGTTGGAGAGAGAGGGGGGCGCGGTCGGACCATTAATAGAAATCCACTTTAGTGCGGAGTCCCCGGCGAGGGGAAGTCCACACCAGTCATTTATCATTTTGCCGCGGACATCTCCGATCTTTGGTCGCGACGACGGCGGGCACTTGACATCCAGCAAATCCCCGGCTGAGGCACGGGATAAGTTCTGTTTTAAAGCTGGAATTCTGTAGAGAAATTTGCAAACTGGCCGCCAAATCAAAGATGATATCTCCGCAGCCTCTGAGGCAAAAAATAAAGCTGAAACGAAGCCGGCGAATTGATTGCCGCTGGGAAATCGGCAATTTCTGATTAAAATATGTAAATTTCTGGCAAGGAAATATCTAGGTCTTCAAAGGGGAATGATTACAGAGACGAAACATTTTCCGAGAGCATTGCACAAATTATGAGAAATCAAAATCGTGAAATGGAAACCAAGACAGCAGTAGCATCTATTGGTGTCCCCACAATTTCCCTCAATGTCCATTTGCAATCTGCCATCTCAATGGCCTTCCTCCTATCATTGGGAACCCATCTCAGAGTCCTTTACAGCTCCTCCGGCTTCTCCTCCTCCTGATTGGCCTGCGCGATTTCTTGAGCGGATCAACGCAGTGGCAAAACAAACTTATGTTCTCCCTCCCATCCCTCAGAACCCCCTTACCCAGACAACTGCCTAAGACCCGTAAACAGCTGGAAGCCGTTGCTAACAAGTCTAAGCCTTTGCGGGAGGCTTCTGGCCCGACTACTGATTCTGGCAGGACCGAGAAAGTAAAGAGGAAGCCGCAATAAAAACATGGAATATGGTTGGAGAAAGTGGTAATAGGGAGGATTGGTTAGCGATTGCAATTGAATTCAAATTCCGACATTCCACTTCAAAGTCTCGATGAAACCGAGACGAGCAGCTCCCACTCTGGATTGACTTCGTCTCCGGTTCCAGCTTCAAGTGCGTCCTCCTGCACATCCTTATTCCTGTTTATCCCGTTAAGCTCGTTTGCCACGGCGCCATTCAAGTGGGTTTTCCCCTCCTTCCTCCTCTCTCATTTTCCTTGGTTTTTTCTTCTTGTCAGGAGGCGTGGGGCAAGGACATCCGTGAATGCGATTCACCAGCCCTTCAGAGTCCTGCTTTGTTGTTGGGTTTAAATATTTTATTGATGTCATTTGGACAATACTCCGCCAGTGCTCACTTGGATGCCTCAGTTCAGATCTCTTATCCACACTCCACTCCCCGAATGTTTTATTGCTGGCTTGTTGATATTTTTATCATTCCTCCTCCTCCGGTTCTCTGCTCCCTTGTCCTTACATTACTGCGCTTTAAGTGTTGTCCTTCGATTGTTATCCCCCTTCCCATTGTTGTCCTTGTTGTTGCTTAAACGCTCGAATCAAATCAAATTTGATATGCCTCATTTGTGGCAATAACAGACATTGAAAGGGATGAGAGGGGAAATGGAAAATGGGAATGCAAGTTGGCTTATTTAAATTGCAGTTATTGGCTCGAAGTTTTTGGGGTAACTGAGTTGACCAGCATGGGAAATATTTATCTTTTCAATTTCATGAAGTTACTCCTTGGCCACGTTCCGAGTTCCTATTCTTTGTGTTTGGCCCGATAAATTGAACAATTTCCCATTTATGCGAAATGCACTTACAAGTTTTCTTTGTTCACATTTTCCCAGCCACATATTTTTACTTGCTCCACGGCTGTGCCGCCTCCTTAATAAACTCTCCCCTTCCTCTGCGGAAGATAAAAAGTATGGCATGTTCCGCACAAAAAACTTTTAGTCGTACTCGCATATGTTCGCCTCCCTCTATATTATATGACTGCCACGCCCCCTTAATCTCCTAACCGAAAGGCATAGCTGCGTTTCCAGGCCGGAATTCCTAAAGAATGTTGTAAGTTTTTTAGCTTTTCGTTTGTTTTCCTCGGTTGGTGCACGAAATTATGCTACGATTTTGTGGAATTGGCTGGGAAAATTGGCCCGGAATGGAATCTTGAAGCATTCTTGTGGTAATATTTCTGCGTGGAAATGCATTTCTCTTATGCAAAATAAAGTAAAGCTAAAGTGGGTAATGAGAACAATTACCAAATGCTTTTTGCTGAGTAAATTCAAATGTTTTCTGATCAAGTTTTTTGCTTGAAGTGATTGCGTTTTCAAAAACATCGGTATATTGCCCCAAAAAATTGTTGACACAAATGAATTCCAGCTAGTATTCTTTTCGGGTACTGCTTTAATATAATCTTAAAAGAATTCCCCTTTAAGAAAATACACTCGTGTTAAAGACAGAAAAGATTCCGTCATTTAGGGAACCTTTTCCAGGCGGCTCCTCCGCATCCTTCAGTCTCTTCTCTCGATAATCGAAAGCTATTATGCCCACATTAGTCTGAGTCCCAGATTTTCCGCCTCTGTTGCTGTTGTTGCTGTTCTTGTGGGTTGAGATGGTGTCTCCTTTTATGCAAATATTTACATATGCTCAACGACGACATTGGCGGCTGCGGCACGCTGTTCTCTCGTGTCCTTGTCACCCGGGGGTTGGGATGGGGGATGGAGTCCTGCATCCCCTACGACATTTATTTTTCGATTGTTTGCAGAGGCTGGCTCTGCCTTCCTCCCCCGCCCTCTTAAACGTGTGGCTCCTGTCTCGCTTGTCCCGTATTTTATTGTTATTTTTCCTATTAAATTGCGTCGGCTTATCGCACGTTTAAAATAGCAACAAAGACAACAATATGGCAGGCCGTAGCCCCCCGGAAACCGTTTGAATTGTAACTTTTAACTCCATTTATTGTAAATTGTTGTCTGTACAATACGTCTCCCACCCACTTCTCCGAGTCCCGCTCTTGCCACGCCCTGCGGGCATGTTGCGTGTAGGCGTGGCATCTATCATTACAGATAAGACAGAAAATAAAATGTGGCGCGTGCTTTACGATTTTCTCGAGGGCAGGAGCGGGCTTCGAGTTGGGGCAGGGAAGGAGAAATAAATTCCATCGATTCGAATTTTCTTTAAGGGATATTTTTTCCTGTTTTCGTATTAATATTTTTTGTGTTATATTGAATTTTTTGGTTTATTTTTTTTTTTGGAAATAATTAACTATTGATATTAAATTATTAAACATAAAATTAAATAACCTATTAATAAAAATGATAATTATTTACTAATAATATAATAATATTAATTAAGACTAGCAAAATATAAAATGAAACGATCTTTAAAGTGGCATTTCCTAGTTTCCCCAATATAAATTCAAAAATTATTATAAAAAATAATAAATTTAAAATAAACTGTAATCTATTCTTTTGTACATCATATATAAGCTTCCCTTATTTGGCTCGCCTTAAATCTAAACTGTAGTACCACAAAGCACAAATGTATTTTGTATCTAGTCTAATTCTTAGGTCAAGAGCATAATTATTTTGCATATTTCTTTCGACTGCTGAAAGGCAGGGAGACTGAGTTGCCTGGTGAAAGGCAAACAAGTTGAATAGCTGTCGACTTGTGGTTGACTCTCTAATACCCACTTGAAGGAACGAAACCCTCTCAAGTTCACAACTTGTCTATCTTTTCAGCTGCCCGTCCAAGCATTCCAGTCTTTTCAAATTGAATCAACACAATTTTCTTTGCCAGAATTATCATCATCGTCATCATCATCACCAGCATCCTTGTAGATGTCGCTCCTGTTTTCTGTACATATATAAGTGACCAAAGGACCTGAGCCCTTCGTCCGGGGAGCCGAACTTTTTGACAAGCCACTTAATTACAAAATAATAAAGATTTTTGGCTGCAGACAGTGGCGCTTTCATTAACACAATTCCGAGCGTGTCTCCGCCCACGAACTTTTATTCTAATTTCAGACTCGTCGCTGTCCATAATGACCTGGTTACCAGGCATTTCCATTTCCATCTCCATTTCCATCGCCACCTCCCCCGGCATCTTGGTAATTTCAATTTGGAGCATCCTCGGACCCACTTGTGGGACTCACGTGGCCCGCTCCTGCGCGGAGGCTCGCCTGTTTGTCTGATTTGATTATTAATTGAAATTATGTTTGCCGCGGCAACGCGCATTGAATTTCTGACAGTTTTGTGGCAGCTCTGTGGCAGGGATTTCCAATTTACCCCACGAAGGTCCCTTCAGGCCGGGGCCGTGGCGGAAAATCCATTTTGATTATACGGCCAATACGAGCTAATTGTTATTGCATTGTAAGGTTAATTACCTTGATAAGCACTTTTCGAATTACATTACATTTTTATTTTCTAGAAGGAGCATGGTTATGTGCCAATTTAATATATTAACAATTATTGGTAGAGTAAAAGGAGAAACCTCGGAGATACGAATTTCTTAACTTCTTAAAAACTAATCACAACAGAATTCCGTACACGGTTTGCTTTATTCAAAAATTGAAAGCTTGTATTGAAAATATAACAAAATATACATTTGCCAATTTGTGTTATTAATTGATTAATTATTCAAATGTGCTGTAACTAACCTTTTAAATTAACCTATTAAATTTATTATAATTGTAGTTTATAAATTTCGCATTCTAAGCCTCATTCTACGGTGTTAGTTTTTGACTTTGGCTTAAATTCCTTACGAAACTTATGAGTGTCGTCTCCTTAAAGCATTTAGCATTTATAATATTCCATTCTTCGATAGGCTGTTTCCACGAATTGCCCGTGGCGGACCCCATTTTGATATGCCGGAGCATGTCGGCGTTGGTTTCATCTGGCGGAACCCGGAGCACCCTCCTCTTGCCGCCTGACATTTATGATGACAGGCGGTCATGTGGCGGTACGAGTGTGTGCCAGCCTCATTCGTTACCATTCCAACTGATGTTGACACGTGCTACATCATCATAGATGGCGATTTTCCCGCTCCTAGCCCTGGCCCTACCCCGCCGGTTTTCCCTCTGACGCTTTCCTCGGAGGCACGTACAAAACATAAAAGTAACTGCACTGCGCTTTGTTGAAATAGTTGCAAAAGGAAACGAGCAGCAAAGCACCAGAGGGCCGGCACAGGGCAAAGCGAGGAAAAATTAGAAAAGAAAGAGGAGAGGGGGAAAACGCAGCCCGACACACACAGGACGTCCAAATTCGACTGGACTTCAAAGTGTTCAAATTGCAGCGTCACGGAAAGTGCGAGAGAGATTTCCGTAGAGTCCTAGGGTGCAATGCACCCGGCACAAAGCCAAAAAAGGAAAACAAAAAGCCAAGGAGCGAAAAAAATTGTCCAAATGGAGATAGACAGCGATAAGCCTGGAAAAAACTGCATAGCCTAATGACGGAAAGGATGCCGAGAAAAAGATGTTAGCAGAGAGGGTACACAAAAGATACAGGATCTTTTTGAAATGCCTGCTAAATCGATGTCCTGTGAAGAGGAGGGTAGCTTTACTCATTTAAAAGAACTTGTAGATAGCTCGTCTATTTTTTTTAACTCATTTAATTAATAAGCCTTACCGGTTGAACTTATTAATTTTCTTACTGTATTTATATTGACAGCACATTCGTTGTGGTTTTATTACACTTTTTACTTACTATATTCTTAGCTACTTTAAATTGGTTTAAATTGTCCCCCTTAAGGCCAATCACTTTTCGTTCAACCCAATCACATCACCTGTAAGCCACTTTAAGCAAACATTCACCCCCTTACAATGGAAGACACACAAGGTTGGGTAACTTATAGCCAAAAGGTTGCATCTCAATGCTTACAACCGCCCACACAATTCCCAGTGGCTGGATGGGTCCTGGGAGAGAGCACCGATGGCAACTCTCACTTGACTGCCCCGAAAGTGCATTTCATGTTCAAATCAAAGTAAAGGTTGCCGCCAGCCAGTCCCCCGCACCTTGGCCCAGTCGTCCCCTCACATAGTTCAGCTATACTGGCAATTTTTCAATGATGTGATGACTATGGATGCCAGGGCTTTAAGAATTTATGAAAATGAAACTGATGGTTGCCATGGCCATCAGATACGGCAAAAGCCAAAGGAAGCCGGCTGGGGCTGGGGCGAAAACAAACAGAAGTCGGTGGCTGGAACAACAACAAAGATCCCTCGGCGGAAGAAGGATGGCTGGGTCGGGAAAGGTTCCCAATGCCATTACCACAATGCAGTCATCGTTGTTGTGCTTATATATCCTTGCAATGATTTCCAGCGTCCTGTTTACTCACGTCTCCAGCCCTCCGTTCCTCCGCCGCTCCCCTTGGCTGCTCAGTGAACTGTGAGAGGAACTGACGGCCCTGGCCGGGAATAAATTATTAAATCATATACCGTTTTAGTGCGCTTTAAGCCGCGCGATTCACCTGGATATTCCCTTTAGGGATTTTCAATATTTAGCTAGCTTTAAATATTCTTTGAAAAAATATTTCATTTGATTTACCAAGCCACAATAAGCAATTATATAACTCTATCCTTCAAATTATATAACTAGAAAAGCTTTTGCTTTAAAATTTATTGTATTTAGAACTTTTGCTTAGTAAAAGGTATACTTCCCATTTATTTAAATAAAAACTTAAATTTCTTTGTGGTTTTCAGTGCATTTCCGCTCTTTCTCCGTCAGCCAACTTAAGCCAGTTATGAATACGAGAGGCTTAGACAACAAACAACAAATTTCACAGTCAGCGCTTTGTGAAAATCTTCATGCAACTTAAACGCAGACGCACAAAAAATGGGCGATTCCTTCGCTCAAGCGCTTAATTGAAGTGGGATAAAGACGATGAAAGGGAGTGAAAAAACTGTGGTATTTCTACAGGGCTTTGGGCCATAAATCCCGTAATTTCAGACAGCGAGTGGAAGGAAGTTCCCACAATCGATAAGCCCTTAATTGGCCGCACGAAGGCCATCTTGATGCAGTCGCAGGAGGCTGATTGGCTTAGCCGTGAAATCAGCAGAAGTGAGAGGGCTAAATGATGTTGAAGTCGCAGGATTATCGGGGCTCCCAAAGGTTATTCCACCTCTGTGAAGGTTTCATTAAAATGCTGCAGATATTCCATGAAAGTTTTATGCCTGACCCAAGGACCATAATTGCGTGAAGTTTTTACCCCAAATGTGGAAGCCACAAAAACAAGTAAGCCCCGCTCACATATGCTGCAATGAGAGGTTTTAACACGGGATCGGATCACATTGTAAATAAAACATTGCGGAGAATGACAGGAAGAGGGGGCACTGCTCAACATAAAATGAGCAATGGCCAAGTGGTCCATGAAACAAAATTCCAAAAAACTGTGAAAAAGGCAAAGGCAAAGTGCCGCGAGTGCCGTCAAGTGCGAAATTTAAATTTGCATAAATTATACAATGGCCAGAGCCGCGAAACAAAAAGATACAGACAACGGAAACCAACCACAAACACGAAGGACAAAAGCCCAAATTGTTACCAACACATTTTTGTGTGAAGTCATGAAATATATATGCGATAATCATGAAGGCGTGAGATTTGAGTGGTCATAAAGTGTTTGACGAGGAGGAGGAGGAGGAGAATGTTGGTGGGCGATGGTGGTTAAGGATGGTGGATGTGTATAGAACTGGGGTTCGGGGTCACCAAAATGACCAGGCAAAATATAAAATGAAGGAGATATAAATTACTTTTAAATTAAGGGTACCAGCTAAGGACTTAGCCTAATATATATTTCATTACAGTTTTATTTAGCAGATTTCATTCCTTGTTCTCCTTGCGTGAATTGATTCGATTAACACCTCTGTCCCATTAAAAATATTAATTATTATACCTTCGCAGGGTATTCGAATTTTAGTTAAAAGCTTGCTAAGTACTAAAGGAGTCATCCCAACATTATAAATCACATATATTTTAGATAAGCCTGAAATTAGCAGTACATTTTACTCAAATGTTAATTGAATAACTTTTGAAGTTCATGCTGATTTTTGATGCTAGAAAACTAGCACTGCATAGTTTTCTGAAATTAAATGAATTCATAATTGGCAGAGTTATGAAATTTTGTAAAACGTTCGTTACGAAAATACAATACTAAAATGTCGTCCAACTTATTTGCATTATCTAATTGTAATAACAGCAATTTACACCTAAATCTAAAGATTATTGTTTAAACTTGTTATCCAGCTTATGGTAATGACCAATGTTTACAATTGTGTTAACCAGCATTTGTTTGGGCCTATGAAAGCTTAATAAAAAAATGCTTTTGCTCTAAACTGTTTAATTTTGTTGTTGAATAGATCTCTGACTATTATGGTTGCACTGCATGCGTTTGTTCTTATATTGCTGATCATAGAGTCGTAGAGTAATTAGTAAACAAAAAATAAGGTTTCGGATATTATAAAAAAATAATTTAACCAATTTATCATATTGTTTAAGAAACACTACCGTGCCACTTGTATTCTTTAAACCAATTTTCTTCTCATTTCGTTAGTTTCTGATGCAGAAGAACTGCATGGTGACCTTTGTATCGATAGACTATTTTGCAATTTATTAGTCGAGGATATATCTTAAATTTTAATTAACACTGAAATGCCGTGAAAACTTATCCGGCGATAAGCGGCAAACGATAATTTATTTTACTGAAGTTTCGGTGGGAAATATCTCATATACCATTATATACCCCAAAGTAAGGAGAATGTAGCTGGACAATATCATACCTATGAGCTAATCCAAAATCTTATAAATACTGTTTAATATTTGCAAATCGCATCTGAAGAAACGTATCCGAAAAGCAACAATTGTCAGGAATATTCCCAAGCATTAATCACAATAACTAGCCGCAAGCCAACTTCACTGGCCAAAGCGGAGACCCGAAAAGCCCCATAAATATGCGGAACAACAGCAAACTATTAAATATAAACACGCACACATATGCATACATATATCCTGACTTAGTCCGGGACATTTAAGAGAAGGGCTCTCCCAAACGAAACCCGAAAACCGCAGCTTGTCATAATAAAGGACAGACTGGTAGGGGAAGCACGTTTAGATTGGCCTGGCAAGGGGCAGGACATCTACGAAACAAAAGGACGAAAGGGACCAAGGAAGAGAGAGGCGTAAGAGGTGATGGACACGGGATAGTCAAGCTCCTGGCGAGTCCCCTTCCCTGGTCCTTGGGAACGTGACTTTGTGATTTTATGAGCGTTGAAAATGCCACACGTACTCGGCAAGGATTTGCTTTGCCCAACACTCGCCTCCCTTCGAAATCCCCTGCATTAACACTCAACTAGTGGGGAGTCCGGGCAATGCGTTTTATGGCTGTGTTTAGTGAAAAAAAGGATTCAACTTGATTGCACCCCCAGGAATCTCTTGGCCAGATATTGGCCTTATGACGAATTTAATTGGCCCGCAAACCAAGAGAGCTGGCGGCGTGTAATCCCAGCCAATTAGGACCCTCAGACGATCAGAGTTAAAGAATTTTCAAGTCCGAATTCCAGGCCTTATGTTTTGGCTTTGGCCTTAATATAATTCCATTGGATTTCGGCTTGAGGCATAGCCGCCAAAGGATCCGATCACACTCCAACTATGCAACCAGGAGCAATTTAATGCAAAGTCGCCGTCTGTAAAGTTTTCGACCCTCGCTCCGCATGTTCCCTGGCTGTCTGTATTTTTTTAAAGCCCGGCGAAATGTTTCAAGTGCACGGAAATAAAAAGCAAAACTGCGGATACAAGGCAAAGGCACCGGCAAAGGCAAAAGGCATTTTTTCCGCCGGAGAGGAAGAAATTGAAAGACAGCAGTGGCCATAGCTATGGCCCGGCTGGCTGCGGATTTCCTGATGATTTTATTGGGCCGCCAGCAAACATTTTTGAGTGTTGCCAGCAGCGGCGGACTGCGGAATGCGCCAAAGTATTTGGTAACTTTTTTCCAACGCTGCCTGCCTGGCCTGCCACCGTTCTTTATTCTTTTTCCCAGCCGGAGGCCAGCCAAAAGGATGCGGCATAAAGGATTAAGCATGGGTAGCCAGCCAGCGGGCTTGTAAATTGTTAAGCAAGTTTCCTTTCTCCTTTTAAATTTCATCTTTCTCCTGCCGCACACGATGAAACCGAAGAAGACACAATAAAATGTTGCAAAATATTGAGCATTTGTAATGGGCATCAACAGGATGGCGACGGAGGCACACTCACCCACGCTAGAGCACATGCATCCTTAGCATCCTTTTCGCCGTCATTGCCACTACGGTTTAGTTCGCTCTCCGGTTCCCTTATTGCAGCCGACAACCTGCAGGCTACTTACGGCTCCGGTTCCGAATCCAGGCCAACACACACTCGGGTGGGTGTGGGTGCAGATGCGGGTGTGGGCGAGTGTGTTCCATTTCAGCCGGAGCCTCTCCTTGGGCTTTACGTATCGCTGCTTATAGACTATGGCATGGCTTCTGGGCAACTTACTTAGCGGTTGAGTGCAAATCTTATGCGAGTGTGTTTGTCTGAATACGAGTGTGTGTGTGCGAAGTGTGTGTGCGAAGTGTGTGTGCTGGTGTAGGAGTGTGCGGCGCGTGTGCATCTGTGAAGTGGCTGTTTTGTGGGCTTAAGCTGCAGTTACCATCATGGGTATGTTAAACATTTGGCCTGGTCCAGGTACATTACGTGAATGTGATTGAAATTAGCCGAAGGGTAAAGCCCAATCTGCAAATAGGGCAACGTGGCTACCAGAGGGTTTCGAAGGGAACAACAAGAAAAGATAATTAAAAACAATATTAATCTGCAGAATGAAATGAGATATCATCTGAAAATATATACATTTCTCAATAGCTGTTTGGAGTCGTAAGAACGGAGATTCTTTTCCATAACTTTAAGTGATTTCTGTTGTAAGCTCAAAACCTATAGCTATACTTATATATATGAACTCCTTAATCAACCCTCCATACGTCCATACCCCCATCAAGAGTACTTTTTTATTTTTAACTTAAGTCGATTCTGCTTCAATAATTCTGCTAGTTAGTGCCAAAAAAGAGTTCAGAAGCTCTAGGAAATAATTTTCAGAAAAATGTAAAGGATATCGACTATTATTCCAGCTTTTCTTAACATCAGGTATATTGTCCTGCCGACAAATGCTTCATCCTATTTCAATGTCAAGAAGTCACCGACCAGACGAGTCGGCACTTGAATCGTTAATCATTTTGCGGCAAGAAATTACGTATACGTCAAGTGTAACCGGTCAGATAAGCGGCGCAAAGAGAAGGGACAAGGTTAAGGTTTGAGTGGAACAAAAGGGGTTTATCGTTTGATAAATGGCCCCGAAGTTCGTCAACCCCAAGCCGTGTCTCCTTCCCATTTTCATATGTTTGCAGTTGGGTTCAAGGTGAACTTCGGAGACCCGAGATGAGCAGCTACTTTCAAGGGTAAAATTATGCAAATGAGCCCTCACATCCAGGCAGCATAGCAATTTGTCAGCGGTTCGGGGGCGAAGACAGACCCAGGCGAGTTGCCGAAAAACTTTGAAGACAAATCAATAGAGGCACTCGATTGCAATTAAAATAGTTGAGGGAAAGTTTTAGCCCCGCTAAGGACGTGACTGAAAGAGATTTACTTTCTAATTAGGCACTGGGGAAAATCAATATGGCATTTATCCCGCAATCTTTTTCGCAGTTCCACTTACTCAGCTTCATATCCTTCGAATCGACAAATGCAATTTTACAAGAAACTGAAGACAGACAATGAACTCCAGCCAAATAAAAGGGATTCTTTCTTTCTTTCGTATATATTTTTTGCAATCCACGCGCACTCAGGGCACAAATATCGGATAAGACTTCGTGTGATGGGGGGATATATCGGGGATACTGTGGGTGTTGCACATTCTTATGCAGCCTGTTGTCTGTCTCGCCGGCTCACCCCTTTGATCTCTCCCGACTGTCATTTAACTGTCAGTTTCGCTGCTTGTTTGTGTCGCTTAAACGTCGCCACAGGAGGCGCAAAAGGGCGGGGCGTGGCGGCAATACAAATGGGAAATCCTCTGGGCATATGTATGTGCGACTCCTTGCGGTGATTATCTTCGTGGCCTGACGGAGATTTTGGCTCGAATGCGCAGGAAATTGGCCAGGGATAATTGATAAAGAAAGCGGAAAGGAATTTCAATGATTGGACACTCCCATTCGTTGTCTGTAAGACCTTTTCTGATGAACCCTTGAGTGGGGAAACACTCGTAAAATTATCTTGGAGAACTTTCGATAGAGATTGTGAGTTCTTAAAATATTAAAATATATATTTTTATATTTACTGTAATGCATAATACCCTTTAACTTTATAAATGCATTATTTTTTACAACACTTAATTGGGGTTTGTGTATATTTCGATCATTTATTTCACTACTCTTGAACTCCTTAGACCTTAAATTTGATGCTGTAATTTGGTTGAATTTATTTCTACAAGAGTATATATTGCCTGAAGTACGTAGCTTTGGCCAGAAAACTTCACATCCTTCATTCTTTGTAACAAAATTATTTCCTTCGATGGCAACATTCTTTTTTTTTCGGGCCAGAAACTTTAAAATGCCAGCTCGCTCTCGGCCAAATTGATTTCATTGCACCCACTTGCTGTGGCTCAAAGGCGAAAAAGAAAATTTCAATAAACTAGTTAGCCAAGAGCCATGAAAAAGTGAGCAAGAAGGGAGGGCGGACTAAAAGCCAAATGGGAAACATATTTTAGCCATGAAATTTATGCCGCCACACACTAAATGAATTTCGCAGACTAAGGACCTACTGCGAAACCAGGACGCGAACAGTGGCCACAACAGCAACAACAGCAACAGCAACAACAGCAACCACAGTAACAACAAAGGACGAATGCAAACAATGCAGATAATTTAGTTGGCGGCGGATATTTTGCAACAAAAGCCCAACAGGGAAAGATATCAGGGGGGAAAGCGCGGAGAGGGCGCGGCGGGAAAATTCGGTTGGCCAACTAGGCCTGCCAACTTGTTTAAATTGGCGCTAACTCAACGGAAAAACAAAGAAGGCGAGGGGGTAAGGGGCGGGAAATCCATTGGCACGCCACAAAAATAGTTAACTTTGCGCAGGCAACGTTTAAATTATGCAAGCTCCACAGGACACTGGACCCAGGATGCAGGACACACGACGCTCTGGACTTTGGACTCTGGACTCACCATCCAGCTGTCCGTCGCCCCAGCCCGTTCTCATTTGTGTATGGTGGGCTTGTTTGTTTGCTAAACGTCTGTCAGGATCCACAAATGTTTGCGTTTGGCATTCAAAAAGTTCATGCAAAATGAAATTAAGTTGACTCGGCAGTGGCTTTAAGGACTTACACGAATCCTGCCAGTATCTGTATCTCTATCTGTAGCTTTATATGTGTCTGTAGCTGGGCCCCGCAAATGCAGCTCATTTAAACACATGTCACAATACTTTCGCACAGCTGTCACTTTGACAATTTCCTAGATGAGTTCCTGGCGATTTCGTCGGCGCTTCCGCATACCGAAAAAAGGCGAATCTTTAAGCCATCTCGCCGGGTGTCTGCTCCGCGTTGCGTAGGTCTGTCAACGTCATCATCGTCCTCGTAATGCGGCTCCCTTGCAGACACGAGGCACACACACACACACACACAGCACAACGCACATATCCTTCGGCTGGGAGAAGGTAGGACGGTACTCACGGCGAACGGTCGCCCTGCGCGGGCGCTCCGTTGAAAACCCGCGCTGTGGCAGTGCCCGTAGGGCTAAAAAGTGAATTCGGTGGTCAGGATGCAGTGTGAGAGTGGTCTCTAGACTCACCTGACGAGGCACGGCTCTTGCGGCCCTTAGGAGGCTCCCAAGCCCACCTGATCTGGCGAGGCAGATGTTGGCCAGGGGTAAGAGGGGATTGTTCTTCCTCAAAACTTTCTCTTCCTTAGCTCTTCCGCCGTTGCACTCTCTCTTCGGGTCAAATGTGGACGCCCCCACGTATTGTGTTGGTCATGCCAGCTGTCTTCGCTCGATCAGCTGCTGAGCAGTGTAGCGCAACGACCGCATTGTGCGAGTCTGGCAACGCTGCGCTGTCGCACCCCAGCGCCACCTGTGGAGAGAGCTGTCAGAAGCTGCTTGTCACGAGCTTCAGCCAACGATCGCTGCGGAAGACGTAGCATATATTCCCGGGCTGCTGCTCAAGATCCTTGGCAAGGAGTCGGAATTTTGTTGCGTCCCGTATGGATCGAGGTGCGCTCGCGGGGCCTAATGGTGGAAAAGGTCATGGATCGGACCGACAGCCATCCCCACCGCCATGGCGGAACACCAAAAAAAATGGGCTCTGGCGACCGAGGCGGGGCGGTATAACCCCCATCTCAATCAAGTCGGAGGGAAATATTCGGCCATCGAGGGAGGCTCTGCGTCGACCCGATTCCGGACGAATCGACCGTCTGTA
>VNJU01006012.1:0-19764 GCA_008042675.1 Drosophila seguyi | reverse complement strand
TAAAGAGATCGGATTTCTAGCAAAAAGTACACTTTTTGTTGGCTCAGGCAAGTTTGATTTAAAAACGCGAAGGGCAATACGGTTTACCTCGGCTGTTGAATATGTATCATCGTTGTTTATTAATATTCTATTATGAAGTCTATTTGTGATTTCATTAATTTTATGATAATACACTTCTATGGTTGAATCAACTCTGCAAAGTTTGAGTAGGTCCATAAGCTCGTCACTGTCTTGCTTTTCGCCAAAATTTTTTATTAAAATATCTCTTAACAGTTTCCAACTTGTAACATTGCCATGTCTGTGAATTGCAGGTCTGGTTAAACCGGTACATTTGTTCTTTATACTCCCGAAAAGAATTCGCCTAGTGTTATTATCGAATAATAAAATAGTAGGCATAACATTTTCAACTTGTGATATGAAATCAGACAATTGATTTGGATCTGAACCATCAAAAGGTTCAATGGATTTAATAAAACTAAGAACAAGATTAAATGATAGTTCTTCGTTTAGCTCCATTTTATTTGCACTTGCAAATTTCAGCTTACCACGCAAAAGTTTTAAACACACTTAACAAATGTGCTGATAAGTGTTTTGCAATTCCTCTTTGATCTATTTACTCCACGCCTTCGATTTTGGTTTTCAGCTCCATCCACTGAGATAAGTAGATCCAAAATTCAACGTTGATTGAGAATTCCTCTTTGTGCGGTGTTCACTGATCCAATATGCGAATTCGTTTACAGCAGAATCATCAGAGATAAGGCCGTCCAGAATTCACCGCTGCTTAGACTCCACGTGATTTTTTATTTTTTACGTAGAAATGTCT
The DNA here is from genome assembly GCA_008042675.1 of Drosophila seguyi. NCBI lineage: Eukaryota > Metazoa > Arthropoda > Insecta > Diptera > Drosophilidae > Drosophila > Drosophila seguyi. The sequence goes on along the minus strand of VNJU01006012.1, from coordinate 18,941 downwards.
TAGGCATTCACTCCTGTGTTTGCCAATTGTTTATCCTCGTCGCCAGTTATAAGATTAATGTCGAACTAGTCTCTTCGTAGTCGGCATCAATATTAAATAATAACAACCAAATCAGATCGATTGAATATAATTTATTGAGTGTCGAAGTGTGACGATCTACATAGAACTGGTCTCTTCTCTTTTACAACCGAATGGTTAAGCTTATGAGCTTTTGTCTTAAGATAAGAGTACCAATGAAAGCATCTGTATGTACGAACGTAGTCGATACATGACTATATATCTGTATGGCTTTGTTGCTCGCAACATTTTTTACTTCTGCGAAAAAGTCAGAACATATTTCTTCTTCTTCTACTTACTGCAAGGGTATATTCTTGCTGCCTATGAACACTGCCTGTCCTTCTTGAGCCAGGACATTAGAATGTCGATTGAAGTTCTGCATTTGTCTGTAACGTTGGCCAGGCGCTTTTCACCGTGACCACCGCAATGTCGTCTGCAAATTCGAATACAGCGCAGTACATGACGTTTCACAGGGCTTTCCGAAGGACTGAGCCCTGGGGAACGTTAGTCCTAATCATACTGTAGAACGCGGTCCTTATTTCTTAATTATTTATTATTTAGCAGATTTATTTTGCTTCATTGCATTTGACTTATTTTCAACTATTGAATATGATCAATATTCAACATGCGTAAGGCCTTTCTGCCTTGATGATGGGTGGCGAGCGGGGGGAGCGAGTGTCCCGAATCGAAGCGGAGGGCGCCTAGTTTGTATTTAAATGTATTATAATATAAATGAAGAAAAGGTAAAATGTCAACTGTTTTAGTTCCTAATATATTTCTTTCAGTCAAAGTCAAATGCGCCGAACGCAAATAACAATTTTTTATATGTGTGTGACTTTGCTTTGCTCACCCGGGTGTGTGTGCTTAAATTCAAATGGCATGTCGGTTGGTATCAACGGAATACGCGGTATGAGCACCATTTCTCCTTTCGGTTTTCCAGTCAATATTGTTATAAATAAGTCTGGTCGACCATATTTGAGGACGTATGACATTGCATCTTGCGTGTCTTCATGCATGTGACGCGGACTGCCGACATATGTGGATGGTAATATTGTTAAGCGTCCGATATCATTTGCATTACCATCATTAACTTTTGCATCTCGCAAGTGTAAATTTGCTTGATTGAATCGAAGGTAATTAAGACGTTCTGTTTCTATTTTTGCGTACATGTCAACAGCGTATTGATTGAAAAGTTTGCCACATCTCAAAATGAAATTGTCTTCTTGTGGGCGAATCATGAATCTGTACGAATAATACTTCATCGCACTAACTTTTTTTGTAAGTCACGACCTGTAATGAATGCATTTTCAAAAAATTAAAATGTCTTCATGTGTTAAAATGAATAGATATTGAATTTATATTATACTATACAGGTTTGTGGATTTATCATTGGTATATTAATATTATAGGCGTCATCAGCTTTCCAGTACAATAATGGATATTGTAATGCATCATAGCTGCGGCGAAGCCCATTTGCTCATTTCTTCGATGTAGCACGAGAGATTGAAACTGGTCCTCAACAATTACAATAGCCACATCATTGATTGTCGGTGCATTAAACCGTCTTGCATGCCTCCGATGGGTGTTCTATCGGCTTTAATAATGATTTTGTGGTTATCCGATGTCGTACGATCGAGAGCGACTTTGAATAATCGAACTAATTCATTGTGTTGATGAAAAAATGTTTGAAGCTCAGAAACAATTTGTCGCCTTGCAATCGAAGCAATTGTACATCGCCGATCCAATTTGCGATTTTCATCTCCAATAAAATAGATATATAAGAATTGATGATCGGTATCAGGATATGGTAATAATGAGCCAGCGCGATGATAAATCTGACCCTGATTCTTTACTATGTAAAGAAGAAGGAGGAGAAAGAAGGAGATAGGAGGATGAAGAAGAAGAACTAATCACCTTGAACGTCGGCATAAATTTGTCTCTAACAATTTTTGTCGCACCAAAAGAAGTCATTTGAAATGATGCATTATATTCTTGAATATGAGACAAAAAATGTGTCGACGTCGATACCATTCCAAAAATAAGCGAACGTAGTGGATCGGGTGGAGATTCAAATGTTGGCAATTTCACTTTGCCGTTAGCACAGCACATGCCATCTGTTTCATTTGGAAATTTGGCTGCACCACAATGTGCAAATCTTACCGTCATTACAGCCGTATGCACTGTAATCAATCGCACTATCGTAATTAAAAGCAGAAAGGAGCGTTTGCTGCAAAACACGAGCTCCCGCTCGCATTGGCCGATTTCGAGGTGGCTGGCTATCAAGAGATCGATTAGGTGAATTTCGATTTCGTGCATATCGATCTCTGTTATGGGCATTAATTTGTGCGCGCTGTTCCTCACTTTGCAATCTTCTATTGGACGATCAAGAAGAAGCATTACGTGTACGGCAACCAATATTAGCACGTCTTGGTCGGGGCGTTTTTTTAGCTGTATGATGAAATTTGAGGCACGATTATTTTATGAAATTTGTACACATACTTTGCAATAGCAATTCTTATTATTTAGATGCGAGTTTTTTTTTTTAAGTATGATTTGCAGTACTCAACTTTTAGATTCTACTGAATTAAAAAAAGTCTACTTTACAACAGGATGATTGACACCTCTTCGCCTACTATTGTATGCAAATTAAAAAAAATTGAGATAGAAAAGGGCTGTTTTTAGGGTTTATCCGGAAATTATTCGAGTTTTTCTCACCTTTTAAACTATCCCTAGACCTCCACGAACATTTCAAGACTAAGATTATATAAATCCGATCAGCGGTTCTCGATTTATAAAAACACTTGAAAACATATTGTCAATTGTTATACATATAGATATATGTGCAAAACTAAGTTATTGACAAAAAATTTTTGTGTTTTTAATATAAAATAGCCTTTCTTTTCTGTTGCTCTAAATATTGCAATCGCTTCGGGATTAAATTAACCAAGTTTTAGAGGACTGTTGTATTAACATTCGAGCCTTTTTCCTGCCTCTTTTCAGAACACATTTTGCTTTAAATGATCTTATTTCTAGGTCCTTAATTTATTGTAATAATCTGCCACCAAGAGATTTAATTAAAAAAGCGTTTTTTAAACATTAAGCCTCAATTAATGTTAGTTAAACTATATTTATGTAGCCAGTTAAGAATTTACTGTTGGCGAAATACATAATTGTTTGCCCATTCCTAACCGATTGCCTTCTTTAAATCTCTTACGTTTTAAATTGCCTTCCACCTCCAAATAATTCCAGAAACGCCTCTGTATGCCGTGCAACGTCTTTATTATCGGTGTTCTGTTGAAAGCCAAATTCTCGGGATGGAACTCTTTAGAAAAGGGTACCAGCTCATATTCGAAAAGATTCATGTATATTTACGCATTCATGCGACCAGGCACTCTGCGTGTTTTCAATTACCCAAAGAAGCTAAAAACTGTCCAAAACCATTAGGGAACTACCACCGTGGTTGCATCTGTGGCAAGTTAGCCGGTGATGCCTGGGGTCCCGCGAATACTTTTGTTTCCATCTGGCCCGTCTAAATTCAATTTTTTTTGTATCGATTAAGATGACATTAGGAAACTCGCATTTGTTGCACCCGTAGCCTAGTTATTGGAAATATCAATTCAGCTTTAATTTGGGCTTAGCTCATACTTGCCAAAGCTCGAATGTTGCGCTTTGGGCTGCCATCAAACTTAGGAACTGAACATTTGCGGTTGTTCGGTCCATACTTTTGAGGATACTTCTGAAAATCCATTATTGTATTCTGATGCCTAATTATTGTTGTAGCAATAAGACCCACATTGACTTATTTATAGGAAATAACTCAAAATAATTTATAATTTAATTTTTGTAAATAAAAACACAAACTTTATCACTTTGTTGCATTATAATATGTCCTGGTCCCGCTCCAAAAGTAAATAAAACAAATTTCACATTTATCAACATTCTATTAAAACCAGTTCTTCGTGTTCTTCTTAAGGGGGCATACACCTAGAGGGCAAAAAAAAAGCCAATTTTTTTTAGAGAGTCTATTTTAGTTATTGAATCGGGTTTTTTTATGTAAAAGAATACACTTTTAAGTTTTTTTTTTAATTTTTTTTTTATTAAAAAATTTTTAAAATTAACGGAGTAATTAATTTTTTAATTAAGGTAAAAAAAAATTTAGGTATTCGGTACCAGATACCGTTACCTCAAAAATCATCTAACATTAAAAAACCAAATAGTTTTTCAAAATAGATACTTTAATCTAGTCTTTATCATAGCCGATTTTAGAAATATCGATTTTTAACAAAATCGTTTGAACTTAAAATTGCGATTTTCATAAAAAAGTCGTCTTTATTTTCCCAATAAAAAAAAACTAAAAATCTTTAAGAAACCTACTATAAAGACTACATATTTATGTATAGAATAAAAAAAAACTAAAAATCTTTAAGAAACCTACTATAAAGACTACATATTTATGTATAGAATACCGCAGAAAGTTTCAAGTCAATCGGTTCAATGTTTTTGAGATATTTCTTGTACCGATTTGGAATGCATTTATTACAGAGGCCTTGTTGCCTTGCGCCTGCACAAAGGAGTTATAATTACAATATGGAAGGCGACGAAGGCCCCACTCGTTATCTATCAGAGAACTGCAAGAGTCCACTGTGCCGGTGGAACCGCGTAAATGTAAGGTGATTTTGACACCCTCGTGTTTTTCGTTGCCGGACAACTCAGTATAAGTGCCAGCCTTGCAATAATGCATAAGTGTGTCCCACAGAGCAGCAGTTTATAGCAGGTAGTTTTTTGAGCTGTGTGCGTGCTTATGTGTCAGCGCTTGAGCGTCGCAGGAAGGTTGGGTAAAAAAGAAAACATAATCTTGCGTTGTCCTTTTACTACCTGCGGCATCAAATGCGTCGCAAAATTAAATAAATTTGTTCTTATTAATCTTAAATTTTAGTTAACATATTCGTCATTTCACTTTTCATATTTCATATTTCATACTTATTTCTAAATAATTTATTATTCAACATATTTATTTTGCGTCATTGCATATTACATTTAAATTCAAGTCCCGCGATTAGCACAGGGGCGTCCACGAGCGTCTCGGCCGATCTCCTGCAGTACTTTTTTTAAAGCATATGTGTGCATGCTCAGGGCTCAATAACAACTAAAATATAGTTTGTATAAAAAATATTCTCTTAAGACTTGGTCCTGCTGTAGCCAGGCCTCTAAAGCCCTCTGCCCACAACTCTAGAAGGCATACTTTACCCGAGATCGTTCGGAACGCTCGAGCCACTCGGATAGCGCATAGCCTCTACGTTGACTCGAGCCCGCGCATGTAGAACTTAGTCCCAGTTCCTCAGCCCACACCAGCGCCGCATACAGCAGCTGGGAGGTGACGACGCTTGCCACCAGCCTCCTGGTGTTGTGCGTGTTTACTAGTAAGCGGGAGAGGGCTCCCACGGTCCCGCTAACCTTCTTCTGGGCGTACTTTAGGTGCTCCTTGAACAAATGCCGAGCATCGAGGGGAACGCCCAGGTATTTGATCGCCCTCTGTGACTTAATCGCGGCTCCGCTGACGTGAACAAGCTTTCTCTCTTCCAAGTGAACGGACGTGTTTTTTTCTTGCGCTCTCGTTTTGTATAATTTTTTGATAATATAATAATAATAATATAATATATTTTTTTAATATTTGATTTTGTGATTAATAAAGATCCCGTTAACTTCCTGTGCATGCAGATATTCGGTTTTGTGTATTTAATTGTTATTACATTTCAGTTGTGCTACTAGTGTTTGCTTTTGTATTGTTTGCTTTCCGCTTTGTGCCTTGCTCCCACGCGGATCCGCTACTGGTCTGCAGCATCTAGGCGGATCCCAACCTCCAGCGGTCGACACCTAACAGCAGCCTCCAGCGACACAGCCCTCGACCTCAGAACCAATTCCAAGAGTTTTGTGATCGAGTAGCAAGGAAGACTTGGCATCCGAATATATTGCGGGGTGTCAGGCCCGGACTACCGGCCGCTACTGGCAATGCCAAAGCCCTTATAGCTGTCCAACCTACGAAACAGATTTTTGTTTCAGACATCGGAAGATGTAATTGCCTTTATCCAAGGCAAAACTTGAGCCGAAAATGACAAAATAAAGGTGGAAAAATTCAAATTATCTTATGCTAGGGACATTTCATCTTTTAAAATAACTGTCCCTAATGCACTAGCAATTTCTGGCCAGAGTATTGGTTGTCAAGGAGTAATAATAATAATAATAATAAAAAGGTTCGTACACTGCGACCACTTGGATCTATTGTGCCCTCGTCCTAGTGTCGGAGCTATAGCTCCTCGAGCAGTCCAATCGTTCGCAAGAATGCGACGATGTCGCCTGGTCTAACAGCCCTCATTTCCTGGCTCCCCAAGTGGGCCAACCTCAATCGACTGTGACTGGGCACTCCTCAAGCAGGTGTTCTGGAGTCTCGTCTTCTTCCAGACTAAGTCTGCAAAGACTGTCCTCCCCTATCTTGAGATTATGCAGATGCTTGCGCAATCTGCAGTGCCCGGTCAGGAAACCCGTGACTATTCGAAGAGATCCTTTGCTCAACTCCAAACGATTATTGGTCCTCTTGCTGTTGTAGCTACCTAGCAGGCGTTTACTCTGCCCAGCCCCTTTCGACGACCTCCAGAAGTCATCGCAGGCAGTCATGAGATCCACACGACCGCACCCGCACCGTCCTCTGTAAGTGAGCCGTCAGTATACCATCTAATAGAATGTGGTTTCACATCGTAGGTGGTAGACATGTTGGTCCACTCCACTTCTGAAGTTTTTCTCAAAGCTGAACTTGGCCAATTGAGCATCCTGCGGATATTCCAGTAACAGGTCAGTTGCAGTCGCAGCAGAGTCAGCTGGATTTGCCCCTGTTATCCTCATGATGGATCTGCGAGCACTGTGCTTGATATACAAGTGCAGTGGTGGAAGTCCAAGCAACACGTCCAGAGCTGTGGATGGGCAAGTGCGCATAGCGCCCGAGATGCACGTGCAGGCAAGTCTCTGGAGTCTGCCCAGTTGCCTTCTCGTGACATCAAGGTCAGCGCGATTCGCCCAAACCACAGCTCCATAGCTGACTATGGGCCTCACCATAGAACCGTACATCCACAGTAGGATTTTTGGAAACACTCCCCAGTTTTTCCCTGCGAGAGATCTACAGCTCATTAGGGCCATAGTGGCCTTGCGAACAGCATGTTCCACATGCTGCCTCCACAGTAATCGCTTATCTAGTATGACTCCCAGATATTTGACTTCAGTGGAGATCGGTATTTCTTCGCGCCCAATGGCTATGGGCCGAATAGAGTTCAGCTTGTAGCGATTGGTGAAGGCGACAACAGTGGTTTTTGCTGGGTTGATGTTCAGCCCCACATCTCTGCACCAGTCTAAGCTCAGACTTAGGCCCAGTGTGATTCTATCGCACAATGTGCTCTCAAAATTACCTTTACAGATCAGGGTTATGTCATCGGCATAGCCTTGACACTCGAACCCATTTGCTGTAAGTTTAACCAACAGCTCGTCCACTACTAGGCTCCAGAGTAATGGTGATAGGACACCACCCTGCGGGCAGCCTCTGGTGGTTTGAGCTATTACTGTCACATTGTTGACAGTGATTTCCGCTATTCTGCTATCAAGGAGTTTGCCCAGCCAGGTCGTGAGCCCCGACTCAACTCCCCGCTGGAGACCGTCAACGAGGCTCAGGAGAGCCGATTCTGTTGACTTCCCTTCTCTGTAGGCATGCTGATGTGCATGCAGAGGACTTCGTACCAAGTGCGAGTTTCTAATGTGGTTATCCACAATCTTTTCAAGGGTTTTCAGCAGGAAGGACGTTAGGCTGATCGGCCTAAAGGATTTGGGATGAAATGGTTCTTTCTTCCCAACCTTCGGGATAAATATCACCCTAGCCGTTCTCCAAGCCTTAGGGATGTAACCCATAGTTAGGCTTCCCCTGAAAATACTTATAAGGAACAGCATTAGCTGTTCAATACTCTTTTGAGGATAGATGGGAATGATACCATCCATCCCCGAAGCTTTGTACGGGCTGAGTGTACTCACTGCCCACCTAATCTTTTGCTCAGTTACGATTGCTGCAGCCAGGCTCCAGTTGGGTCTCCCGTTGGGGATCCTTCCATAACTGATGTCTACATTGGAGATGGTTCTGCACAGAGGAAAATGAGTTTGCAGAAGAAGTTCCGCCTTCTCTTCCTCTTCCTCTGTGAAGGAACCATCCGCTCTCTTCAGGCAAAGCTCAGATAGTACTCTGCCTTTTGAGATCGCCTTAAACACTCTAGCCGCTGGTGCAGCTTGTTCTATGGTAGAACAAAATTTCCGAAAGTGAGCGCGCTTACTATACCGGATCTCTTTGTTGTACATTGTCAGCTTTTTGGTGTATAGTTCCCAATTGGCGCTGTTCTTCTTAGCTGTGTTAAACGGCTTCCTGACCTCTGCGCGAAGTTTTTTATTCCACCAGGGATTGTCCCTGCTGGACTCTACAGTTTTTTTCGGGACAGCTTGCATGATATGCATCCAAGATTGTCGCCCCTACTTTTCTTGAGAGTTGCTCAAGATCTGCCGGAGAGGATACTCTCCCACTCTGGTTCAGTCTGCTCAGATTTAATTCCAGACAGGACTGATAGGCTGGCCAGTCAGTCCGTCGTGGGTTCCTGATAACTCGGCTGAAGCTAAGGTTACTATGAATGTCGAACAGGATGATCCTGTGATACTCCGTCAAGGAGTATAAAGCTAAGAAAATGGAACGGCGACCTGTAGGAATAAGTCCAGACCAATGTGCCCTCTACGTCATCCGCTCAAAAAAACTAACAAATTCCCTTTCTTTTTTCTATCAGAATGCAAGAGGTTTACGTAGTGTGCTTTCCAAATTGTATTCTGATAGTCTCTCGATTGCTTCCCAGGTTATTGTGTTCATAGAAACCTGGTTAAGGCCGGAGATTCTGAGCTCCGAAGTTTTTCCAGCTGTGTTCACGAAATATAGGCTGGATCGGCCTATCAGACGTGGAGGTGGTGTCCTCATAGGAGTTGACTCCACTCTCGCGTCTGAATTAATAACTTTCGAGGAGTGCAACGATATTGAATTCCTTTGTTAAGCTATCAGTCAGTGGTAGCTCTATTTTTATTACTTGTTCCAACACTCCTCCTATGTCGGTGATTTTAATATCCCTGGGGCTATTTGGTCCTCAACTAATTCCACTAATACACTTTTTACCTCCTCACAGCATGATTTTATTGCTGGCTTTTTCGACATTTCGCTGTCTCAAGTCAATCATGTACGAAATTACCTAGAGCGCTTGCTTGCACTCTGTTTCGTTTCGAACCCGGCAAGAGTTACTTTAGCCAGGGCGGCGCCGCTGACGCTACCCGAAGATGCCTATCAGACTTCGAACGGCTGAATAACTTTTTATCTTTAATTGGTCTGATTTATACTTGTGCACTGACATGGCTGAAGCCATGAATTCTTTTTTTACTGAATGTGTTTCGTTATACTATCCATCAACCTCGAGTAAGCCTCCTTGTTTTACTAAAGAGTTGAGTCATCTCAAAAACAAAAAATCTAGCCTGTATTCTAAATATAAACGTACCGGTTCTCAATATGTCCTATCTTATATATCTCGCTCACTCTAGCTTGGTCGAGATTTACCGTGCTGAACGCGCAGTGTTACATAGTGTTATATAACTCGTTGTAAGGCTCAGTTCTCTGAGGACCCAAAACAGTTTTTGTTAACAATAAACGTAAGGAAATTACTCATCCTTCCTCGCTTTCCTATGAAAATACAACCGTAAAAATGATCAGGCAATTGCCGATCTGTTTGCGCAGTTGTTTCCAATTCCATTGATTCAAATCAGACTTATTCTTTCAGCATGCCCAAATCGAATCTAATTTTCAGTCTCACCTTAAAAGAAAATTCTATCCTAATATATTTTCTCCATGTTAACATGGATTTATAAAGCGAAAATCAACGACTACTAATTTTTTGGAGCTTCCAAAAAAATCTTCAGGCAGACGTAATCTTTACTGATTTCAGTAAAGCATTTGACTCTGTCAACCATTCTCTTCTTGTTCGGAAACTCGATCTAATGGGACTTGCGATTGATCTTCCTAGTTGGATCTCAAGTTATCTGAACGGCAGGACGCAAGAGGTCCTATTTAAAAATACTTTTTAAATGTTCTCAGGATTACGTCTGGCATCCCGCAAGGAAGCTGTAGTACTTATGCACGCGGACGACGTCAAACTTTGTGTACAATATACGGACGCGTCTTGCCAGTCTGATTTACAAACATTTCTTAACAATTTTCAAATATGGTGCAGTGCAAACCTTTTATACTTAAACGGCTCTAATTGCAAGCTTATGACATTCTCTCGTGTCGCTCCCAAGCTTGCGACTTACACTCTAAACTGCTGCAATTGGAAAGAATTGCTTTAGTTGATGATTTGGTTGTCCGCCTGGATCCTAAACTTAACTTTATTGATCATATTTCATGCATGGTGAATAAAGCCAGAGGTGTGCTTGGATACATTAAACGTTGGTCGAAAGAATTCAATGACCCCTACGTTACAAAATCTCTATATATTTCATTAGTTCCTCCTATTTTAGAATATGGATCTTGCGTTGGGAGCCCTCAGAATGGGGTCTACAGTAATCGCATTGAGTCGGTTCAAAAGAACTTTTTACTTTTCGCTTTACGCGGTTTAAACTGGGATGCAAACCAGAGGGTACCCTCTTATTCTAGTAGACCCCTCCTTATTAACTTACCATCTTTATCTAACCTAAGAACCATGCTTGGCATTACCTTTCTTTATAACCTTATCCACGGTGAAGTGGAAAGTGATGATTTGTTAGGTCAGCTTAACTTTCACGTACCGAGTAGAAATTCTAGATCCTATATTCTCTTGGTGTTGCGCCACTGTAAAACGTCCTTCAAATTGCATGGACCCCTTAGAGTATTATGTGCAAATTATAACGAATTGTACACAATAATTTCAAACGTAGATAGTCTTCCTAAACTAAGAACATTAATATAAACCCACTTATTACGCATGCAAGCACACAATCTGGCAGCACGTCAGTAGTCACTTCCTCAAATTCCTTTTCTATATTTTTATCAAGCACGTGCTTTGTGTCATACGGGCCACTTGAATATACTGCTCCTAGTGCATTAACGTCCAGATATTGAACCAATTTCCACCAATTTCCGGCTAGAAATCAAGACAGCCTCCGTCTTCTGTGCCGCTGTCGCAACTACGACCACGGCTATGTCGTCTGCGATGCCCTCGACTGTTGTGTCGCTGGGCATTGGGAGCCGCAGGACACCGCCGTACATGGTATTCCAGAGTAGAGGCCCCAGCACGGAGCCCTCCGGAACTCCGGCGGAGTCTTCGTATACCCTGGAACCCATTTTCGTGTCCACGGTAAGCACCCTATCGCTGAAATAGCTACTCACAATCTGCAGCAGGTACCCTAGGATTTTCAGCGCAGCTAGGCACTCCATCGTTCGGCTCCAGTCAGCGGTGTTAAAGGCGTTCCTAATGTCCAGTGTCACCACTAGGCAATAGCTTTTGGAACCGCCTTTCCACATCGTGCCCGCTATCGCCGTCTCTGCAATCGCCTTCACCATCTCGATGGCGTCCAACGTCGACCTTTGCTTTGTGGGCATGTCGTAGAGTGTATGGTAAAACGTGGGACCTTGACTCCAAATCCATCCTATGGCTTTACTGTATGATGGTCAGGCCTATTATGCTGCTCTTGTGTGGTAGCCCAAGGTGTAGCAGGTCACGGTCATTCAAAAGTGTAGCAAGCTGCAATGGCTTGTGTTCGTACTGTGTCGGGAGCTCTACGCACATGCCCAACTGCGGCTATGGAGAAAATTATTGGTTTGACTCCGCTACACATTCACATACAAGAAGGACCCGCTAAAAGCCTTCTTAGAATGAAACTCATATCTGGGTAACTGACTAAAGATGCTGCTCATTTCAGTATTTTAAATAATGTTTCTGGCTTACAGATCTGCAGCAGAACAGATCTCATGACCACGAAGCTCTTCTTCGGGGCGAAATTTAGGACTCTCATCCCAGACCGTAGGGCTTGATATAATGGCAACCCTTGTAGTGACCCCGGGAGCCTGCAGTGGTTCACTGACGGGTCCAAAACTGAGCATGGGGTGGTTGCAGGGATCTTTGGACCTAACACCAGGTTCTCGATTGCACTGGGCAAATGGCCCAGTGTCATTCAATCAGAGATTCATGCCATTGAGGCCTGCTCTAAACTCATCCTGGACAAGAAGATATGGAAGGAGCTATAATACATATCTTCTCAGATAGTCAGGCGGCGATTAAAGCTCTATCATCTTGGAGGATAAGCTCCAAACGCGTCGCAGACTGCTGGACGGGCCTCCAGAAGCTCTCTACCGCGAACACGGTAGTGTTGGGTTTCCCGGTCATGCCGGAATTCCCGGCATGCTTAGCCCAGCGACTCCTTTATATGGCTCGGAAATTATGGTGAAAAGATGGGTTTAAGGAGTAAAATCCAGGTATTGAATATCAAGCACAGTCGTCAAGCTAAAGAGCTGATTGTAGCGGCGCCTGTAGCGACTATAAAGCTTCATGTTATTGTTTTGATCGAAATAAAAATATTCAGCTTGAGTCTGAATGTAAATACCAAAATTTACCCGGTCAAAAAACTGGTTAGTATTTTATCTCAGAATTACACCGATGTCGATCGATAGTTGAATTTGTAAGCCCTAATAAATAGCGTTGCCAGGTCGACCATGGATCAGGTAGCCATATCAAAGATATCTATAGTAAGCTTAAGCGAATATCATTAGCGTTGACAGCTGCCACATATCACCGGTTGCCATCGCTGATCAAGCACAATTTACGGCAAAGATTCTTTTCCACCAAGCCTTTAGCCAATATAGTTGTGCTTATAAAACGAGTGAAAAAGTGTCATACGTACGAAATATTCATCCTCGTGTCAGCATCGACTTGGATTTGTTGGACAGCAAGTGCCACCATATATTTTCGGTTAAATACCCGATCGCAAGACATACAATTAATTTTGCCGGCGCTGTCGTACTCGAAACGGACTTATCGTCTCCGTTGCTGGTGCAAAGGTTGCACAGCAACAATTGATCCTCATCAGTGGAGAATCCCAATAGGAAACTCCCAGATTTTGGATATTTTTTGGGCACAGGTATGCGAGTGTTTTGGCCAATGCGAACCGGCTATTAATTAGTTTCACAGGGTGTGCCCACGTAGCAGACTCCTAAGGATTTAAAGGAGGCTCAAGTAGAGGAGCAGATTCAAAGAGGAAACAACCTAGAGAACCAGCTGAACTTCTAGAGCGTCCGAGGAGCACCCTTCAGGGTGATCTCCTAGAAGGGGCTCTCCAGCTCGAGAAGATGATGAATTAGTATGGCTGCGCTGCTATAACCTCGAGGGAAAGTAATTCTGCAGCGCATTGTCGGCTGATCACTCAGCGCGTCTCAGCAAGGAGCAGCACAGTGTCAGATAGAGCATTTTCCTTTCATCATATTTTTGCGCTTTGCCATGGCCGATCAAACATAACCTTGTGTTCAATTTTCGCGGTGATCAATTCCAACATCATTTATTAAAAAAAGTGCAACTGCTAATGCTCCAAAGTAGAGACAATTGAATTGAGACAAATGTGAATTAAATACATATGGATAGGAATGGTCAATATTAACGGAATGAAGTGCCTAGAGGCGAATGTAATAGAGAATTAATTTGTGAAAACGTATTATTGTTAAATCTAAGGAATAAATATATATTTTTTAAGCTTTTCTTAATCTTGAAAGAATTTGTGATGGCTATAAAGCAAGTAAATGCTAGTTCTAAAGAATTTCGAGAAGTTACCATGCACAAACTGGGCAAGAGTCTGTCTATTTAATTTTCAGCAATCCACGTCGGAGATCGATCTTCATTGCTGGAATCATCCTAAGTGAGTTATATAAGCCGTGACATTACGGAATGTTTATTCTTTTGCGATCTCTTACAAATGCTTTACAATTTCAATAAAATCGTTTAAAGTATTAAAACTATTCGATAGTCTTATGGAGTCTTGCCTCAAGAAATTATTTGAAATCAATTACCCTTGGCCGATTAAAATTCATCATGATTAGATAAACAAGTATACAATATTTTCTTAAAACAAATTACGACTAGAAAAAAAATAAAATTTAGCTGTAAACAAAAGAAATCTTTTTAGAATCTATTATTGTTAGCAAATTAAAAAAAAATAATTTTACAACTCCCTTAAGATCGAATCTAATTTAGCTAATGGCTTAATTAATTACACTTTTATGTTTACTACACTTACAAAAAATTTTTATACAAATAAAATTACGGTTCATATTATGTCATTTAGAAGCTTTGAATTTATGTACCCATGTTCTTAGGCTATACTAGCTTTACGAAAACAAAAGAGAAGATTAAAACCATGAATACTTAAAACCTAATTAATAGAGCTTTGCTGATTTAGGGTATTCAGAAGGGGTCACCGGAGACATGTCTTCAAGGAAGGTGATCATTGGTTGGGCGGGCTAAAAGCGACCACAATAACATCTGTGGCTTCGCAATTGCTGATCTTCTCGCAACCTTTTCTTTTGACTCTTCGACTGCCTTCCGAGTTAATCTATTTTCTTTCTGCCGGTTTCGTTCAAATTATTCTCTCTTGTCGCTAGCTCGCTATATTCTTGTCGTTAATATAATAAATGTGTAGTTAGTGTCAGAACTGTGTGCGCAAGACCACCACCACCAAAGCCGACGAGCGAGAGCCGGATTCTAAGGCGAGCACCGAAATCACAGATTCCACCGAAGCCAAAACATTTCTCCTACCGTTACACGCTACACGATACATCCGCTAATAGGCAGGAGCACTGCTCGGTGTTCCAGGAGGGAATTAAGACTTTTGGTAGCCTACCCTAGCGGCGACCATGTCTTAAAATACCACCTTCACAAAATCCGCACACAGAGTGTAGGCTCTGAAAAGATGACGACGGGACGACCAAACACATTCTTTTCTGAATGTCCAGCCATTACGAAGCACCTGCATAGCAAGTTCTTGACAGCTATGCATATCAGAAAGGCCTCGACGGAATATCTGCTAGCCTTCATAAGTCAGGTTGAGCAGCTCTCGCTTAATAGGGAGTCATATAGGCACAAAAGACCGTTCGGTTGCGTTGCCTCGGTCTCTGCCGGGAGACCTCCCTAATATTTATTATTATTATTATTATTATTATTATTATTATTATTATTATTATTATTATTATTATTATTATTATTATTATTATTATTATTATTATTATTATTATTATTATTATTATTATTATTATTATACTACAACCAAACTAGCTGTCATGTAAACTGGAACATTAAAATTTGTCCCTGACAAATTACGACTGGGTTGGAAGGTCCGTATGTTGGATTGGATTATACACGCCCGATCATTCTAGTGTCTGTAGTACACGGCCCTGCTCTACATATTAGGCATTCACAGGGATATCGCAGTTAAAGATGAAATAGACAAACAAAAAGCGTCCTACAAGAAAAAACTCTCTGGCCCATAAATCCTTTCGCAAGGGTGTTGGCTAGGGTTTCCAACAGAACGCGCCTAAAACGCCATTGCTGCTTTTTAGTATTAGGTCTAGTTTCTTGCATTTAATATGTCTACGCCATGTTAGACTTCTGTCGAGGTGGATGCCGAGATATGTTCCTTCATTGACTTGGGGGATCTTCTGTCTGTTGAAAGTAAACCTTATGTGTTTACACATTTGTTCGTTTATTTGAATACCCCAGTCAGATAGCAACTTCACGTGTTGGATAGATGCACAAACTTGGCCTCTGGAGCGGGTAAGGATCGCAGGTTCGTCAGCGAAGGTGGATGTTTTTATCCGATTATTCGTGGGTAATACACGCTGCGTAAAAATTAAATTAAATTAATTTTAGTTTGACACTTGAAATACATCGAGGAATTATGCGCTATGCTCCAAAGCTGTGCGAATTTCTGATGTTATTCCATTAATTAGCTCGATAGTTCCATATTTTTCTCTGAAGCCAAAAAAAAAGAACTGAGATAATGTTGTGAGCTGCCATATATAGTATTAGATGGCTTAAAGCATTATAAGGTATTTTTACTTGTGTAGTAGCCGAGAGTTATGATTCCATTGAAGAGCTTACAGATGACCTCAATTGCACAGTTCGGAAGTCCAATCATCCTTTTTTAAGTTATTAGGTCACCACCCGGAGCCCTTTTGGTTTTAGCTCCCTGATGACTTGTGAGGTCTCGTTCGGCCGAAACGATGTTGCCGTAGATTCAGTTTCAGATTGAATTTGCAGAATTGAGTTGTGAGCAAATGTTTCGGCTCTGTCTTAGCCGCTGAATTCCCAGCAACCTGAAGAATTTCTGACGATTTCAATCAGAGAAGTTAGATTTTGTTGAGCTTTCCAAAAGACTTTAGCTCAATACTTAAAAGCTCTGTAAGACAATTTCTTATTCAAGCTATTAAACTTTGGAATCATTTACCAAATCACATCACAATTCGAAAACAAAATAAAAACCTATCTTACCACATAAAACAAATACATAACAAATTCTTTAATTTTCAG
The DNA here is from genome assembly GCA_008042675.1 of Drosophila seguyi. Taxonomy (NCBI): domain Eukaryota; kingdom Metazoa; phylum Arthropoda; class Insecta; order Diptera; family Drosophilidae; genus Drosophila; species Drosophila seguyi. Next base: position 2,232 of record VNJU01006012.1, on the reverse strand, counting down.
AGATCATATCATGTAAATATTAAGTTAGTTTAAGTAAGTAAGTTTTCTTACATTTTGTGACTGGTACAATAATATAAAAGTTTTGTACTTGTAGCGTCAGGATAATAAATAAATAAATCTAATTAAAAAATATCGGAATATATCTTTAGATGTGCATTTTCGGCATCTTGCTTCAGAGTTCGGTTCAGCTTGCAGAATTCTGCTGGTTTGCCAGGGACGTCGCAGGCGCCTATTTAAATTCAGATATGCTGCACAGTTTTTTGGTCAATCGTGACCGTAACATAGGCAAAAACAAAAAATTGGAGTGTGGTAAAATAAGTTTTAAGTTTTTGACTCGTCCACATTTTTAAAGAATAAAAATATGCAACAAATTTCGGTTACATGCATATCTTTAACATGGTCTCGGCTCCGTTTTCTGTCTGATGCTGAGTGATCAGGTCTGACCATTGCTGTTTGCGACCCGTCGAACGTTATCCGCAGCTTGGGTGGCAAAGGTGACCTCTTCGCTCTACTTTGCCAGATATGGCCGTCTTTACCGATACCTATAACTGCTGCGTGAATGGGTCCAGAGGCTTCTGGACTCCTCACGAGGAGTCCGCCTTTGGCAGGTCTTCGTCCGCCTTGCACTTTGTCCATGACATTATGGAAATACATATATATACATATAATACATAAATTCAGGATGTTTATTAATGTTATGAGGACAACGAGGCTTTTAGCTCTTTGTTCTATACACCTTATTCTGTACAGTTTTCCACACATAAATAACTTAAGGTGTCTTCTACTGTGCCGGGTCACAAAAATCGTATTTTTAAATCACGTTTAAATCATGTTTAGAAGATGTGGTAGAAGACCCCCTTAAAGAAAATGACATCAAAATTGTACAAACTTTAACCTTTAAAATATTCTGACTTCAATTTGTATTTAACCATTAAATAAATTAACAGAATTTACCAAATAACAAATAATAATACACAAAGAAATAACATTTTCTCAAATTATTCCCGACCAATTCAGAACACTATTTTTTTATTCCATATACAAGATGATACAATGAACAAAGACCGTTTTTCTTTGCTTTATCTAATTATTGTCAAGATATTGGCAGATCCGGCGAGCAGTGCAGCATCCGAAAGATCGTTTTCTATGGCAAAAAATTTATTGATCGACAAACGATCCGAAATTCCCACCACTAAGTGGGAGTTTTCAGTTTGGCTTTTTGTCGGCTTTGTTGAGGCTTAATAAAAGGTTCAGTATGTTTTCTTCTTCCGTTCACCAAAAAGGAAGTATTTTACCGCCGCGATTTGTGAAAGTTATTTAATGTAGCCGAACTTCAGGTCCAGCGTTGTAAAATACTTGGCTTTATTTAAGTTTCCCAGTATCATAGAGATATTTCACATGGTGTATCTCCCATTTATCGTTCTTTCAAATAAAAGCTTACATAAGTCCAATACCAAGAGCTTTTTTTATTGACAGCATGTTTTCTTTTTACGTTCACCAAAAAGGAAGTATTTTACCGCCGCGATTTGTGAAAGTTATTTAATGTAGCCGAACTTCAGGTCCAGCGTTTGAAATACTTGGCTTTATTTAAGTTTCCCAGTATCATATAGATATTTCACATAGTGTATCTCCCATTTATCGTTCTTTCAAATGAAAGCTTACATAAGTCCAATACCAAGAGCTTTTTTTATTGACAGCATCGTCACTACGCTTAATATTTCGAAATAAAGATCTTATATCTTGTTAACGGAATCTTGCTTCAATTGGATATAATTGGGGATTTATGGGCTATCGTTGTTCGCTACTTGGCTTTATTTAAGTTTCCCAGTATCATAGAGATATTTCACATGGTGTATCTCCCATTTATCGTTCTTTCAAATAAAAGCTTACATAAGTCCAATACCAAGAGCTTTTTTTATTGACAGCATGTTTTCTTTTTACGTTCACCAAAAAGGAAGTATTTTACCGCCGCGATTTGTGAAAGTTATTTAATGTAGCCGAACTTCAGGTCCAGCGTTGTAAAATACTTGGCTTTATTTAAGTTTCCCAGTATCATAGAGATATTTCACATGGTGTATCTCCCATTTATCGTTCTTTCAAATAAAAGCTTACATAAGTCCAATACCAAGAGCTTTTTTTATTGACAGCATGTTTTCTTTTTACGTTCACCAAAAAGGAAGTATTTTACCGCCGCGATTTGTGAAAGTTATTTAATGTAGCCGAACTTCAGGT
>VNJU01006009.1:0-35008 GCA_008042675.1 Drosophila seguyi | reverse complement strand
GGTGTGCGCCGCCTGTTTGTCCATATAGTTGACCATTGCTTATGGCCTGCAACCGACCACGCCCCCTCTCAACCACCCTCCCCCCCTCGATAGCCGCCTGCCGTCCGGCTGAAAATTGGTAACGATTTGTATTGGACTATGGCCGAGCATAAAAGAGGCTGAGACCGAGTCTCCGTGTGTGTTTGTGAGTGCCGAATCTTGTTTAAAAGTTTTGTCCGTTTGCCGCGCAGAAAGAAGGGGAAAATTTTCTTATTTGTATGCCCGGCTCACCTGCCGTTATCCATCTGTCTTGTATCTTCATCAAGTTGGCCTGTATTAAGTCGCTTGTTGGTTGCTCCTCCTTTTGGCTTTGGTGTTTCCGCAACGTCCTACCCCTCCTGCCGCCCCTCCTTTTGGCAGCATGTCCTTGCAACGTTGTGGTTTTTTCGGTGAGCTCTTAAACAAAAAAAAAAAAGAAGCCCGGTGGCATGGTTTTCGGAGCGGGGGTTATTGATTGCCGGGCATACGTTTGCCATTTTATTACAAGCCGGAAAATAGAGTTGCAAAAATACAAAAGCAACAAAAAGAAAACAAGGCATGCAACGAAGAGCCTCACTTTTGGTCTCTACTGGGGAGGGGGGGTTTTCTTTTTTTTTTCTTTTTTGGTATCCACCACTAGCCTGTTTTCGGGCCTCGTTAATTGCCCCAAAGCGAAACATTTGCGTCAGTCGCAACCGCATTCGACGTCGTGACAATGACAACGGCAACCGCCGCTTAAATTGCCCAAAACCGCGACAAGTGGCCGTGTCCAGTTTTCCTTTCCAAGGACTGTCCTCCCGCTCCCTCCCTCGTTTTTCCCCACCCTTAACGGATTTTCTTCACCACGGCCACGGCGATGCGGCCCAATGGAGCGTATAAGAAAACCATTCATTAGCGCTTATCAAACGGCACAGACAGATCTGTCCCACCACTCAATGGCTGTTTGATTTTCGGCCCTAAACTAGGGCGACTTTTAATACCCTAAAATGGGGGTTGTTATTATTTTTGATAGCAGTTTGCTAAGTGGGTCATATAACTTAATGGTATAATAATATCCATCATTGAGGTTGAAGATGGTGCCTTAAGATATCTGAAAAAATTTTATAAATTCTAATGAGCTTTTAAATTGAAAGAGACGTGTTTTAAAGTTTAATTTTAAAACAAATAAATAGTTTATTTAATTTATAAGCTAATGAACTTAAAGCAAAATGTTAATCAGAAAATTGTATAACTTTTAAAGAGTGAAACCAAACTATGCACGAAAAGAGGCTAACTAATATAATTTAGCAATCATTTAAAATAGGCCTCACTTTCAGGGTATCCTCAGCTTCGGTGTTTCCAACTATCCTCCCGTTCTCTTCATTTTTTTGTTACCCAAGCTAGGCGTTTGCTGACGTTTATTGTAAATGGCTGTCCAATGAAAATTGTTGTGGCCTATCAACGTCAACGCGGTCACGGCCGGGCCGTGTGTCATTAGTTCGGGAAAAAAGTGTGGAAAAAAAGTGGGGAGAAAAAAAAGAACTTGTGTTCGCCCGCAAGTCGTGAAAAAATATGTGGTATTTTTATCGGGCCCCCATACGCTCGATGTCCTGCGTCCTGCGTCCTGTTGCCGTTGCCGTGGCTTGTTGCCTTGCTTTAGTTTAATTGGCACTTGACAGAGTGGCCGACATCATCGGCGGCGCGGCGGCAAAGCCGCTCGCTGCTGGTCCTGGTTTCTGGTGTTATCAATCAAATTGGCTTTTTCTATATCCATCAGCACGTGTGCGGGGAGATGACTAGTGCGTTGATTTCTTTTGGCCGTGTTATTATTCAGAAATGCCAACTAATTGGTCTTTAATTTGATCATTTAATTGGGTTGTGTTAAGGCTTGGGGGGGAGGATATTTGAGTCCTTTAAAGTCTGCATTGAAAACAACTGCATTCGTGTTCGCCAATTATCTTGTCTTGCCATAATCCATTTTCCCTCATTTGCATTTACATTAACAGAGCCCATACTGTTGTTCGGCCATCAATAATTTTGCAAACTGGCGTTATATTTCATTCTCGTTACCATAATTGAATAGAGAACACTCCGAACCATTGCCTCTTCACATGTTACGGTTTCAATGCCATGTAATTCAAGTTAAAATTATGAATACCTAAAGTTTCGACTTTAAGCACAAAGCCCTTGTAGTTTACCTCAAAATAATTATGAAGCCTCTACCAATGTCCTGTGTACCATTTCGTATAATTAAGACAGACTCTGAAAGGTGAAACACACGAATCCTTTTGAAGATAAAACCAGTCTATGAACATGTATACAAAATGCTCTCCAAAACTTCTCATATTGGATAGAAATACAGTCCTTAGGCTGCTTGCAATTAAACCATAGTCAGGATGTTGTTTTATTTGAATAATTAAAAGGCGACTATACACACTCCGGGATCCAGAATCAGAGAGAGAGAGGGAACCATGTCGACAGTGGGCAGTCGGCAATGTTATCAGCGCCAAGGCTTTCGGTAAAGGGAATTATGCATATGTATTTGTAAATCTAATGTCCTGCAGCACACCGCAGCGGAATCAGAAACAGGACGAGAACCAGAAACCGGGGGCCGACAGCCCAGAAACCCAGAGAATCAGAACCCAACGGCCAACGAATTTATAACTGATTTCTGGTGATTTAGTTGCCTCGCCAAATGGAATGAGCCGAGTAGCGGACGTCCACGGTTGCTGGCGTTGTACACTGAAAATTTAAATATATTATGAGTATCATATAACTTGGAAATATATTTAATTTGTTCGTAGGAAATTCAGGAATATTTACATAACTCTTTTAATAGTTAGCAATTATTGTTTCTAGGATAAAATATACACATTTTGATAACTGCTGTTCTTATTTTCGACCAGTGCTCCCACTTATTATGCAAAATGCCGCACATGGACCGTCCGTTGATGGCCAGGGGGCCGAAGGAGGTCCAAATGGTTTGGACATGTCATGACGGAGCGCGTCTCATTTATATTGCATGGCTGCAATGCCAGAAATGCCTCTGAGGCTGCTCCAAAGATAGATATAGTACCTAGTACTGCCAGTCTGGCTTGCATTGAAATTCATGGAAATCCATGGAAAAACCAAGTAGAAAAAAATAAAATGCAAAAATGTGGCACAAGGCCGTGTGACGGCACAAAAGTTAATTGAAATGCTATCAAAGCATATTCAATTAATTTAAATTAGCTCAGCGCGGCACAACACAAAACGCAATGCCCGCGGCGCTGGGGTCCGGGCCACCACCATCAAGTTTTCCAGCTTTCCCGCTTTCCCGCTCTCGGTTTCCACTCGCCGAGCGATGTTAATTATATGCGCCAAGGCTGCCGCTCTGCCAAACTAAACTAAATGGCAAAAGTTTTTCCCCCTGTCAAGCCAAGCAACGACTGCCAATGATAAGAGAGCGGAAAACCGTGGATGTTGGGAAAATCAACGAGGGGGAGGAGTGTGGAGAGACCAGCGACGCCTTCATTAATCAATTATTGCATACCATTTACTGCCTTGTTTTCGGCTGAACAGCAAAAACAGTCAGCCATCAGGCCCCGGGGCGTAATAGTATTTATTAAAAATGGCTTGCGAATTGTTAATGTAAAGCAAATCGCCCCGAGCAACTGTCGCAAGTGCGTCCATCATCAGTGTCGTCGTTGCGTCTGTTGCTGCCATCTCAAGTGCGACGGCGAATGTAATTTTGTTTATTTCACATGTCGGACGGAGCTGTCAGCTCATTGACAATGTCAGAATTCCAATCAAAATGCAAATTAATAATAAACAAAAATGGTTTGGCATTTACTCCCTGCCCTCTCTGTTCGCTCTTTCTCCTTGATGAGATCAAATTAAATTTCAATTAGCTGTCACTGGGCGTGTTAAGATGGAGCTGCAAATTAGACAATCGGAAAACCTTTTGACGCATTTCCCAGAGAGCTTGCGGTTGTTATTTAAAGGGCAATTGGAATCTTGTCTTGTATACTTGGACATCGATACCACGTATTTATTGAATGCAAATTACTATTTGAGCAAATATTACCTAACCTGGTATTAGAGAGGGATAACCAATTGCAGATATTAATTAAATCCCCTGGCCTGGTCCTGGTCCTCGTCCTGGTGCTCTTATTAATATCCCGGCTTTAACATTTACAGGACGCTGCAGTGGGTGAAATCGTCGGTCCAATGGTCAGCCGCAGATGGTCAGAAGCATCTGGTTTTTGGCCCCGATCTGGCCTTTATGCAACTAAATTATTTAGTTCTGTGGCCGGAAAAACAGAGAGGCTGCCCCCAGAAGCAAGTGGCAAGTGGAACTGCGACGGCGAGTGCGACCACGATGGAACTGCCAGTCGGCAACTGGCCAAAAACTCACTGACATGGCCAGGCATCAAATGATTGCCCCAGACACTTTATAATGCATGAGAGTCTGCACCAGAATCAGAATCAGAAGCAGCAGCAGCAGCAACAATAATGACGGCAGCAGCAGCAACAGGAGGAGGCCGCACAATGAGCATGAACACGAGTAACCGAATTATTTATATTTAAATTGTTTTGGTTGCTGCTGCTGGTGCACTCGTTGTTGCCTTTGAGTTTCGCATGTCTATTTGCCGTGCACCCGGCTCCCCGGGATTCCCCGCATTACGGAGGGAGGCCCCAGGATTCTCTGGATTTCACCTATTATCCTCCCAACGAAAGCCATCTCCCTCTGTGAATCCTCTGCTTTCGTGGCCATGATTATGTGGCAGCGGCAGCCTTTGACTGTGTCGAAAAAGTGGTGTGAGCTGGTTGTGCACGGTTGAAAAAATTTCGAATTTATAAGGAAGTCCTTGAAATGTAAACTAAAAGAGGAAGTAATGAAATTAAGCTGACTCTTCTTCATAATTTCTTGTGATTTATAGGATGGGAAATTACTTCTTCTTTGCTTTGCAGACTTCTAATCAAAATATAATATTCCAATTCCATGTATTCTGAGGTCTTTTCTTGTTAAACTCATTAAAGAGTTGTACAACTTATCTTAGAACTAAAATTCATTTAAATATATATATTTTTTCGAGTGCTTCCGGCAGACTGGATCCGTGTCCTGACCAGACCCCGCGTGAGCTTTATTTATGCATTTCATTTGGGTCTGCTTGCTGGGGGCCAATTTTTGGGCAGGAGATGGGGATTGTCTGTCGGGTTGCGTTGCTGTTGCCGTTGCGACTCGCCTTTGAGTTGATGTATTAAAAATTTTCACACATGGCAGTTGGCTGGCTGGCTGGTTGGTCGCCGGTCGTCGCCTGTGAGGCATCTCCTCACAGCTTGCACTGAAATTTGATTTTCCCGCGGAAAACCGCCCCAGACTCCTTTCATCTGGAACTTTGGCCGTGCACTTTTCGGCGCTTGATTTGCGTTGAAAATGCGCTGCTTGCCGCTGGTTTATCCCTGTCCCCCACGCAGCTCTGTCGAGGGGGAAAAGCTTTTGACGGTGCGTTCATTATGATTAGCAATTTTCCACGGCTGAGCTCCGAACGAGTGTGTGGTGTGGTGTGGTGTGATGTGGTGTTGTGTGGGGTGTGTTTTGCGTCGGGGGAATGCCTGGGGTTTTTAATAAGAATTTTTGTTGGCTTAACGCTGCATTCGGTAGCAGGTGGAGCGAAGGTGAGACCAGGTGGAGAGAGAGTTAGCGAGTGGCTTTTGTGGATTTTGTCAGGTGCACCACGGTTACTTATTAATTTTGGCTGGATAAGCGCGGCAACGGGAAGCTCCTGTTACATTATAACAATTTTTTGTTAAAAAAAACCTCATTTTTGCAGATAGAGCTAACAGTATTAGGTATTCAAATTTGATTTGAACATTTTCATTAGCACTCTCAAGACTTTTATATACCCAAAGAAGAGCTGGTATACGAAATAAACTTTTTGCTATGCATTTTTGTGTTCAACATTATTATGAAAGTTGATCTTTTAGTGTGTCTGGCTTGAAAGATGACTCTTGACATTTTTGATGAAAGCAACATCTTATATCTTTTCCTTTGTAATTTTTCTCTCCTATTTTGAGTAATGTGGAAATGGCGTTTGTATTTTTTACTATTAACCATAATGCAACTCCGCTGGCTTCCCCACCCCCCTGACATCTTGTGGCATATTCGCACATGGAATTGCATTTTCGCGTCATTGTTTGATGGCTTCCGCTGCATATCCTTGCTACTTAAGCTTCCTTTTGGCTGAAGCGCTTCCTGTTGCCATTCCTTGCCATTGTGGCAGGCTCCTGTTGTTGTCACACTGCACACACATAGATGGGATAGGCACCCCGTGCGCTTCCACAGTACCCAGAAATGGATTTAGCATTCGTTCGGTCGTTTTTCTTTTAGTTTATATTATTTTTTATATATCGTTTATTTTTTTTTTGTAATTTTATTGCTCGTGTTGGGACTCTCCTTGCCGCTTTTGCTGTAACTGTAACGCATTGTTGTCAGCGGCAGCGCGTGCCACATCCTTTTGGAGCGAGTCTCTAGTTTTTCTCCGGCAAATGCCAACATGAAAATTGCATAATCCACGCATCGCGATTTATGACTTTTGTGCCAGCTTGAGTGATGGCAGGACAAACAAATGTGAGGGAAATGCTGCAAGCGAACAGGGAAATGCAAACCGTCTGTCACTTCTTGTGCCAGGCGAACATTTTCATAAAAACGCCATAATATCCTTTAGACTCTGCAGCAGCTCTCTCTCAATCTCTTGAGGGCGGGAGAGGGAAATATACGGGATGCCATCGTCCTTAACCGCAAGGCATTACCATCGGAATCCTGGGGTTAATCAGCAATTTAGTACACAAATTGATAGGCATCTTAGCTGCGGCACCGCAGCGCCGATTGTTCAATTAGCCGCCAATGCAGTTTGGCCTAAAACAATGCCCCGGCCACAAGCAGCTTTCCTTCGAGAGCCAATCGAATGCTGCATAATTAATTTGCCAAATTTCGGGGCAGCTGCACTTGACTTGGGCCCAGGCGAGGCCAAAGTTGCACAGGAAACGGAAAATGGTTACCTATTTGTACAATTTTCTAGCTAAAGCTTTAAATAACAAACTAAAATATGGTTATTTCACAAGATCATTCTTGCTTTTAGATTTTTGGTCACTCTAAGGAGTTAAAAGTGTGCCCTTGCATCTTCAATATACATCAAGGGATCACATTGAAAGGTATAAAAATGAATAGAAATTTTCTTCACAAAGTAGAGTTTTCACTTATTTCGCACAGTGTCCCATTTTAACCTCAAGAACATCCCGAACTATCTCTTTCTCCCACTGTAGCCCCTTCCCTTTCGCTTGCTTAAAGTCTTATTGCGTGAGGCACTTTTGTTGAACATTTTGCGGCCAAATATGAATGGGCGCGCATAAATTTGTGACACTTTTTGTGGCATTTTACGAGGCAGGTCCATTAAAATGGGGCCACATGTGCCGCCACCGCACACACACACACACACTCAAGGCTCAGTCGCAGACAGGCCTCGAGGATGTCCGATGTGGGGAAATAAAATGAAATACATAAATTTTGCAACGATTTGAGAGACCGCATTTTATAATTGAATCACGTACGACATTTTCAGAGGCGAGCAAGCGCGCGCGGAAATAGGAAATAAGTTTTTCCGCTGATATAAATTAGAATCTTAAGGGATTGCCATCGCTGCTGACTTAATCAATACTGGGTGCTTTCTCAGAGTTTCTCTTCCGGGGTGTTCACTGAGAAAAGGATCTTAAATTTGAGAAAAATTAAATATTTAATAAAAAGATATTTAAACTAGAATTCAAAGGATTATCCTTGTGACCTTAAAAACACTCAAAGAGATTAAAGATGAAGCGAAAGTCAATGCATACATTGTAGCCATAATTGTGCAGGAATTAAAAATGTGTTTTTATTTTTAAGAGGTTTTGTATTATTTATTTCTTATTTTTGTTAGAGATTTCTAGCTTCCCTGCCCTTCGCATTTACTCATTAATAATTAAAATGATTACAAGTTGTATTTTCTGTCCCAAAGTCTACAACATTTCAAGAAATCAAACTTGCTGAAAGATGATTCCATGATTACAGCTTCTCTAAATAATTATAAACAATTTCCGAAAAGGATACTACCATTTTTGTGAGTATTTATCTTGATTCTAGTCGTTAATACAATTTGTTTCCCGTGGTCTTCTGCAGGAGGCTGCATTTCAGAGGCTACGCCTGCCATGGCTGGCAATTTATGTGACTTGTTTGGCTGCGCAGAAAAGTTGCAGCGAGTTTTTCTTCGGCACTTTTGGCAGCCAGCGAAAGTTGCATGTGTGCACTTCCGTTTCCGTTTATTAGACCGTGAGTGTGTGTGTGCGTGCGAGTGTGTGTGAAAGAAAGGCAACCTTTTGATTTACTTAGAGGCCGCGGCACGTTTCCTCCAAAGAAACGAACAATTGCCAATTCGCAAACAAAATACAAATCGAAGACGATACGAATTGAGCTCATGCAAACTTTTTGTTTTATGGCCCACACACATACACACACACACAAAGACAACTACAGGAGCAGACACACACGAGCATTTTGAGAACGACACGCCGACATTTTGTATCAGTGTGTGCACACTCCATTGAGCCCCAATGATGCGTACAAAATGCAACAGCAACAATTTTTCGGCATTTTTTTAAATGGTAATTTTTTCGCCGTCTCTTTTCGATTTCATCCCCTCCTCCTACGCCTTATTTCAGTTTTTTCCCCCGCCTTCCCCGCCATATCCGCTTTCCCTATCCGCTTTTCCCTGCCACATAGAGAGCACATTACATGGAAAGCGCTTTTCCATTATTCGTTATTGTTGCCGCTTGTGTTTGTTGTTTTGCCATTGTCCGCATAAAAATGCATTGATTTTATCAAGTGAAAAAATCAAAAATGTTGACATGGCCGCCGCACGGGGCAATAAAATATGGTAAGTGCATCCATCGCGGGGCAAGGGGCAAGGGGAATCGGTATCTCCGCCGATTTACATTAGTTTTGTGGGCAATTTATGCGCAGGCATATATAGTTAAATCGGTGTGCGGCAACTCTTTTTAAACAAACTCGGTTATGCGGATATTTTTATGCTGCGAAATGCGGGCTTATAAATATTGGTACAGATGGTTCTAGGTAAATATTAATACTGAAATTTAGGTATGTTGTAATTTTAATAGGTTGATTTTTGAGGATTTAAAAAATAGAGTAAAATATTGCAAAGAATTTTTGGATTTTGCTCAGAAATTACGTTTCTTGTAGTAGAAAAACTATATTTATTTAGTCTAGAGAAGCATTGAATAAGCTGTAGTAAATTCAATATTTTCTTGTCTTTATTAATACTTCTAAAAGGTTAAATTTAATATAAAGTTACTAAACCATTTCTGTGTTTGGTTTACAGAATATTCCCATTTTATGAAATTAACCTGGTAGACCTTTTCCGATTGCTATTTGTTTTAAGTGCCAAGGCCACCGGTCGCATTCATCAAATTGGCTAAAACTAATATGTGGCCCATGTTTGCGGAGTCTTTCGAGTGTGTTTTGGACAACAACACGGCAAACTTGCAGGCCAAAAACAGCTAAGCATGCGGCACAGCCAAGTGTCTAAACCAGGCCGAGCGGCGTCCAAGTTTAGGCCCAGTCCCAAAGCCCAGACTGAGGTTTGGGGCTGCTTTGCGGCATTTTGTTGAGATTTGTTGAGAATTTATGCGCTACCTTGGAGAATTTATGAGTTGCAGTCGAGTGAATTATTTTATCATACGCATGCAGCAGCAACACACTCAGGCCTGCCCCCTCCTCGATCCTCTGTGTGTGTGTGTGTGAGCCGGCATGTAAAGTGCTTGCCACAACAAGCAACAGCAGCAGCAACAGCAGCAGCAGCAGCAGAGTTTAAGCTACTAATTTCACATGCAAAAGTCTTCACTAAGCTGGCATTTTAATCTTGGCCAAGTGGTGGTGTGCGTCGGGCGTGGCTATGGGCATGTAAGTAATTAAGCGCTCGCACTGCCAAAATGCCTACACACCAAATAATAGCATTGGATCAGCACTGGCATTTTTCTAGAAGCATGGAAAAAAAGAGGATTATATTCATTAACAATTAATATAATATAATATATCATTAGTAAGTATTAATCAACATATAAACCTGAAGTTATTTGGGTCAAAACAGAGAAAATATGGAAAAAATTGAGGATATATTAAGCTTCTTTAATTTCTCAAATTAAAAAGCTGTTAAAATAGTTTAAAATATTTACTTTTTAAAAAATCCCTATTTTCTTTTGGTGTAATTTTCGATAGCAGATTTAAGTTGTTGAAGTCCAGCAGGCAGAAGGATTGATATGCTTTTCCTCTGAGCTAAAGCACTCAAAGTCCTGTTGAAGAGTGCAGCTGAAGTGTGCCTTAAAAATTTGAGTTTTATCAAAAGAGTAAGAAATATACCCATGTTTTTAATTAGGCATTCAAAAAAAGTTTAAAGTTCTTTTAGAGATGTTTAATAAATCTTTATTTATAAGATAGTTGTCTTTTTAGGATAATGCTTTAATTATGTATTCCCAAAATGTTTTAAACACATTCAATGATGTTTAAAATAATGAAAAAGGGTTTATCTAAAAGCTTAAATTGATAGAAAGCTTAGACAAAATTCTAAAAAAAAACACCTTTAAAATATTTCTTTAAAACGAAAACATTTTCTTAAAATACCCTTTTTGCCATCACTGCTGGCAAATAACCTCTCACCCGGCTGATGCTTCTGGCCCTGATGCTTCTTCTGCTGCTGCTGCTGTTGCTGCTTCTGGCTTTGCCATTGTACTTAGGCCTTATGCCTTAGACTTGTTTGCAAATTGCATTGGGATAACAACAAGCTGGCGACGGTCAGTCGCCTCTGATTTGGCTCCCCGTTGTACCGATTCTTCACGCAGGACTCGGCATTGTTCCCTGTGGCCCGTTGCCGTGGCCGTGGCCGTTGCCAGGTGTCTAGATTGCAGTTCGTGCTCGAGTCCGGGGCTAATCAATTTGCATGCTGCGCAAACTGATTTACCTGCCTGCTGCTGTTGCTGCCACCTGTCTCCTCACCCCGGGCCTCCTGCAGCCTCTCCTGCCTCTGGCTTTTCATTTAATTTCCAGTCGGCATCGGGACACTGCGTTCGCCTGCTGCACATTTGCATTCCTGGCGCCGAGTCACGTCACACTCGAAATGAAAAAAGTTTTTTAATTTTACACATGCTGCGATTAAAATGTCAAAATGTCAATTGTTGCCAGTAAAATAGAGAAGCAAAGCGAAGGAAACTATTTCAAGTATTGCAATTTTCAAAAGGAAATATTGTCTACAATTTTAATAAGAGGACTTTGGGATATATATTCTATATTGCTTTCGAAATATGGTACTGGAAAACGAGTTTTAAAAGTAGTTAGAAAATAGTTTTTATGTATTAAATGTAAATAATTAATACCTTCTATTGCAAGCCTGAAAATTTTAGGCAAATTATCATTAGATCCAAAAGAAAACTCTCTAAAATTCTAGTAGAATTAAACGATCGAACATTTAAATGTGTTTTATCCAAAGGAAGTACACAATTTTAATAAAATTGAAATTAAAATTGGAATATCTATCATCAAATATCCTGCTATATTAAGGACTCGTGCTATCAATTAGTCTGTCCAGCTCTTTGATCTGCCAAAAGGGTTTGATGTTGGGGGGGAGGCCAACCCCCTCCATTATGTCTATTACGAACCTGCCATGTGCCAACAATCTCGGCATGAATTAATTAAATGCCAGAGCACATAAAATACAAAATTTCCACCTACCCCATCTCCCTCCTGCTGACTGGTATATATTCCTGTATGTATTTACGTGTATATGTGGGTTATGGCTACTTTGACGTATTTGCCGGGCATAATTAGCTTCATTACTCATTCATCTTTGCATTCATTCATTAGAAACCAATTGACAGTTTAATTAAGTTTTCGCTTTTCGTCCCTCGTTTGTCTTCGCCTCTGCCCGACGCCAAACTTTTCCGCAAAATAAAAAGTTTAAACAAAAAATTTACAGGGAGCGGAACGAGGGTTGGGAGGTGGCGTTCCATCGGCGGTCGGTCGTAAAGGGGATCTGGACAAAGTGGTGGCCGGAACTGCCTAATTGGCACCCAATTAGGCATAAATATTTGCCTGTGTGGGCAATAAAACAATTATTCGTGCCATACTTCTTCGCCGAGCTGCGCTTTTGACTCTTCACATCGGTCGGTCCCTCGGAGGACTGGACGGAGCGCTGCCTTTGACCTTCTCGACGGGGGTTCTGCGGTCCTGATTAGGTTCCCTAATTGAGCATAGTTAAATGCATAAGCTGATTGTGGCAGAAAAAAAAATTAAAAAGTTCCCTCAAAGGGGTTCCGAGTGCGAAGGGAGTTTCCTAGGAATCCAAACTTTTGGTCGGTTGGGTCGCTGAATAGTATTTAATCTTTTTTTTTTGGTTACTAATTTTTGTTACTATGAAAAAATAATTGGAGAACATTTTAAATTAAAGAGGTTTAGAAAATAATATGCAATTATTCAGTTTGAAAGGGGTTTTAATAAGCACATAGTTTTTAATGATTTAATATTTAAATTCCGCATAAGCTGGACTTGACTTCTTTTATTCATCAACATAAAGTGAGTATTAAAACCCAAAAAAAATATGTCCTAGTTACAAAATTATATTTCCCTTTTTAATTATTATTAATTTGTATGTTTGTTGGTCAAAAAGATAAGCTAATATCAATATTTTTTCAAGTTGCTTATTAATAACATTTTACCCTTTTTCTTCTTCCAGAATTTAATCCTTTTGAGAGTTTTAACCTTTGCTAAACTTGATGGCATTTCGTTTACCGAAACTTTGTGATTTTCATTCAAAACTTATGGTAAATGCTCTTCATTCCACTTTAAACCCGAATCCCCGCCACTTAGTGCTCGTTTCATGCTCCTCGGCCTGCTCCGCCGAGGACTAACATTCAAAGTTGGCAGCATCAAGCCACATTGTTAGCGCTAACTACCAGAAAGGGCCCCTGGCGTTTTCTGTTTCAGGCTGTGTCCTGTTAATGAAATGTCGAATCATGAGCGAGGGCCTCGTGTCCTGGCTACCGTTTCATGTGTGTGTGGGTGTGTGTGTGTGCGGCTTGTTCGCGAAAGTTGCAAAAAGCGCCGCGAGACAAAATCTGACGTGGGTCGGGCCGTAAGTTACCTGTGCTGCCTTACCAGCGAGCGGTGTGTGGCATGGGGCAGAGGCCGGGGATGCGGCCTGGCCCGGATGCTGTACATCAAACTGCCACGGCTGCCGTTTCTGTTGCATGTTTATCGTGTTTGCGGCTCATTAAATGCGGCTCATTAGGCCAGGTCAGAGCTCAACTGCTGCCGAGAGAATTTCCAGCGATTTTACGATCCTTCTGCATACAATATATACATATATAGGCAGAGGCAGAGAATTAATACGAGTTTCGGTATGCCTGTGTTTGTACAGGACATATCGAAATGCGAAAGTAGCAATCATATCAAATATTATACTCGAAGTTAAACAAAAACAGAAGCGTAATCAAAATCCTTGCAAGCCATGAAGTGTGGGGTGGACTTGGCTTCTCTTACAAACAAAGGGCAAGTCTAGTATAAAATGAATATATAATTAAACTAAGTAGATTCTATTTATTCTCATTTCATTCATTTTAATTTTTATTATGCAATTATTAATATCCTTTGGTCCACCCTTTGGTCCTGCTGTGCATTGCAGACAAAACTCACTCCCTGTCAGGCTGAAATCCAAATGCAGGGACTAATTGAAATCGACTATGTTGATCATGGTCCTAACCAGTCCCTGGAAATGTTGCCTTCTGCCGTTGACAGATGTCGGAGCGGATTCTCCTACCTCCATTCTTCTTCCCATTTGATGAATTGATGCAATGCTTAGGCTTTTTATGAGCCAAATCCCCGTGTCCGTGTGTTTGTCTGGCCGACTGTGTGTGTTTGTGGCTGACAAACAGCTTAAAACCTTGATGGACATTAGGCAGAGGGATCGGTGTGTGTGTGGGCAGTTTTACATTTCAACGTCTGTTGAGGCAAAACCAAAACCAAACTAAACCAGATCCACAACCAGAGCCAAACGGACGATGGGGAGCGTAAACAAAAGCGCTTTGAGGCCTTTCACTCACATTGGCTAGGTAGCAATTACTGTTTGTTTATGCATTTGTTATTGTTGCCGCTGCAGCCGAAGAAGTAGAATTGAAATTTCAAATTCATAATTGAATTGGAGCTGTGCTTGCTTGGCTGCCAGCATCAATAACCCAAAGTCCACCGAAATGAATTACAGAAGGGAATATAAAGAAAACTTTAAGGAATTAAACAAAATTTATATTTTCTTGAGAATTTCTGCATGTTACCATTTCTCTAAATTTAAAAAAACTATGATATAAGCTTGATTCTTCAATCGATGTATCTTTTTCCCATTGGTATACATCCCTAGTAGAGCTCCAGAAGCACTTTAAACAAAGAAATTGTTAAAAATCTCAAGTAACCCAATTTTTCCCAGTGAACCCTTGCCACAAATGAGGACGTGGGGTCGCCAAAGGCTGTGTATCTGAGTGCATGTGTGGTTTAATTGAATGCAGTTGCAGCCAGCCAAAAGTATCCAAAAGCATTGGCATCTGGAATGGCTTTGATCATTTGGCCGGAGACGAAACGAAAAGTGTAGTACGATTGCTAAAAATGTCGGCTCTCCTTTATGCGCACATCCATTTGCTGATATTTTGCTTAAAATGCATAAATCATACCGTGCTGCAGTGTCATAAACGAAGCACTGTCCTCATACATATACTCGGAGACAATAAATAGATATGCGCTTGCATACGAAAATCAAACACGGGATATTATTATTTTGTGAGCTCGGCAAAAAGCAGCAGTTGCAGAGGCAAAAAAAAAAAAATATAAAGAAAAATCAGAGAGTGGGAAAAACATAGAGCAATGAATTCAACTAGAACGAGCCAACGTGCAAATCAAAGGCAAAAATTCGACCCTCTCCGCCAGCTGCAATAAATCTGCTAGGGCAGTCATAAATATTGATTTCGAAATTGTCCCTTGTGTGTGTGTGTGTGTGTGTGTGTGCCGGTGTGTGTCCTGTGTCCTGTGTCCTGTGTACTGTATACTGCTGTGTGTCCCCGTCTCTCTGCCACGCCCACTTCACCCCCACTTCACTTAGATTTGTCGCTCATATTAGCTGCAGAAATGAAAATCGTTTTCCAATCGTATTCTTGTCGTTTACCTTTTGCTCTCCTCCTGGCTGCCATTGCTTTTCCGATTTTCCCACTCCAGTGTGTTCCATTGAAGTGTAATTTGCAGTTGCTTTGCCTGTCGTTGTTATTCCTTTGCTGACAAAAGTCCTTATTCGATCATACCCTTTCGTTGAGTGTTAGCTTGGCAGAAACTTTAACCAATATTGGTTCTGGTCAAGAAAGCTGAATTTTTACCTGAGGTTTTGATATACTAACAAACAAAATAAATTGAAGAATTGTATGAATATTATAAATTTTTATTTCTTATAGAAAGGAATTTTCTTGTATAAAAGTAAATTTTCTACATGTGATTTAATTCTCAAACTGAAGTTTTTGAGTAGTAAAATAATATTAAGTTCTTAAAATTATTTGGTTAATTGGAAACTATATTTTCATGTTTCAAATACCTTTCATAATAGCAATAATTCAATATTATTATTATTTCTATTATTTTCAAGTCGAGTGTCTAATTTTTGTCAAGAATATTTTCAAACTTCCTTAATTTCAAAATTCCCATTTAGGTTATTCTAAGGCATAGCATATACCCTCTGCTGGCATTAATTTCTTACCTTTCCGAGTGTTGAACTCAATATTTTCAATATGATGGCAATCTTGTTTTCCTCTTTGATGCTTTCGTCATCGACCGTCAATGGTTCCCATGGATTCATCTCGTGTCGCTCATCTTGTGCCATTGGCGTTGTTCCTGATGTTTGGCAGAAAAGTTTCGAATTTATGATCCGTCACTGACTTTAGAATTATGGCCAATGCTCTGACTGTCAGGTGGTCCACCAGAGTCAGAAAAAAAGAGAGAGAGAGAAGGACAGCACACATGCTGGTCCCAGACTGAAATTGAAATTAAAGTCATAATTCATTGCGGGTCAGAGTCGTGGGAGAAGACGTCGGCTTAAAGCTGCCACTCGTCCAGTTTCTGATTCTGCGATAGGAAGGAGAACAGAGAAAGAAAAAAACTAAGACAAAGTTTAATTATAAGTGGAAAAATATAACGTTTCTGCCATATTTCTGATTATTTTAATTTAAAATGGTATTTTTATCGAGTTTAATAGGAGAACCTGATCCCTTTATATTCTTCAACTTCCCCCTGAATATACAAAGTTAAATAGATTTTCCCTTCGTGTAAGATCAGAGTTTTTCCTGTTGCTGTTTGCTGGTATCTTTCTGCCCCTCTTGCAGCTGTTTAATGGGCTTTTATGGCCCCTGTGACCAGCGGACAGGGGGGGATGGCTAATCTGGCCCCCAGACAGGACACACGGCACATCCTTGTTCAGGCCTAAGCCGGCACATCTGGCCAGAGTCCCTGCCTTTATTGGCTGCCTTGGAATTGAACTTGTGCGTGAACTTCAAATGTGTCCCCCCCGAGTCTGTGAGTGTGTAGTGGACAATTTTGGGTTATAAAAACACCATCAAACTCATCACTGGACGCTGACAGTTTTGCATTCCCCGGGGAATATGGTTGCTGGGATTGCGACTGTTACTAAAGCTTATGTCTTATCGCTTCAGCTTTCATAAGTTGCCGTTTATTTAATGTCCTCTCCCATGGAAACCTCAAGTTTATACTTATTGTAATCCTGCCCGAAAAACCATTAGCTATTTCCTGGAATTAATTAATTAAAACCATAGTTTCATGTAATGCAATTCACCGGCGCTTTATTTTTTAACAGGAATACTATTATTTGATTTGATTACAAATCGATAGATTTTAATCATCGTTGATTAAATTTCCATTTCATCGTTGACCACAGAGGCGATTGTGGAAGGTGTGAAAATTGTGCCGCTGAAAACTCAATTTGTAATTTTATCACACTCGCCGTCAGCATTTGCCGTTCGTAATCCATTCGCTGGCAGTGCCAAAAATGATTTCTCTATTATCCGAACACTCTCGCCTCCCCGCATTTCGCTGACATTTTATCCAATTACAGCTTCACCTTTGACGTTGCACAGAAAAAAAGGACACACACACACAGCATATCGTTATGAAATTGGACAAAAAAGCAGAGTGTGGGGCAAATAAATTTGCTGGTGGCCCTAAGCCTGGCCCCATTCTGGGTCCCTCGTCGCATTGTTTTTAAATATTGGCACAAAATCAAATTATCTGCTATTTGTCAATAAATAACTCTGGACAAAGGCGAAACTTTATTAAAATTCACCACAAAACGTTGCAGTTTCCGGTTTCAATTACGCCATAAATTTTCGGCTCTACACGCCCGCACATGGTGATTGCGGGGGCGTGGCACTCGGAACTGGGCGGCAGGAGGCGGCAGGAGGCTGTTCTGTCGGTCATTCGATGACATAAAGCCCTGCACACAGCCATATTGAAATTTAAAGCCCTGTTTGGCAACTTGTCGCAATTTACAACCTGTCCTTCCCGAGCCGGATCAGCCATCCACACAGTCCGTGCTCCCCCCAAGCTTACCTTGTTCGGCGAAACACGAAATATGAGCCAATATAAAAGCAATAAAGGAGCACCGGACATGCAAATAGAGCAAAATCAAATCTTCCTAAAAGCGGAAGTGTGCTTTTCGAGACCGGAAAAGGGGTGCAAAGCACACGGAAAATATATATACGGGAATGGGGAAATCCTTTGGGTATTATAGAGAAGCCTCCAACACTTCTCCCTCTCTCTCTTCCTCTATGAATTATTATAATGGCCACTAAATTAAATTATAAATTGCATTGGCCAGGGAAACTGGCACAGATCAGATCAAATGACGACAGCGCGCGGCCATAAACATTAATAACCAATATGCCAGGCGGCAGGTAGAAGTTAAAAGGTAAAAGGTAAGGAGAGACAGGCGTGTGAAGCGCATAAACAAGCCGCAAAGGATTGCAGCGAAGAAAGGCCAGATCCTAGTTGCCGGCAAAGCCACTTTCACAATTTATGGCAGCGGAGGATAGAAGGAGCTCGAAAAAAAAAGAAAACCCTGCCAGGCACGCGGCAGAGCAAAGCAAAGTTTGTTACTTTGGCACGGCTTTCACCGATGATGCATTGATGCGGATTTAAAGTTTAAAAGGTTTCGCGGCCGCGGAAAAAGATCCACAGACCGCCGCTCTGACAGCCATTTGGCGTTTTGGCGCATAATAAATTCGAGCGGCAGACACACGGTTTAATTTATCATCAAACGCCTAGCGAAAGGCGAAATGCGAAAGGAATTTATTGGTCTAACTTATGGACGATGGCAACCAGTGCCGAGTTGATGGCTTCGTGGCTTTCTCCTGGCAGCAAGGTGTCTGCGCATAGTTTATTTCAAATTGGTTCCCTCTGCTGCCAGCAGATTGATTGGGCTGATGAATGAATGCTCATGAGCCGGTTGGCTGGCGTCGAACTGACTCCCCATTGTGCTGGCAAAGAGTTTAAAAATTCCATTATATGGCTTTCTGTTTTTGCAGCACTATTTGCTTTCAATTGGTTATTTATTGGCAGCCAAATGGGAAGGGGAAAAAAACAAGTATTGTGTATCTAATGGAAGGAATTACATATACAGCTTGCCAGATTTACAAGTGTCCTTGAGCTTGATACAATTTACTTAGTAAATATAATTTACAATTTTATATATTTTTTATAGCTTTAAAATTTTGTTTTAAATGAATATAATATATAAAGTACATAGAAGATACAGGTTAAGTTTGCAGCTTTGCATGTAAGCATTTTATTTATCTAACAAAGAAAAGGGTTTGTTAAAACATCAGCTGAAAAAATTATAAAATGTAATGTAAGTAAAACAAGGCTAATCATTCCCGATGATGCCGAAAGGCAATAGAAATCCTAGAAGAGGTAGAGATTCATAATTTCCAGCGCCAGATAAACACATGAGGACAAAAGGGGCGGCTGGCATGACTCGCCAGTATTCCAGGATATGGGATAGTAATAAAAGGGCACGCTTCGATGGCCAGAGACGGCATCTTCAAATCAGGCAGAAAAATGCTGGCGTGTCTTTGGGTATGTGTGTGCACTGAGAGAACATTTATATACCTACAAAAATTATATATTTCTCGAAACTTAAACATAAAATGTTAAATAAGAACTTAAGATATTTTTCCCTTAAGTTTTTTACAACTCTTTTTGTTTCCAATTTATTTAAGAATATTAAATCCTTAACTCCCCAAGTTTTTCCCTCTGTCTCTGTATCTGTGCTCCACATTTCATTACGCTGAACATGACGATGCTGGAAGCACGTAACAAGTTTAAATTGCGCTCGTTGACTGTTGACTGCCGTGCGGAAGATGCCGATATCGATGTCGATGCTTTGGCCGATTCCAAATGCCGGCCAAGTCATGGCCAACAGCCGCAATTGAACCAGAAAAGTGTATTTATATGTAACGGAAATGATGCTGCACTTATGACCCGCCCGGAATGGAGCGAACCCAGTTGGCCATCGACTGATATTTGCCTTGCTAATAGATGATTATGATATCGTGTATGCATATAGGATAGCTTCCACGACCCCCACGCCATGACCGCATTTTCTCCGGGCAATTGGAGGGGGCGATAAGCGTCGTATTATGCATAATTGTG
Source organism: Drosophila seguyi (assembly GCA_008042675.1). NCBI lineage: Eukaryota > Metazoa > Arthropoda > Insecta > Diptera > Drosophilidae > Drosophila > Drosophila seguyi. Next base: position 15,186 of record VNJU01006009.1, on the reverse strand, counting down.
AGTGGAAAATCTGAAAATGGCTGAGCGGCAGTGCTTACAGGTGAATATAGATAGGAAAGCGGATGCAGAGAACGGAATTCTGGGAAGCCATTGATTTTTATTCAGTTTTAAATGACACAGAAAAGAAGGTAAATATATATTTAAATAAGAAAAGTTCTGGTAAATAAATAAATTCATTGAATGTTAATTGAATTCAAGTGCTTTTCCGAAAAGAAGCCACTTGAAATCATACTTTCTTATAATGATTAATTATGTATTTATTTTCTTTGCGTGCAGGCATTACTTTTCATGTGGTTAAAGTTGAATTTGATGTCTGTGATTTTCCTTCCACTTGCCTTGCCTAATTTTATGGGGCTCCAAGATTTGCTCATCTGTTTGTTCACCTGGCGCTGTCTGCTTATCGGAGCAATGGAATAATGGCAGACTTATCGGTCTTGCGAACTCTGTTGATTTTTATGACGTCTCGGTTGCGGGTTCGTGGGAATGCGTAAATGAAATTATTATCTGTGGGATTTTTGGCAAGCTGAATAAATAAATTTTATGTCTGCGCTACACGTGTGTGTATTTTTATGGCCTTCTGGGCCCAACTCTTGCAGTAAGTGTTGCCTGTTTGCTTAACATTTGCATTTATTGTAATGGGCCAAAAGTTTGCCTATATCAAAGTCATGCACGCTGTCAAGCATTAAGCGTTTAGCACAAATATACACACACGGGGGGATGTCCTTACACTGTTACACTTACACCTGCAGCCGCACCACACCTACCATCTAGACAAATACTCGGGCGCAGAGAGATAGACAGGTATGCATGCTAATGCTGCGTATACGTTATATTTTCAGCTGCTGCAGAACGCTGCCGTAATGTAAGCGCGACTCCCTGCTACCAAATATTTGTGCAGAGCCAAAAACGGGCACACAAATGTGTAACCAACACGCTATTTACTTGAGGCAAACTCACAGACACAAGTGTACACCAGCACATATACATATATGTAATATATATATGTATGTATGAATGCCAGATGCGACACAGTGCAAATAAAAATCTTGGGCAAAAAGGTGAAACGTGTATTAAATAATTCCTTTGTCGAGCACATTTTAATCGTGCAGCGGTAACGGCAAACAAAGGCGCCTCGTACACAAGCCCAAATGTCCAGCGGGCAGAGCAAATATGGCCCCCGAGTAACCCAACCCCCAACCTTCCCACTTAACCCGCTTCTCCTTGGCCCTTAACCCTTTCGGCGCCCCGAAAAAAGTGCAAACTTTGTAAAAATTCAGAACCAGAAATTTGTTGTGTCCACGTACACGAGCTTTTTGGTCTGTGGTCGCGCATGCCAACTAAGTGGACCGGTTATCGCTGCACTGAGACAAAAATTAGAGGCTTTTAATTAGCTTTGGAAACTTGGACTTAAATATTTTAAAAATTACATTTTTTACGACAGCATAAATTTCTTTTATATACTTTCATTGAAGTCATTAAATAAAATAAATGTAAAAGGTTTAACAGTTAAGAGGAGCGTTTATTTAAAAACATTTTTAAGCCTGACAGGATGAGATTATAGTTTTGAAATATGAGTGGAAAAGCTTAAGGAAAATGTAATAAATTAAATAATAAATTAAATTCCGCTTTAAGATCTCACTTTCTTTGTTTAAAGTTTAAATACTCATGAGACATGCTTCAATCCGGATCATATTCATCTGTTAGGTATCTAAACTTAAGTATAATTTTTGCAAATTTTCAAATCATTTTCTGCTCCTTATTTTAAAGGATATTTTTCGCTGTGCTTGAATTTCGGACCACGGTTAAGCCTAGCAAATAGATGACAGCGGTGCAACGGTTTGACAGGCGTGTGAAGACAAATTTCTGGGAATTTTCGCTGGGGCGACGAATTCAAAGCAACGAAAAATGAAAATATAACACTCGTCCTTCCCCACACACACACACACATACTACATGCAGGGACACTCGGCGAAACCAACACGTACAAATATTGTGAAAACAAATAAAAGCGAAAAATGTACTCCATTGTGTGTGTCTGTGTGTGTGTGTGTGCTTTATAACTTCAATGTGTGCTGCGGCATGTCTCCGTGTGTCTGTGTAGTGGTGGGCTTTTGTCAGTATTTGTGCGAGGCAGCAACCGTTGCGGTTTTGCGAGCATCAGCATCAGGAATATGTTGAAATAGAAGGGGAAAGGCAATGACAAAGCCATGCCATCTTTTTATTTATTTATTGTTTTTGTCTGTGCTGCTGCATTGGTGTTATTAGTGGCATTTGTTGTTGCTGCCGCTTGCCCCTGCTCCAGCACCTGGCTGTGTAATAAAGTACAGGACTCACACTCGGGCTCGCTAAAAACTGTAGCGTCAGCTGGCATCATTCAGCATTATATTTCTATATTTTACGAGTGCGAGTGCAAGGGCGCCAGTAAGCCAGAAATGCGATTCAATTTTTGATTGTTGTAACCAGTTTCCATTTCGTAAGAACTAATATTTATAAATATATTAAAATTTAAGGCGAATCAAGAGAGCAAAATTAGCTGTTAATATAATTCTAATGAAAAGGATATTCTCACTTGCCCGAAGCCAATTAATATTTTGTCCAGAGAAATCAATTTAAATACTCATTTTGAAAATTTTTGCCATTCTAAAAGCAAATAACGAAAATTAAATAAACTATATCACTTTATTTAAGTGCGTTTAGTTTATGCAAATGAAAAATTTGTAAATGCCAAATGTGAATTGAAAATGAACAAAGGCCCTGCCTTGGCTTGATCAAATTTATTGATATAATTATCCGAGCAATTTGTTGCCACCCCCGCCACTCTTTGATAAAACTATGATTTTCTTGTTATTTGTGCTCCGTGTAACTAAAGTTAACCTGCTTTGTTTGCCCATAGAAAATTGGAAATGAAATACAAAAAAAGTATGTAAATTGCAGCAATAAATTCGATTCGGCATAAACCGTAATCAGATAATGGCAATTATCCATCTGGCAGTTAGTTGTTTCCTTCACATAGAGGCCAGTGGGCTGAAATTTAAATTTCCCAAATTCGTAATCAGTTTTATGCAAATGAAAAGATAATAATTACAATACATCCCACGCTCTCTTTATGTGTGCGTGTGCGGCTTTGGTTTCCAAGCAATTAATTTACAATTTTCGGTTAACTGGTCTGCCAAGAATAACAAAACAATTAATACAATCAAGCGAAACTTTTACCAAGAAAATTAAAGGCAATGCCCGCAAAAGCCAAATAAAGTGTCTTTGCCGAGGATCCCTTGCCACCTGAGCAGAAAGTCTGAGTATTTTTAGGGTTTGTGTGGCAGCTTCTAAGAAGACACCGACAAAGATGCAGCCACAACAATGACAACATTTTACACAGAGAAATAAATCATAAACCTAAGTTTATTTGTGATGATTTGGGAAAATAGAATAGAAATTTATGAAATATATTAAAATTCATTAACACATTTTGTGAATAAGTTTGTCTTGAGTATCCTAAGTAATTTCATATTTCAATTTATTGCCTCAATTTCAGGTTACTTTGATTTTCTCCAAGTGCTTCAAGGATGTGACCACCGAGTATTGACCAGTCTAGTTGGCTTCTCATTAAAGATTCAGCCTGGTTTCTGGGGAGACGTAAATCAAGGCGCCACGGCCCTCCTCCTCGACCGCAACAACATAATTTTATTGGAACTTAAATGCTTTTAGTTCGAGGGGAGACACAGCGAGTGCGAGTTAGTGAAGAATCGAACTCATAGAATTTTCCCCAGCTTTGAAGCTTTTCTGAAGAGAGACTGTTGCATATTTCATGCAACACAACCGGTGAGTTGTCGGTCTTGTTTGACTTGAATAATTTGGCAAAGCGAATGAATTTTCCTTTCTGGTTTTTGGTTTGCCTCTTTTTGTTTATATTTGACCGAGGTCAATTGCTGGCAAAGTTTAGCATGCATGCCGAAGCGAGAGCCGTAAATATTTTAAAGCCAGATGCCAAACTGTTGCATACTTAGTCCGAGGAGGAGTCCAAGGAACGGGGGACAGCTGAAAGGCATTTCCATTATTAATGTCATTGAGGCTCAGGCTCCACTCCGCCCCATAAAGGATCTCATCTCATCTGCTGACTGCTGCGTTGTGGAATTTTAATAAATCATTTCTCGTGAAATGCGTATCCAAGAACGGAACGGAACGAAATCAAATGAAATGAATGAATGCCTCTCCGCTGCAGAGGCCACGAGGGAATGAGGGAGGAAGGGAGGCACTGAGATGCCTTCAGTTGGAATACAAAGCAAATTAGGATCGCTTAGCTGGGAGAGAGAGGGGATTTATTTCAGTGGAAATATTTAAAAATTTCCAGGCACATCAACTCGGCGGGCTGTAAATCAAAAATGCCAAGGCATTGGGAAAATATTAAAGTACGGCAAGCTCGATGGCATCAAATATGCAAATTACTGTTTGGACTGACTGGAGTTTGCTTTTTGTTATGGGTTTATGGGAACTGCTTATTGTGAAATAATTGAAAAACAAAATAAAATATTTTACAAAATTTAATTAAAGACTCTATTTTAAGGCATTAATCGGAAGGATAACCTAGTACCTTTACTTTTGAGCTTTTTTCCTTTAAAGTTCTTGAAATTTCCCGCATAATCGCTGTTTCTGTGTTAGCCATAAATTTAACTTGTAGATGAAACGGCCGTTTCATGCATTTTATTAGGCCAATGAAGCTGCTACACTCTCGATTATCGGTCGGCCCTTTGCCAGAGCTCGAGGAGTACATATCAAAGAGTATAAATCAGCCAAATCACGACGCAACAAATGTTTCACAGACTCATGGTGTCTGCTTCACTTTACTTTTTTTTCTTTCCAAAACTTGATGTCATGTGTGTATATTTTTTTATACTTGCAAGGGGACACTCTTGTCAGGCCCCCAATTTCAGCATTCATTTGTCAGATGAGCGACAATTTATTGAAAAAATATATATATTTATATTAGTCAGCGGAATTCCTTTTGAAAAAACCCAAAGAGAGAGAGGGAGCTGCGATTCGTTTTCGTTAGCGAAGCAGACAAGGCCATCATAGTTAGCTCAATGCTTAAAAAACACAACCCTCAAAGCCAAACAACTTTTTCGCGCATTGTTTAATTTACAATTTGCGCATTAACTTTGTCACATAATTCTAATTAACGCTTTTAATTACTTTATGAGGCACTTTGCGACGCTCCCTAAAAATATGGCTGGCTCAAATTGTCCGGGCAACAACGGCTTAAATGTCATCTCTCTCTTCTGCTGCCCCAGCACAGCCGTCTCTCCATCTAGTGTCCACCTGACCAGGCCAGGCCAGGAGCCCGGGTAACCACCTAGTGCCTCGTTAGGGGCACTAGCATTCGGGAACCCCACCATTTTCACGCTGATGTTGGCAACGAAGGCCGAGGCAGGGGTCTGGACAAAGTCATTAAATGCGACGCAAATTAGATTTATTGTACGCCGCTGCACTTGCCAGGTGACTGTCGAGGTGCACGGGGAGAAAAAAGAGTTTTGAAATATTAAAACGATTGGAATAAATACGGAAATGCAAAGCCAAGTGTCTAGTATGTTAACTAAATGAACCAAAAATATTAATTATATTCTTTCACTTTGAAAAATAAATAAAAATTAAGAAATAACTGCCTCTAAATTACTTTTTATATTAAGAAAATCCCTATATTTTTTTAGTGTAATTGTGGGTGATGGTGCCTTCTAGGGGTGGCACTGCTCGTGGTGGTGTCGTGGGCCCCAACCGTGGTGCCGCTGCGGTTGCCTCGTTGACCTGCGCGGCGTACGTGGTTCGCGGGCTTCCCTTCCCCCTCCCCACTTTTTGCTTAACAATAAATTTACATTAGCAGAACGTTACATATTTGCAGTGCTGGAAGCGGATTTTAAAACCAGCCTCGGACAGCCTGCCAACTTACAACTTGCAGCTGCCAGCAACGCAGAAACATGCACGCACCGTTAACGGAATTGAGTCCTTGTGTGTGGTCTTGCAGTTAACTTGCGAAATGATATGCAAATAGGGAAAAATTCGTCACCCCCAGGACAAGTAGCCAAGCCAGGGAGAAATCAAGAAATGTCAGCTTGTCTGCGAATTTATTTTATGACCTTATAGAGAGAGCCATTGTTAGGGTTGAATATGTTTTAGGTTTGTGAATTTTTCTATTAGAAACCCTTTATTGAGCCTGAAGTGAACAAAAATGTATAATTGTCATCTACTTTTCATTGAAAAGCTAATCATCCAAGAAAAAACCCTTCTAAAACCAATCTGATTTTAAGGAAAAGTTAAAAAATAAACTCTATTTTTGTGAAAAGCTGATGAAAAGATGGCATCTGTAGATGACTCCCTATATCCCATAACCGTGCTTATCGATGAGTTGAAGAACGAGGATGTCCAGGTGCGTTTGAACTCCATCAATAAGCTATCCGCCATTGCTGTGGCCTTGGGGGAGGAGCGCACTAGGTCCGAGTTGATCCCCTTTATCGCCGAGGGCCAATACGATGTTGAGGTGTTGCTGGCTCTGGCCGATCAACTGGGAAAGTTCACAAGCCTCGTGGGCGGTCCCGGCTTTGCCATGTACTTGATTCCACCGCTCGAAGGTATGGCCACCTTCGAGGAGATTGTGGTGCGGGAGAAGGCCGTCGAGTCTCTGCGCAACGTGGCCGCTGAGCACAGCGCCCTGGATCTGGAGATTCATGTGGTTCCGACGCTGCTGCGTCTCGCCTCTGACGAGTGGTGTCCCTCGCGCACCTCAGCCTGCGGTCTTTTCTTCGTCTGCTATCCTCGTGTCTCTGAGACTTCGAAGGCAGAGCTGCGCGCCCGCTTCCGTAAGCTGTGCCAGGACGAGACGGCGACGGTGCGACGGGCGGCGGCCAGTAAGTTGGGCGAGTTCAGTAAGGTCTTGGAGTTGGAGTACCTCAAGTCGGAGTTGATTCCCAGCTTTGTGCAGCTGGCTAAGGATGAGCAGGTTAGTCATAACTTTTTCCTCTGTTCGCAAATATTTGATTAATTTCTCTTTTCAGGACTCTGTTCGTCTGCTGGTTGTTGGGTCTTGCGCCTGCATTGCCCAGCTGCTGCCCCACGAGGACGTGGAGCAGGTATAATATATTTCAATTACTTGAGATCCTAATAATATCCTTCTTATCTTAGTTGATTTTGCCCACTCTGCGTCACTGCGCCAGCGACTCTTCGTGGCGCGTGCGTTGTTCGGTTGCCGAGAACTTTGTGGACTTGCAACTGGCTGTGGGTCCGGATATAACGCGAGTTGGCCTGTTCCCAGCCTTCCAAAGCTTGCTCAAGGACAACGAGGCCGAGGTACGTGCTGCTGTGGCCGCCAAGGTAAAGGATTTCTGTGCCCACCTAGCCAAGGACAATCAGATGCATATGATACTCAATTGCATTTTGCCCAGTGTTTGCGATCTGGTCTCAGATCCGAATTCACATGTCAGGTCAGCTGTGGCCTCCGGCATCATGGCCCTGAGTCCCATACTGGGCTCATACCAAACCGTGGAGAACTTGCTGCCCCTTTTCTTCATTCAACTCAAAGACGAGTGCCCGGAAGTGCGTTTGAACATTATCTCAAATTTAGACTGTGTCAACAGCCTTATGGGCCTTCAGCCGGTGTTGGAGTCCCTACTGCCGGCCATCGTTGAGCTGGCCGACGATTCCAAGTGGCGGGTGCGACTGGCCATTGTGGAGTACATGCCCGCTCTTGCCGCTCTTTTGGGACAAGAGTTTTTCGACCAGAATCTGCTCGGCTTCTACCAGCGGTGGCTCAACGATCATGTTTTTGCCATACGCGAGGCTGCCGTCCTCAACTTGAAGAAGCTGGTGGAGCAGTTCGGAGCTTCCTGGGCAGAGCAAGCCATCATTCCCATGATCCTGCTTATGTCCAACAGCTCAAACTATTTGTACAGAATGACCTGTTTGTTTTGCTTTAACGTTCTCGCCGAGGTCTGTGGCACAGATATAACCACCAGGCTGATATTGCCCACAGTTCTTCTACTCGCTGACGATGCCATTGCCAATGTTCGTTTTAATGTGGCCAAAACCCTGCACAAGATCTCGCCCTTCCTGGAGGAGAGTGCCGTCGATGCCCAGGTGTTGCCCACTTTGGACAAACTGAATGCGGACACGGATGCGGATGTCAAGTACTTTGCTGCTGAGGCCATAGCAGGCATAGAAGCCGCGTAATCAAGTATCTTGTGTTTATTTGTATTGTATTTTTATATACATTTAAATAAATAACAAAAAACCTCTTAAATTTTACACAATTAAATTTTTTTTTGAGCATAGCAAAGGCTTTTTTATAAAACTATCAGAAGCCTTGGTAGATGAACCATTGAAATTTTAAATTATTGTGAAGAAATATTAACATAACTAAGACAAACTTCGCATTTACTTGGTCTTCAAATAAACAATGATTTAGGTAAAATATAGTATTCTTAGTCATTATTAAATTAATTTAATATTTATTATGTATATATTACGTATACGTAATTTCTACAACTTGCCATGCATCTCATCAATCAGTAGCAAATACATTAAGTTTACTTCGTAAATGAGTTGAACCATTATGCCAAATGAAATTCTCTAGATTTATTATTCATTATTTAATTATATATATATTTTCCTATGCTAGTTTATAACGTATACGTAATTTGTATAACCTGTCGTGTGTCTTTAATCAGTTACAAAGATGTTAAGTTCACTTCATCGTCGAGTTGAGCCATTACCAAATGAAATTCTCGCATTTTCTTTGTGTGCCACATAACCTGCAACATGTCTTGTATACTACGGGGTCTGTGAAGCCCCGGTCAAACAATCGTATCTCATAACTCACGTCATTTAATTTAGCAAATATCACGACCCCAACAAAAGCCATTGAATGCAACTGCTGCTTCGCTGCCTTGCTGCTGCCTTGGCTTTCGGGAATTTTCTGTCGGCGTAATGAAACAAGAAACAGCAGCCTCCGAGTGAGCCGAGGAGATAAAGGCGGGAAAGGGGAAGCGACGTGCAGAGCGAGACAAATGGTTGGCTTTCTTCTATATCTCTGTGTGCCTTTTTTTGTTGTTGTTGCTGTTTCGGTGGGCAGGTGGCAGGTGTCAGGCGCATGAGTCTAGGCAATGCTGAAGTTTTCGCATAAACAAAGGCAAATATTGCGCACTTGTGCAATTTATATTGCAAAACAATTGTCATTAGAAAATGCCGCACGAACAAAAACGCTGCAGACAAAAGCGCCAGGATCCGCCGAGTAGCGAGGACCAAGGACCAAAGGCCCAGCAGAACTTGGGCGGCGGCAACTGCAACTGTCACATGTGAAAGCTGGTTGCTGCAAAGCAAACGGCATCACCAGCAGCAGCAACAGCAGCAACGGCAGCATTTTATGGAGCAGCTTAAGTGCTTCAAAAATTCCACGTAATGCACTCAAAGCAACGTCTGCCGACCCTCAGAGAGAGTCCGGCCCCCAGACCGCCTGTCCTCCGCCACATCGCAGTCCTAGTCGCAGCTCCTGTGCTCCAGTCTTGGTCCCCAGCCTCGTGGCCTCAATACAGATGGCAAATAAGAAAACGTGCGAGAAGCAGCGCAAATTAAAGCCAATGCTACTTGGATGGCACCTGCACTCCTCGAAAATGGGATTTATTTGAATTGGTTATTAATTTTCAAGCTATTTCATTGCATTATTAAAATATATTAACCAGATCTGACTTACTTTTTAGAAAAAGAAATTATACGAAAATTTACTGTGGCCAAAATAAAGGTTCTACAGAGACTTGGCATTGTGTGGGCCCCTGTACATAAATTGTATATTTATACCTAATTATTTAGTAATTAAATTTCTAATAATTAGAGACACTTTTCCCTCAGTGCACTGACTCTTTGCTTGCTGACAGGGCAACGTGTTCCAGGCCTTCCTTTTCCTCTTAACCCCCATCTGCCCCGTGTGTCACTCGCCGCTGTTCCTTTTTCATCTCTCTCAGCGAACTGTGCGGCATTTTCTTCATTTAGGTTTTTGTCTGTGCGATTTTCACACACTTTTTGTTCATTAGTGGATAATGAACAATTGCAGCATTATGACAGCACCAGCAGTAGCACCAGCACCAGCTTCCGTGGCAGTGCAGTGCAGCTCGGCTCAGTTGAGTTCGGTTCGGTGGCTGGAGGAGCATTAGCAGTCTGCATCTGGCCAGTTTTTCACCTCTCGCTATCTAGACGCAAGCATTTTTATTAAAATTCCATGTCAGAACCATTAATTTTCCCGCACTGTGCACTGTGGACTCTCTGCCTGCTTTTTATGCTTCTAGGTTCTTTTTAGTTTTTTCCTCCTTTTTTTTGGGGGGGGCTTAGATGTTTTGCGGACTGGGTTAAGTTTTGGCCAGTTTTATTGCAGTTTCAAACAGACTCTGTGTGTGTGTTTGTCTTTAATAAAGTCTCCGGTAGGAATTAATAGCTTTTCATGTCGAATACTTCATGTTTTTTGGGGGGTGGGAGGGATTTCCCTGAGGACCTCGTTTCTATATGCAAATGATGCAGCCCGTATCTGGGGGCACAATCAAAGTTTTGTTTGGCACATTAAACCACAGCTGGCAATTAATTTGGCTTAGTTTAGTTTAGTGCACTTCCGTTGCGCACAGCGTCCATTTTGTCGCATCGCCGGATGGACATCAGCCGCCTTCCGCCAGCGCCAGCGCCAGCGGCTGCAGCTGCAGCGGTTCAACAAATTCATGACCGCTCAAAAGCAGCTTTAGATTTTATTACCATTAAAAGTGGGCGTAGCTGAGCCACCCATCCACAAAATAGAAGGCAGATCATAACTCAAAGGCATAAACTCACACTGAGGGAAATGATTGTAGATAATGGTAGTTGTTGGGAACTAAAGCTTATAATTTTATTATTTTCTCGATTCTAAAGAACAACAAGATGCAACTGATTTTCTCAGTGTTCTCATATGTGACCTCATGCTGGGTGTTTTTCGAGAGCATGTATTTAACAATTTTGGCAATGCTCTTTGCGGGCATCACCTGAAATCCAGCCCTCCAGCAGTCTTTCTCGTTCACGTTCACGTTCTCGCTCCCCCGCACTGTGCTCTGTGACCCTATTGTCCAGTCCCCGGGTTAAGGGCGGCTTTGAAAGCCGAAACTGAAATCAACTAACAACATTAACATGGCAAAGCAATTTCCACGCAGCCAGCGTTCGACGGGACGAGGAGCCACTAGGTTTTCGGGCCGCACACAAAAGGCAGACAATAAGCGAGCTCGTCCATTTGTGATGGCTCCAACGGCGCTCCGGCGCTGGTGATGCTGATGGTGCCGTTGATTTCGGACTAGGAAGAGCAGGCGGCGGATGAGCCGGTGGTGGCACTGTCGGTTATTGCATATGCACACACCGCGCCGCCACCACACCACACCGCGTTGCACATGCGACAGAGCTAAATAGGCGGGCCCAGCATGCAGGGGAAGAGTGTGCCAAAAAGAGCGGGAAGACTGGAAAGAGGGGGACCAGAGTCCTGGAGCTGCATTTAGGTACTCAAGCGCCGTTGTCATAGTCATTTGCCATGGCCGCCAGCAGCAGGGTGTGTTAGGTGTGTGTGTCGTCAGCCCAGCGCGCTCCGGATCGGGCCTTTGGCTTTCTGTCTAACGGCGTCACATATGCTCCTAACGATAATAGTTTTCTGCGTAATTTGTTCGCAATTTTAGAGGAAGCTCCGTCGGATATCGCGCTAAAAACTTGGCCCACGCATCGGGCCCCGGACCATGGGCCAGGACTATGGGAACAGAGGATTTCGAATAAAGTGGAGAGCAGTGAGTGGCGTGAGTTGGAGCATCCACTCCTCCATGCTGCGTATAATTTAGTGGCCCCGCAGCGCACCGACAGGGAGTGAGATTGCAAAGATAAATAGAAAGTGCACTGGGAACAAAGGTTGTGGAAAGGGGGATAGTTTATTAGAATCTTAGAGGCAGTTAATTATTAGGAAGAGGTTTTCATATTCTTTGAAATAGTATAAGGCTTTAAGGGATTATATTTCATACTTTAACTAATATTTACTCTTTTGAAGGATTCCTAAATTTGGCATCTTTCTAATCCCCATTTTTTCCAATGTTTTTGGTTTAAGAAGCTTCACCAACATATTGTCGCTGAGAACGCCCTTTACTTGCTGACACTTTTCGCTTTGACTCGTTAAAATTCATTTCAATTTGGGTCCGCTGCGCTTCGCTTTTTGTCCTTGGCCACAAACGGGTTAAGGTAGTGAGACAGCAGGATGGCTCTCTATCTCCGCACGTGTCACCGATGCCGTCGTTGCCGCTGCTGCCGCATCCTGCGTAGCTTTATAAACAATTTTGAATTTTGCGGTTGTGCGAAAATTAATGGATGCCTCGCTCTTGTGCGGTTTTTGGCCGCACTCCCAGACAACGCCCCCTCAAGCGCTAACACCCCCTCCGCGTCCCCTTATACTTTACCGCCGGCAAGTGCTGGGCAAATTTTAGCATTTTGTCATTAGCGTTTGCTTTCTGAAAACGAGATTGTTGTTTGTCGTTGCGGTGCTGGCGATGGTGGCGGTGGTGCAGCGATGGCGGAGCGATATTGCAGCTTAATGGTGGGTGAAAATACACGGATCAAAATAAGAGTGTGATTTAATGATTAAAAATAGGGTTATACTTCATTTTATAAGAAGGAATTCAAGAGAAATAGTCTTAATAACAAATTTAATATATTTAATCAAAATTAATCTCTGTTTCCACATCAATCTCCAATGATGACTGTTAGCTTATTTCGTACATTTGGAGGAGTCCAGAATGCCATCAATTAATGCAGCAGCCCTCGCCAAGATGGCTAACACACACACACATGGAATTTTAGCTGAGAGTCCTGCTCCTGGTGCAGCACGAGTGCAGTCTCGCACACATATGTGTGTGTGTTATGAATAAGACAGGACGAAAACTTGGGCTCTTGACTTTGGCAGCGCCACGGTGTCGGATGAGGCAGCCAGGCACGGTTAATAAAACAGACAAACACTCAAAGTTTCGCTATAAAAATTTTTAGCATGGAGCACAGCGACGGAGTTTTTTAAGTTGCCAGCGTTGTTTGCTTGCTAAACAAGTGCTATTAAAAGAGCATAAAAAGGTGAAGGAAGGTGAATTGCGATTGCGGGAAGTTTTGGTGAAAATAAGGACGGAAAAGGGGGCCCAAACACGAGAGACAAAGGCAGCCAGCCTTCGGGCATCGTTAAGGTCCTGGCTGGCTGGAGAATACTCCTCGTAATAAGCCCCAGAAAATCTTCATACAAACTCTACGCGGCAGCAGAGTTTTTATATTTGGCAGCTTAGGTGCACTTCTGCAGTTGTCCTTTTGCCGTACGTAATGCACTGCACAAAACATATATATAAGAAAAAAAATCCAAACAATTTCTAAAGAACAGGCAGAGAAACAAAGGCACCAGCAACTCGTACATGATGCAGTGAAATTTTATGCGCTTAGTTTTTATTGCCGAATATTTTGCATGGCAGGGCGGTATAAAGAATTATCCACTAAAACTGCTGTAAAGTGAGTCAAGTGTTTGTTAAGAAGCCCGACCCCAGCCCCCTCGCCTGCCTCAAAAAATCTTCCCCCCGCCGACCATCATTTCGTGTGATTCATGAATCCGAGGGGCGACCAATTTCCAGCTCGATGCGAGTTGCGTTTGCGCGGCCAACGGGGCGTATGAGTAACATGTGCACTTTATGCATTGTGTGCCCGAGGACGGGGGTAGAGTGTTACGGGGGCCTATTTGTTTTATTTATATTTCGCCACCGTGCCGTTTTGTGTGCGCATATTAAGCAGGCAGTGCCACTGGCACTGAAACGACGACGACTGGTTGGCTGTCCTCCGGCAGGAAGGCAGGCCAGCGGACAGGATAACAGAGGAACGCGGCCGAGAGACACGGCCAAAGTGGAAAATGCAGTAAAATATTGAAATTGTACAGTTCCGTTGTGCAATGAGCCGCAATGCCAGCGACGTATATGTATATATTTTTTTTTTATATGCATGTACGTACCCCGCAGTTGAAAGGTGCACTCACATGTGGGGGAAAATTTTGATTTTACGTGACTGGCGTGCAACGATTGCCCGGGGTGCGGGGGGGTTGGCAAAAAAAAAAAAAAAACTGCACAATGGCAGGACCAAAATGCATGGCAGGAATGCATCGGGATCGATTGTGGGCGGGTGACTTCGAAGCAGCTTTTCTCTTATTTCCAATTAGCATTGCAAATTCATTTGCAGTTTATCGGTCTGAAATAATTCCATGCGATCCAGCGGAGACTGGGTGGAAATTAACAATAATTTAAGGTCCTGAAAGTATCACGAATATGGTGGGAAAGGTTGGGGAAATGTGCTGAAATCTATATTAAATGAGTTTTGGATGATAAATAGTTTGGAGTGGTTGGTTTTGTTGATAAGAATAAGAGGTTTTAGGTTTATAATGTCAGTATTTAAATGATTTCTAATTAGTTGGAAAGTAATTAGTAGTTATAGAATTTTTAATAGTAGTATAAAATCAAAACTAAGTCAAATTTTTTTTGCAAGGGAAATTGTGTAAAAGAAATATTATATAAATACCTACAATTTAAAGTTAATTGTTCATAATATCTAACTTTGACTATGATAAGTACCATAATAATTACTAAAACAATTAAGAAATGTATTAAACTTAATTCTATAACTTAAATAATGTCTAAAATAAAAATTATTTCCAAAATATTACAGCAGTATTTCCTTTATCCGATTTCTGGCACCACAGTTCCTAATTAACTTACCTTTATTAACTTGTAAAAGGGTTCTTAAGCTCTTTTAAACCTCACCCCCTTTGCAAAATAAAAAGACGTCATTGTATTTGTTTTTTAATTTTGTTTTTCTGTTTTTTGATTAACATTTTTCCATTTTATTTGATTATTTCTCTCTTGCACGGCTGCAATCGCTGGCAGCGCCTTTTTCTATGCATATATTAACGTGTGTGCAGCCACACACTCAAGTGTGCTGGTGTGTGTTTGTGTGTGTTTGTCCATAGCTGTGTGAGTGTGTATCTGTGAGTTTGTTCTGGGGGCTTCGTCGGCTTTGATTGAATTGGATAGGCTTTTGATAGGCGCTTAACATAATTATGGCATTTTGCTTGCACACCTTTCATAATTCTCTCTTTAT
>VNJU01006003.1:611-12290 GCA_008042675.1 Drosophila seguyi | reverse complement strand
CGAACCACCCCTACCTAGCTGAGGAGACGACTACGTTGACGATTACGTCATCCCCGGAGGAGAAGATCTCCAGCACATACAGCCCTAGCAGAGCAGCCGATTGCATCGGCACTGAAGTACTCACCCCCTTTCCCCTTGGACTGCGGCGCGGGATAACCTAGGGCTACACATAAAAGATAATTTGTATACTAATATTTCTCTTAAGTTTCCTACTATTAATTTGTGCGCGCTTCACAACTCTTTTTTTAAATTATGTTCTCTTCTTCAAGTAACTTGAGCAAGTCCAAAGCAAACAGTCATGCTACACTTAGAATTTTTATAAACCGTCATAAAGGATTGCATATTTGTCATATAAATGCTCAAAGTTTGATCAAGAAAGTTGACGACTTTAGATGGCTTTTTGTTGACTCCAATGTTGATGTTATTTGTGTCTCTGAGACCTGGTTCACGTCTAGTGTCTGTAATTCCTTGATTAAATGTGATGGATATAATTTATTTCGTTAAGACCGAGAGGGTCATGCTGGTGGGGTTGCAATATTTGTTAAAAATAGTCTTCGATCAAAAATTGTTTGCAAACAAACTGATGGATGTGCAATAGAATACTTATTTATTGAAATCGGGAGTAGAAGGTCCGAAAAAGTTCTGATTGGGTGTGTATATCGCCCGAATAGAAATACTGACTACAACGACTTAATTGAACTACTCTACTCGCTTAACACACAGTATGTTGACATAATAATAGCTGGAGATTTAAACAATAACATGCTGACTGACAAGCAAATGCCCGAATCTTTCGAAGCGCTTGGTTTAAGTCTTGTTAACACACTTGTTCCCACTCACTTTACGAACACAAATAACTCACTTCTTGACATCTTTTTTGTAAGCGACTCTAGTAAAACTTTACTTTTTGACCAGGTTTCTGTCCCAGTTTTCTCTAAGCACGACCTAATTTTCATGACGTATCAAATCTCACTTGACCATATAAAACATGACCTTGAATACAGAGACTTTAGAAATATTGATTATGACCTACTAAATTAAAAATGTAGTGTACACACTTCCGACTGCAGACCTACAATTAGAGAATTTACATTCTGAGCTAAAATATCTTTTCAATAAGTGTGTACCTGTTCGTCGGAAACTCCTCAGACCCAAAAGCAATTCCTGGTTCAACGCAGATACAAAAACTAACATAAAAAAAAGCAATGTCGCTTACGCTAAATGGGTAAGGTATAAGACTACTTCCCTTTAGGAAGAGTACACAACTTATGCAAAGATAAATCATGCCAAATCTACATACTACAAAGAAAAGTTCTATAATGCCTTAAATAGTAAACACAGATGGCATGAGCTACGAAGCTTAGGGATAGGGAAGCAAAAACAGACCGAGGAAGTTAATGCCAATATTAATGACCTAAACGACCAATTTGCCAATATACAAGTACCTGAAGCGACTGAAAATACGTACCTGAACTGTTCTTCTACAAACCGCTGTGATAACCATTTAAGCATGTGTTAGTGTTTGTGACGTCCTTCAATCTGTACTTAAAATTAAGTCAAATGCTATGGGCTTAGATAATATCTGCCCAAAGTTCGTAAGGATACTTTTACCGCAACTTCTACCAGCCATAACTCATATTATGAACACGGTCTTCACGACATCTATTTTCCCTTTCGCTTGGAAGAAACCAAAAATAATACCTATCCCAAAATCGTGTTCGAACCACCGACCCATATTAATTTTCCCTTTCCTATCAAAGGTTTTTGAGCAACTTATGGCCGAGCAAATAAATATCTTCATAAATAGAAACTCTCTTTTAACTGCTGCCAATCCGGCTCTCGCAAGAATAGAAGCTGCACCACTGCATTAATACAAGTCACAGACGCCATTCGTGGGCAGACTGACAAAAATAATATTACTTTTCTGACGCTTTTAGACATTAGCAAGGTATTTGACTTTGTAAACCACGAGACTCTCTCCTCAAAATTACAAAATATATATAACTTCGAGTCCTCTGTCCTGAACCTCTTGTCAAATTGTCAAGTCCATATGTATGCCGATGACGTCCAAATATATGTAAGTCGTCCCCTATATAATGTGTCTGAATGTATTGATATTTCAAATGACGAGCTACTTAAGATAGATAACTGGTCTAAAACCAACGGACTCTTACTTAACCCCCTGAAATCGAAGTGTTTGTTCATATACAAAAAACGTACAATTTTATTGGACTACCAAGACTCAAAATTAACAATAATTATATAGACTACGTAACAAAAACCGAAAATCTTGGCTTTACTCTAAATAGCATACTGTCCTGGCATGACCACATAAACAAAGCCTCAGACAGAACATAAAGCGTCCTAAGTTGTACCACACTGCGGCAATAATTCCAACTGAAATTTGACCATCTGTTGCAAATGCTATCTTAATTCCCACTGTTTTCAGTGGTGTAGAGTTGTTTGAAAGTTGAAGTGCCACCAGCCTAGTAACCTTGAAACGAAGTTCAACAGTATTGCTCTGTATGTTTAGAAAAAGTTAGAAAATATATAATGTAATACAATCATGTTAATTTTTATCGTATATAAGAATACGAGAGTAATAATATAGGATTAAGAAATTTATGGCACCTCCGTAACTAGTGCAATAAATATAAGTTTTAAGCTTGTTGCACTAGGAATAAAATAAATAACAAAATAAATATCATTACAGTTAAAAACAAGAAAGAAAGCTAACTTCGGCATGCCGAAGTTTAAGTACCCTTGCAGTAAGTAGATGAAAAAGAAGAAAAATGTTCTGACTTTTTCGCTTTCTCGGGTACTGCCATAAAATAAATGTTACCAGAGTGTTGCTGGCGAAAAATATTGCTAGCAACAAAGCCAAAAAGATATATATATTCCTATGGCACCTATATGATATAGTGGTCCGATTGTGATAAAATTAAGACCAAAGTTCTGGAATAATACAAAATGGCTACGTCTAAAATTTTATGAAAATATGTGGAAAATTGGCTTAGTTAGATTTTTTTTCTAAAAATTTTCCGATCGGTCCAATGGAAGCTATATGATATAGTTGTCCAATTTTGATAAAATTAAAACCGAAATTTTAAAATGTAACCAAATGGTCAGATCTAAAACTTTATGCAAGTATCTTAAAAATTGGAAAAGTTATAATTTTTTTCATTAAAATTTACGGATCGTTCCTATGGCAGCTATATGATATAGTCGTCCGATCCGGCCCGTTCCGACTTATATAGTAGTGAGAGCATATAGAAGACTATATGCAAAGTTTTATTCAGATAGCTTCAAAACTGAGGGACTAGTTTGCGTAGAAACGGACGGACGGACAGACGGACAGACGGACATGGCTAGATCGACTCGGCTGTTGATGCTGATCAAGAATATATATACTTTATAGGGTCGGCAATGTCTCCTTCACTGCGTTGCAAACTTCTGACTAAAATTATAATACCCTGCAAGGGTATAACAAACAAAAAAAATATCGGCCTCAGCAGCTCCTCCTCTTCTTCTTCCGACAGTTTTTGTGGTTTATCCTCTCCCGGGAGCTCCGAATTATCTATTTTTGGGAAATTTACTGTCGTATATATATGTATATATATATTTCGAATTATTTATGTGTCGAAGGTGAATTTGGAATTAAGGAGCCAATCGGAATATTTGTTTTCGAAACTGAATTTGGAATTTAGGAACCAATCTGAATATTATAGTTGCGGATATGTGCAAATGAACTGCATAATATTCACTTAGTCCGAAAAATATACGGTCACCCTAATGCGGATATGGAAGAGCATTTGTATTTCCAACTTTGTTAGTTAGTTGGAATTTATTAAAAATATTTTACAAATTATTTTTTGTGCCTGGACTTATTCAGTTGACCGCTGCTGTGTTTGGCGCAGAACTGTTTTCGAAGATAAGGCGTGAATATGTTTGTGCATTAGCCGTTTGCCAATGCAAAATAGCGGAGACAACGGAGGCGGAAAAAATTGCCAAAAATCGGATCATCGACTTGCAGCCGATTATGTATGCAATTTCAATGTGTATATGATTGCTTATGCTTACATGTAGCGCCGCTCAGGATAGAGCAGGGAACAGTAAATAAATAATTAAGTCGGCGCTTATGTGCCGTGGGTTTTTGGGCATATATTTATTTATAGGAGCTGTGGACTGTATTTTAGATTTTTGTCTTGGAAAAATTATATATTATGTTAATCCAAGATAGGAATAAATAATTACTTATTTTTAATTTGCTGGGTGAACTATTTAGATTATTAAAAAAACCCGTGCGAGAGTATTATTATTTAATTTGGTTTAAATTATTATTGAGTGAACTGTATTGGAGATGTGTACTAGAGGGAAACCAAAACCACTTATTTACAAAAGGGAAAAAAGCTCAAACGCCCTGGTCAACAAAATTGTTGCGCTGGTCGGGGACGAAAATGTTCATGTTGTTTCGCTTATTAAAGGAAACATATACGAAACCAAAATCCAAACGAAGTCGGAAGCACACTTTAGAGTCGTATCTAATTACCTGGTGGAATCAAAAAAGAAGTTCTACACATACCAACTAAAAAGCAGCAAGGGACTGCAAGTAATACTTAAAGGAATTGACCCCTCCGAGATTCAAGAAGCACTTAAAGCCAAGGGCTTCTGTGCCAAAAATGTTAGCAATATAATTAACAGATACAATACACCGCAACCACTATTTAAGGTCGAGCTTGAACCGGACAGAAAAGCCTTAAAGAAAAATGAAGTGCACCCGATCTACAAGCTGCAGCTTCAGCTGCTACTGCATCAAAGGATCGCCGCGGAAGAACCACACAAACGCAGCGGACCTGTTCAATGCACAAACTACCAGGAGTTTGTACACACCGAAATGTACTGTACACTTCGGACAGTCTGCGTAGTCTGCGGAGACTTCCACAACTCCCTAAACTGCCCCGAGAGCAAAGAAGACCCAAAAAGGAAAAAATTTGGCAACCATACCAACCATAGGAAACCATACGGCAAACTACAGAAGCTTTGCGGTCTACAAGGGGCTGAAGAGTTGCATGTGACAAGCGACAACTCAAAAAGTACGCCAGACGTAGCCAAGGCAGCCAGATCATCATTCAGTCCGCTAAATACCACCAAGGGCATCTCCTACGCCGAAGCCCTTCAAACAGATATGGAAAACCCTCCCTAGCCACTTAGCAGACACCAGGCCAGCCACAAACTAATTTGGAAACCATGATGTTAACTGTGCAACAAAGTATGATGGCACGCATGTCATTCATGAAAACAACTATGCAAACCCTTGTTCAGAACCAGTTTGTTAATTAATTTAGAAGAGTTAGAAAAGCCCGCCGTAGGCGAAATTTCCACAAAAAAAATCGCGCGATCGATAGTGCTGGTCGCAGACCCGATACAAATCTATGGTTATCAGTATTTCCTAATATTTTCTAGTACTTTTCCTACATTAAAGGCTACACTTTCGTCTGCATGAAGTCTGGTCACACTGGTCATTTCTTACTAAATACTCGCGAAACCCATACATTTTGTATGGAAAATAATTAAACTTTAAAATCATTTAAAAAAAAAACTAGAAGCCTCCCCCAAACAAGGCTTTCACCATAATTCTTAGAAAAATCGCCTCTCTAAGGGTAAAAATTTTAAAACGATCGGACGTGTAATGGTTGTTCTGCAGATTTACCCTCGGCTGTTGATGCTGATCAAGAATATATATACTTTATAGGATCGGAAATGTCTCCTTCACTGCGTTGCAAACTTCTGACTAAAATTATAATACCCTGCAAGGGTATAAAAATCCAGCTTCAGAAGCCCTTATAAAACGATACAATATTAGTACACACTAGAGGGCTGCATAACACCATTCTATTTGCTTGCATTTAGAGTACTCATTCGTTTTAGTATGTATTCAGAATACATACCATTCAGTTGTCGCGTTCTCTTTGCGTTCACTTCGTTTAAGTTCGAAGCGAGCGAAATGAAGTCAATGAATACGCGCAAAGCCTAAATGAAGCCAATGAATTTTCAATGTTAATTCAGAGTACTCAGAATTATTGATGTTGTCATTGCATAAATGAGTTCGGACAGTTGCAAACGCGCCGACTTCACTTCGTTTATTTCAACACGATGGTCTCATTTGCCGGTTTGAATGGTGTTATGCAGCCCTCTAGTACACACACGAACAATTTAAACAATATTGGGAAAAGTGAGGTTACCAAGTAAAAATGCGAATTGTGCCAATGAGGGAAAAAGAGGACATTAACACAAATACCAATTAACTCAGAATTGACAACGCTATAAAAAACACGTGGACTGACACTTAAACAATTCTAAACTCTTTAAGATAATCCTTTCAAAAGTTGAAATTTGCTTATAAAAATCCAGCTTCAGAAGCCCTTATAGAACGACAAAATATTAGTATACACACGAACAATTTAAACATCTTTTTATATTAAACACACAGTACAAACCTGTGAAAATAAGTGCACACTACTTGATTTTCTTATAATTGCGTTAAAATCACAAAAAATAAAATAAAACAAAACGTAAGACCAAATTTACAAAACTTAGCCGCACGTACTCTCGATTGCAACAGTTGACTGAACAGATGCTATTCTAACATGCGGCTGTTAAATTAAACATTTTACGTTTTACATTTTACATTTTACATTAACACCAAATTTGTGTTAATTAAATAACGTTTCAAAAACATGCAAATGCCAGATAAAGTGATAATTTTCCCCATAGTGCAGTTATGTGGTCAGCCTGCTTTTCGAATCGCTGGTTGATCAGCTCGGTCAGCTTGGCTGCCAGGCCATCATTCCTGGTGGATAAGCCGGTTTTATATTCCCATTGTTCTCGCGGAGCCGCTTCTTTGCTGGTGTCACGGCAGGAGCAGGCACAGGCACCACTGGAGCCATCGTGGGATGCGGGGATGTATTTGAGTGTTTTTGTTTGAGTGATTTGTTAGTTTTGAGTGCGTTGTCGGTGCCGTAATAGTCGAGGGTGAAGGTTCAATTGTGTATGTGAAGCTTTGTTTGTTTGGCAAATTGGCGGCTGCCAGAAAGAAATTGTTTATATATTTTTGCACCACGTCTCTCGTTTGTACTTTTTATTAAGTCGTGATATACTCGGCGTTTTTGTTGTGTGTGAGAGTTTTTATTGAAATTAATGGTATATTTTCAAAGCAAAAATAGAAATACCGGGAGACGATGTTAGTTCGATGGGTTGCTGGGATTCACACAGTTGGTGCCGAACAGCAACAGATTTTTTGCGCTTTGGCGACTAGTTTATTAGCTTCAGATAATTAAACTGAGTTTTTAACGCGGTGAACGATCATTCGCTTTGCATCATCAGCTCACTTAGTCCATTTCTAGTCTGGCGCATGAAGGATTTAATTTCCTTCTTAACCTCTCTACAGGACTGGCAACAGTAGTGTAATCCCATTTTACTGGAAATTACATCCACATACGCCCCGTCAATTCGACACACTTAGCGTGTCCAACCGTATCGCAAATCCAGCAACAAATCATTGGATGGTCTGCCAAAACAATATGCCTTTATGCAGGCCCGTAATTTCTGCATGTCAGCATGGATCTATGAGGCGAAGATCGACCACTACATATCTTTTGGAACTAACCTTTTTCGTTATTACGGGGTTTCCAACGTAACATTCAAGCCGATGTTATTTACACGGACTTTAGTAAAGCTTTGGACTCGGTTAACGATTTTCTTCTTAAAAGGAAGCTCGATTTAATGGGGTTTCTGGTTGATCTTTTTAATTGGTCACTCTCTTTACTTCGTTAGTTCGTACTAATTTGGAGTTTGGAGTTTATATCACCTAAGATTACTGTCTTACTCTAGTTGACTTCTATAAATTAACCTATCTTCCCTAGCTAACCGTAGAACGATGCTTGGTGTAGTCTTTCTACACAAGCTAATTCACGGTGCCGTAGAAAGCCCCTACTTGCTAGGAAAGCTGAAGTTCCACGTTCGCCGACTAACATCCAGAACTTTTATCCCCTTAGCAATAAATCACTGTAGGAGGGAGCTTGAGGTACAAGAACCGATCACAACCGCCTCGTTGACTGTATAGAGGGCGTTGGGAGCCTCCCTTGGCTTAAACGTATATTATTAGTAAAATTAGTTCGTAATATTGCATGAACCTCTAACTAAACTTTTCTCGCACTTTCTTTATATTTTATATCTCTCTCGTCTATCTAGAACGCGATCGTGCCGTACATCACACGACATATGGTATGCATGAGCCATTTCCAAAAGCGATGGAAAACTAGCAATGAGCCCCCAGGTCGCAAAAGGCGACAATATATATTGTGAAATGTCTACATTTAGGACCAAAATTTTTAACAACTACTGTACCATAAGTAAAGTAAAAACATGTTTCACAAAATTATATAATGGACTTGTAGGAAAATAAGAGAAAAAAAAAAACAATAGGCATCATCCAAGACGGTGCCATGTTCATTTTTAATGCTAGAAATATTGTCAACAATTCCCATGCAAATGGATCATTTCTTATAACATTTAATGGTGCAACCATAATAAACAAATTTTCATATACCAGTATATGTCAGCCAGCGGACGGACAGGGGGAATAACAGGTCAGAAATCACCTGCCGTAACTGTTCGTACCGTTGGAAGTGCGACTATACTCTCCCCGTGAGGCGGCTGGAAGCAGGTCCCAGTTGGTCATGTCTCTGCTGAGGATGCTGACGAGTTGTAGTCGGGCGGGGAGAAGAAAACTCCTGCCCAAAAAATCACCCTAATCCAAGGTGGAACAGCATATGCCGAGGGATGCATGCTTGGGGGGTGCTTGGACGTTAATATGCGGACTCTGGTGGACCGGCCGACCCATCAGTTTTAACTAGGCTTACCACGGTATGCGGGCTTTACCGTGGCGGACCATCCCCATCCCAGCACACTCGTGGGACCAAAAATGAACGACTTAAATAAAAATAAAAACGAAGGTGGCCGGCAGACCTTAAAGTCGGCAGGGGGTTTACCCCCCTCTAACACTAACTCGAAGATGCACAGCGGTCGAGTGTATAAGAAGGAGGAGGAGAGCTCTTCAGAGTGCCTCCATCCGGGGACCAGCGCTACTAGTAAGGGCGAACCGATGGGCCCGCCAAGCAGCGTGATCGGGGGCAAGTCCCTCGACGTGAATGCAGGCGGCTCCAGAGGCAACCCCTCTCCAGGAAGCACGGCACGCCCGCAACAGAGGAAGAAGACGCTCTACCACGAGCGGAGAAGAGCGGCTTTCATCCTCGCCCGTGCTAACCCAGCCATAGAGGCAGACCCGGAGCAAGCGGGTCTTACCAAGAGGGCGAAAGGCATCCTGCCTGACTTCCAGCCTGAGAAGGCGGGGAGGGTGGTTGCCCCCAACGCCCAGCAAGCCAGCACTGACGCGGGCAGAAGCGCTGCCAAACGCCAGCGGTCTGCGGAGGTACAACCGCCGCAGCCGAAGCGTTCCCGAGTGCAGCCTTAGCGGTCCTTCGCCGAGGTTACCAAGGGTAAGATCCTGATTGGAGTGGTGGATTACGGCTCCAGTGATGGACTTATCCCGAGGGACCAATGGCGGTGGATTGTTGGGGAACTGCACAACAGGTTCGTGGAGGAGCTGTTGGTGTCGGGTGCCGCGCTGCCTCGTTGCGAGGATGCCGGCTAGCATCAAGGAGGAGTGAAGGTGATCGCGTGCGAAGACGCGGAATTTTTCACCTTCTACAAGAGAGCGATCGAGGGATTGGGAAAAGTATTCCCAGGCGCGAAGCTCGCGGCTGTCGACTGGGACAAGATCGCCAGCAAGCCAAGAGCCAGGGCGTGGCTCTCGCATAAGTAGGCAGAGCATAAGAAAATTCTCAAGCTTCTGCAGCTGAGCAATCCTGACCTCCCCTCCTCTGATTGGCGTGTTGCCAAGGTTGAGGAGGCCGTTGGTCCGAGGCGCCAGGTTGTCCTGACTTTCAATGAGGGGACTGTCGCTGAAGAAAAACGGGGGAGCGCTCAGATTCGGCTTTGACAGAGTAGCCGTCCGCATTTACAAGGCCGACGCCAAGCCGGGCCGCAAAGAGGAGGACCCTGACATAGAGGGACCTCGCATATAGGAGGCGGCCGAAGGATTGTCCGACGAGGAGGACATCCTGGAGGGGTACGTCTCCGAGGAGAGCGAGCTCGCTAGGGGCTCGCGCCGCGTCGGGATGTCCGAGAAGGAGGACGAGCTGGACGAGCCGACCTCGGACGCCGACATCACTGTGGTGGAGGTTAAGATGCAGAATGTCTCTGACGTTTCTGGATCTGTGGCGACAGAATCCTAGGGCTGAGGGCAGCCGACTATAGGCTGCATTCTCGCTATGAAAGATTTAACTCTTTTTATGCTTCCCAATTTCAGCAATGAAGATTTTACAACAGCAGATCTAGAGGGACCAAATGGATCCCTCCGGATATGCTCAGCATACCTGGGACACGACCAGGACCCCATCCCCCCAACCCTGAGGCTAATCGCCGAGGATAGCAAAAGACGGTCTCATCATTGGGTGTGACGCCAACGCCCACCACCATCAGTGGGGCAGCACTGACACCAACGACAGGAGTGAGTCTCTTTTTGATTACATCCGTTCATCCAACTTGCTAGTGCGGAATTCGGGGTACGAACCCACCTTTATTACCAGAACCCGTAGGGAGGTATTAGATATTACCCTCCCCTCGGAATCGCTAAGGGATGCCATGAAATCATGGAGGATGCTGAAGAAGCACTCCTTCTCTGACCATAGGTATATCCAATTTACGCTGGGCTTCGATAAATTCGATCCGGTCACCTTTCGGAACCTCCGGAAGACCGACTGGGAGAAATATAGATCCCAGCTTTGTAAGATCCTTAAGCCCCCTCCAGCCCCAACCCACTCGGACTACTGTCCGGGAGGCTGAAGCGACTCGTTAGGACCTTTACCGACGCTTGTAGTATCATCATCAGAGCCGGATCAGGAAATTCTCCCGTCATCTGCCAGCAGTTCCCGGCCATTGGTCCGCCAACGATAAGTACGAGCCTCTTACATTTTCTTACTGCCGGTCTTCAGTAGCGCTACGAACATTCCATTTCGTTCGCACTGCTGTCAGACTTATTTTCCGTGTCAATTCCACATCCGCGAATTTTCCTGACACAAAGGCAGTTGAGAAATTTATATTTCTCCTTATCGAATTTTTTTCAATTCGTCTCCGTTTTGTGCGCCGCCATATTCCTCGCCGGTCTTCTTCCACCGCTGTACATCAACATATGTACATACATATATATTTTACATACATACATTTTCGGCGCAATTTGACCGGCAAAAATCCGCCAAGTGAAAAGTAATTTTGTGTGGTGAAAAAAAAGGCATTAAAAATATCGGCCAACGGGTGTGCACTGTTTTCGGGAGTTTCCCTGTTCGCCGGACAGTCCGCCGTGGTCGCGATATTTTTTTCCTCATTCTGGAGTGTGCCAATTTGTCGCCACATAATTTCTCTGTCCGTTCAAATTCAAACACAGTCCACTTCTCGACTCTTCACTGTGCCAACACATGTCCCGTGGAAGAGGGAGAGAGAGAGCGAGTGTACGGGATCACACTGCCTCCGGAAAATAAGCGCCCTTTGGCGTGAACATTC
>VNJU01006002.1:0-25164 GCA_008042675.1 Drosophila seguyi | reverse complement strand
GAAATTTCAAAGCATAAGATACTTTCAACTCAGCGTAAAAAGCGCGCGGTTTCGTGAAAATTCTGATACAAGCACAGTCGCTGCGCAGCACTAAATTGTATGGCGGGCATGCATTTTTCCTGTATTGATGGCTTGTTTTTTATTTCCTGACTTTGTAAGGAAACTTAATTATATGAAATGAATTTATAATGAATAATTAGACATCAACAATATTAATTTTTGTAAACTTAATTGATTATTTTGAACAAAAAGTACATAAATTATTGGAAATTGACAAAATGAATAAATTAAAAAAAATTTTAGTTTTTTTCCTCTAAAATTTGTTTATGTTTGTTTTTAAAACATTAAATATGCATCATATTAGCATTTTAAGAGAAAAAAAAAACGAAAAGTATTGTTCGAAATTGGATAAAAGCTGATAAAACTTCCTCAGAAAACATTAATTTTCGATTATAAAATCTACTATTTATCACACAATATTGTGTGACCACTTAATCGAAAGGTATTAAAATTACCTTTCATATAAAAATGAAAATATCTCAACTGGTTCAAGAGTTATGATTTTTGTAAAGCGAAAGTATCTCAACTGCAAGTGTGCGCCGGTACGCATTAGACGATCACGTCTATATACGACGTAGTTGCCTGCAAATAATTCGCTATCAGAGACAGAGGAGTTGAGCCACGTTTTAGTAAATGCAATAACATTGGCATCAAAGGAAACACTATTGACGTGCAGTTTACTAAGCTTACCTAGTAAACTGCGAACATTATGATAATGTATAATTAACCAGTCGTTTAGTTTTTTGGAGATGTAGCCGAGGGAGATAGAGGCGCGCGAGCCCGAGGTACGTATTCAAGTACGAGTTCGTGAACAATTGCATGCTCAGGCAATATGGAAGCATCAAGAACCATAGGAAATAGTACATTAGAAAGTTCAATTTTAAACGAAGATATATCACGTCTTTGTTTAAACTGAATTTTAAGACAGTAAATTCGGTACCAGAAACATTCAACTTGTTGCTTAAATGGGTCCTTTTATTGATATCAGAGGCCCCTGGATTAAGGCGGGAAACGAAGATCAGCTTTTTGGGAGCAACGCCAGCTAACGACGCCGGTTTCCGTTGGGCAACTCCAGAATTTGTAGAAAGTTGGGGTCTATGGCTGGTGATTGGCGGCGCTGAAATTGAGACCGCCGGAGGTACCCCAGGGTTGGCATCCAACGACGCGCAAACAGCGGCATGTGACGTGGATGGTTGGTCGACGTTGACGGACTGCAGATCCGAAGGCATGGGGGCTGCAGACCCGAAAGGTTGCTGATTTGTTGATTTGCTGAGTCACTTAGCAGCTTAAGCGATTTAAAGTAGTGTTCCGCCTTCTGGAAGCTGCTTGACAAATCCCTGAAGCCGGCCGCCAAGGACTGAAACTCGAGGTGAGTTTGCCTCATAAAAGCCCTCATATCCGATTTAATATGTAGGCAACACGGGCACGTCAAGTCGAATTATTCCATATGCGAATAGTAATGCGCGACCAACATGTCCAAGATCGGCTCGAGCAGGGTGAGCGATATTGTCGCAGAGCCAAAAATAAACAGTGGCCTGCCGCGCAGTATTTTCTCCGCCGCTCGAACACGGATTGGCACAACAGATAGCCGTTATTTTCAAAATAATTAACACAGCGGCCGTCGAACAAAATAAATGTACAAATTTCGCGGCGAAGAGACCGAAGAACAAAAAAATTGGCCGATGCTGGTCCAGCGAAATCGACAAGATTGCCGTGCTCTGCCTCATTTCGCGGTGGACACGCCAGACACCCCGCGCAGGCCGTTGTTCTGTCCTTCAATAAGACTTAAGACTTCAGCGGTCTTCATGTCCGCAGTTGGAAGCGGTAAGTAGCCGATGAAGAGAGCGTCACGTGGAGCCTCTGCCTCAGGGACCACCTTGATGTGGGCGTCCTTCCACAGCCGGAGCTTTGGCACCTTTGTGCTCAGCCACTCGGCTGTCTCCGCATTCCCGCATGCTATTGCCATCCAGCCTTGTAGGAAGGTGTAGCCGGAGGACAGAGGCTTCACACAGCCGTGTGTCAGGGCCATCACCCCCTACAAAATGGCAGATATATATACTGAATATATATACTTTATAGGGTCGGAAAGGTCTCCTTTACTGCGTTGAAAACTTCTGACTCAAATTATAATACCCTGCAAAAGTATAAAAATATAGTATAATCTAGTATTCAAATTTTTTTCACTTGGACTTTGATGCACTAAGATCAGTACATTCAAATGGCCCGTATGACACCAAGCACGAGTTTGTTCGTGTTAGGTGTAAGTAGGCGCGAAAGATGAAAATATAGAAAGAGAATTCGAGGAAGTAACTACTGGCGTGCTGCCAGATTGTTTGCTTGCATGCGTACTAAGTGGGTTTGTATTAATGTTTTTAGTTTGGGAAGACTATCTACGTTTGAAATTATTATGTACAAACCGTTATAATTTGCACATATTACACTTAAGGGATTCAAAGGACGTTCCACAGTGGCGCAACACTAACGGAATATAGGATCTAGTATTTCTACTCGGTACGTGAAAGTTAAGCTGACCCAAAAAGTCAGCACTTTCCACGTCACAGTGGATAAGGTTTTAGATAAATGTAATGCCAAGCATGGCTCTACGGTTAGATAAAGATGGTAAGTTAATAAGGAGGAGGAAAAGTAAAAAAGTTCTTTTGAACCGACTCAATGCGTTTACTGTGAACCCCATACTGAGGGCTCCAAACGCAAGTTCCATATTCTAAAATAGGACGAACTAAAAAAAATATATAGAGATTTTGTAAGGTAAGGGACGTTGACTTTTTATTGAAGCCCCTTATTATGAAGGAAGTAAGCTCCAAAAGATTGGTTGTCGTTGATCTTCGCTTCATAATTCCATGTTGACATGGAGAAATTGTTGATCTACACAGGTGCTGCACATGAGGAGTAATTCGATTTTCGAAAAGTTTTCCGGTGGCCGTCAACTTAGAGATTCCTCTGTTATTGTTGACATTCGATTTGCTACCTTCTTTGTTGAGAGGAATAACAAATGAGGGGAAAGTGGGAGGTTTTTAAGGACAAGGTAAACAATTTTAAAAGGGGATGGCACTTGACATCGGCACAATACCTAAGCCGGGACCTGGCGAATAAACGGTCTTAGCACGGTAAATATCCAATAGGATAGAGCTTTCGTTTAAGGTAGGACTAAAAATTAAGATTAAGGCAAGATGTAAGAATAAGTCTTGGTTTATGTCAGTGGAATTCGAATATGTTCTTTAATAAAACTGCGCAAATAGATCTGCAATTGCCTGATCATTATTTACGGTTGTATTTTCGAAATAAATCAAGGAAGGATGAGTAATTGGCTTACGTTTAGAGTTAACAAATTATAAAACGGTTTTGGATCCTCAGAGAACTGACCCTTACGCCAACGGGTGTTGTAGGGGGGCCTGTATGGTGCACCGAAGATTGAAGCAAGTTAAAATCAATTTCCCAGGGCACAGGGCAAGTGGTAGAAAAAACCCAAAAATCTAGAAAGAAGCAGAAGCGGGGGCGTCGTGGGCAAATTCTTACAGCTGTAATTAGCTTCATACATGAGACTAAAAGTAAGGTTAAAACTAAAGCCGCGCTTCAGTTCGCTTTGCTTCGTCAAGGCGTGCGCGGCAGATCGACGGCGGCCGACCGCCGAGTTCGGTTACAACCCGAGCTCCGGAGGGAGTGGGCACAGGAGTGGCCGAGAGCGTGAGCGCACAAGCGGGGCGAGCGCGGACGGCAGCGAAAGATCTGTGCCATAATAATTATATTGCTCTTATTAATCATTATTGTAATGATCAGGCTAGATGGAATTTTGAAGAGGCAGGCGCACGCGAATTTGCACGGCTCTGCTCGTCGGCTAAGGAGGTGGAGATCTTGCCTGCTCTTCAACTTTGCCTCTTTCGACCAATATCTTATTAAATTTTGCGTGCAACGATGAGAAGGGGGGAAGGGAAAATCAAAATCACAAACACGGACATATAGACTCTCTCGCTAACATATAATTAATGGTCTGGGTCCCCCGATGTTGCTAGGGACATGGGTCGCCCTCCCTGCCTATGGTCATCCTCGCCAAAGTTATTTTTATTCATTTTTTTGGATGACCCCTACAAAACAATTACAGGAACGGCATGCTGGTAGAGGCAAAAAGATTTAAATATTTAAAACACTATAAAAGGGATTTATAACACAAATAAAATTTTTCCTCCTGAGGCCATCGACTTATAAGAAAAATTAACGTAAAACATGCGAAGACTTAATAATAATAATAATAAATGAATAAAAATAATAATATAGTAATGGGCTTCCAA
The DNA here is from genome assembly GCA_008042675.1 of Drosophila seguyi. Lineage (NCBI taxonomy): Eukaryota > Metazoa > Arthropoda > Insecta > Diptera > Drosophilidae > Drosophila > Drosophila seguyi. The sequence continues at coordinate 20,800 of VNJU01006002.1, read as the reverse complement.
ATAGCAGATAATTAAATTAAAAAGGAAATAACTAAGATTCTAAAAAAAATAGAATGTAAAAGCGTGACCAAAAGTTCCAATCTAACATAATTTTATAATTGTATGGAAGTAAATAAAAAAAAGGAAAAATACTTTATTCGGTTAAAACAACAAAAAAAAAAAAAAAAAGATCGCTTTGATTTAAAGCATTGAAAGCTTTGGCTTTGTTTTCCCGCTCTTAAAACTTTGCGGCTATGAGATAATCTCTTAGTTATTAGGCATGTGCATTCTTTTCTCTTGACAAACTACAGCGGCATCGAAAGATTTACTTGTTTAAGCTCTTAGCTTCGTCGACGCTAAAAGCGCTTTCTTTGGCAGATATTCGTGGATTGGGAAAAAAGAACAAAAGAGCACGCAATCTAATCTAAAAATAAGCAATTAATACCGCTGCCGCGGCGGCGGTACTGTGGCCCCTTACATAAACATTCCGCCCCCCTTGCAATCACCCGGGACGCAACATGGTCATCGTTATGGCTTGTAGCAGGCTCCAGAAACGACCCATCCAAATACGGTATCTTGGGCCACCGGCAGTTCCTCCTGGATCTTCATGAAGACCGGCTACATCACTCGTGAATACATGTCCACACCCAGGACTTCGGAGATCGTAGCGGGTGGGTAGAAGCGCTCGTCAGCCAGTGTAACGTTCTGGAAATGGGCACGCACCGCGTCGTCAAGCTCCCGAACTGGCGTGCGAATGTGCACGTGAGGCTCAGTCGTGAATACCACATCCAACCGGACACTGCTGTCATTTTTGGAGCTCACAGTGGCCGAACATATCCGCTCGTCCCCAACGCTGGTAGTTGGCAGTCGAAAAGCTGTCGCTAGCGACAGTCGTACCCGTGCACGGGTCGATGAGTGCTGCCGTGTCAAAGACCTGTGTGTGGATCCGCACCAGAGCCGTCGGCAGCAGATTGACACTATGCCGCTGCAGCAACGACGGAGCGGTGGCCGCGTTCAGCGGCTTATTCGGACGGTTGGCGGAGAACTGCCTAGGCGCAGCCGAGTGCCGCGTCGTAGCCGAAGCACGACGTGGTGTGACGGACGAGGCCCGAGGGGCTGCTAAAGCACGCCGTGGAGCGGCTGACGAACGCCGAGGACCGGGTGCACAGCGCCGTGGAATGGCGGACGATGGCCGAGGAGCGGCTGAAGCACGCCGTGAAGCGTCGGACGAGGGGCGAGGAGCGGTTGAAGCACGTCGTGGTGCGGCTGTAGAATTCCGCGGGTAGGCGCCGGCGATTGGCGCGCCACCTGACGCGGCCGGCGCTGAGCCAACGGTTGATCGGAGAAGTGCAGTAGCGTGTGATGATCCTGGCCACACGTTTTGCAGCAGTCCCCTCGCCGACACGCTCCGTCGGAATGCTCGTGGGCCAACAACTGGGGCAGTACCGATTGGCGAGGACTGCCCGTAGCCGCTCCTCGGCACTGAAACGAAGAAATCGGCGGGACTTCCGTTAAGGGTGGATCTCCCTGCAGACTCGGCAACAGTAGATGTTGGTTCTTCGAAAACATCTGCTTTCTAGTGCAATGGCGCTGCGTGGGCGTGGAGACATCGTGCTGTGGCTAGCTGACTAAGACGAAGAAAACAAAAGGTAGCAATCAGTACTTGTAGCGCTACGAATTGGAACTACGGATTAGCTACGGAACACCACAGTGACGTGAAACATTGAAGTGGACGGGCGACTGGTTATTGAGGGCAGGCAGGTGCCTCCATTGGAAGGAGGACGATTTTCGCTATGGGAAGTTTGATGAGTCCCCGCTCATTGTCGACCACACGGACATGTCCATCAGATCCTGGAAACACCGCGTCGACTCGGCCTAATCGCCACACATTGGACGGAAGGTTGTCTTCCTTGACAACCACCATATCCCCGGCACGGAGATCTCTTGCAGGGGCTCGCCACTTATTTCGCTTATGGAGTTCCTTGAGGTACTCTTCCTTCCATCGCAGACGAAATTGCTGATGAAGGGCCTTCAGGTGTTGCCAGCGGCTAATAATGGTCGTGGTATCCCCCTTTATCTCGGGTTCCACCACAGCGAGGAGAGGCCCTCCAAGAAAAGAGGGTGGACAGCTTCTCCAACGTGTATTTATAGACTTATAGAACAGGGTCTTGAAGCTCTAGACGCCTGCCTCCCACAAGGCTCCCATGTGTGGGACTCCCGGCGGGATGAAGTCCCAAATAAGCTGCTGGTGACTATAGGTACTCGTCACAGCCCCTTTGAGAGCCTGAAGAAAATCGCGGAAAGTTGGCTTGCCGCGCCCACAAAAGTGTTCCCATTGCCCGATTGAACTTGCCGCGGGCATCCTCTCCGGGACACGAAATGTGCGAAGGCGGCGAGAAACTTCTCAGTAGTAAGGTCAGACGTCGTCGTTGGCCTTGGCGGAGAAGCACACAAACACAAGCACATATTCTTTTGTTATGAGACATTCTCGTCCCGTGTTGTTCTTGATGTCGAAGGGGCCAGCATAGTCGATACCGCTATGTGTGAAGGAACGCGAGAAGGACGTGCGTTTTTTAGGTAGTTCTCCCATGAGCTGAGTTTGCAACTTCTTTTTGTGGATGACGCGTACCTTGCACGAATAGATGACGGAATCATTAGCTGATTACCGGCGTGTAGCGTTATGCGATGCGTAAACTGGAATAGGAGTCTGGAAAAACGACAGTTGTATGGAAGGATTACCGGATGCCGTTCGTCATACTGGAGAAGATCGGAGGCTGTAACCCGGCCGCACGCTCTTATGTTCCCTTGCGAATCAAGGAACGGGTTCAGATTTTGAATCGGACTGGATGCTGGAACTGGCCGCTTTTGGCTTAAGCAGTCAATCTCGAGGGTAAAGTTCTTGCGTTGTATGACGGAAATTAGGAGACGTTCAGCTGACGCGATTTCAGAAGATGTCAATTTACTCTCAAACAAAGACTTGAACTTTCGCGAGCGCTGGATGAAGCGACGAACATAAGCGAGGACTCGCAACGCTTTGTCGAATGTGGAAGAACGCTCAAGAACATCTTCCGGGGCGGCCTTCGCAATATGGACCTTGAATGCTCGCCTCTCGAGTTCCGTCTCGGGGGAGCCATTACCTTGAATGGGCCACTCGCAACGCGGCCCTTGCAGCCAGGCAGGACTATGCCGTCACAGCTGGCTATCCGCGAGGTCTTGAAGCGCTACCGCCCGGCTAACGAGATCTGCCGGATTTTGCTCAGAGCGGACATGCGCCTATTTCTCCACCTCGGTGAACTGAGTGATCTTAGTCACCCGGCTTGCCACGAACATTGTCCAATGACATGCCGGCCTGTGCAAACAGGCGAGAACAATTGTTGAGTCCGTCCAACAGTGGATGGCGGACGCGGGGCCGGGCATCTTCGGAAGAATGGCGTTGGCCATCTCGGACAATAGGGCAGCAAGTTCACCGCTAGCGTGGACCAGACCTCAACTCGAACGTACATGGCGGCACCATACGCCTTTTGCGAGGCGTCGCAGAACCCATGATGCTCTACCTTTAGGTGTGGTAGGAAAGCGACCCAGCGGGGAATGCGGATCTGATCAAGTGCCGAGTAGTTTTAAATGAAATCGGCCCTCTCTTCTACAGAACTCTTAAGAGGGGACATCGTATTCTGGAGCCAAATGTCCTGCATGAACATCTTTGCTCGGACAATGAAGGGGGCTAGCCAGCCGGCTGGATTAAGCAATTTGGCAATTTGTGATAAGACCAGACGCTTTGGGAAAGACGATCCCGAGGTTAATTCGGGCGGAATAAAGAAAAACTCATCCGACGCCTTCCACCGCACGCAGAAAGTTTTAGCTGTGCTCTCTGCGTCGATTTCGAGGAAATCAGCACGAAGGAGATGGTCAGGCTGGATGTTTTCCAAAATCGCCTTGCTATTGGACGTCCATTTCCTAAGTGGGAACCCTGCCGAACCCCGGGTCCCCTCGAGCTCTCGGATAGCTGCCTGTGCCTCAGTTTTTGAGTCTGCCCCAGTGAGAACGTCGTCGACGTAAATGAAATGTCTCAACTGCGGGTACCTCGACTCTTCGTCGTCGGCGAGCTGTTGCAGGACGCGGATCGCTAGGAATGGGGCACAAATCCCGAAGGTTGCAGTCTGCAACTTGTAGTCACGGATTTTCCCTTCGGTCTACCCAAATCTGCCGCTATATCTTTTCGACGTCGGCATTGAAAAAAAACCTGTAGTATCGCCACTTCAGGTTTTGAATAGTTAGGTCGGACTGTAAGACCGGGCTCGCGTAAAGAATGTCGTTCAGACTGGTCCCGTTCGCGGAAGGGCTAGAAGCATTAAAGACCACCCCCACTTTAGTGGTTGTGCTTTTGGGCTTGAGAACAGCATGATGCGGAAGGTAGTTGTTGTGGTCACTTATTATCGATATATCGATACACCTCATATAGGCTCAAGGATGCCACCATTTCCGAAGAGAGCCGAATAAAGGTTCTTGACCCGGAATGGTTTAGAACCGGAACAACGGGTCTAGCGATAGGGGAAGATAACGATAGGGAGAAGAAAAGAAAGAGAGAAGGTGGCGCGAAAGATCAGTTAAATTGAACGGGCTACGCGGGCGAAAGCAAGTGCGCTGAAATATTCTGAAATTTGAATAATAGCGTGTGGCAGCAGATTGTTGAAATTTTTCCACAATGTAAAGGGAAAACGCAAAAGGAGCAAGGAAGGAAAAAAAAGAATACCGAGGACGGGAAGCCGGATTTGGATAACCCAAAGGTGAGTGGTCGTGGGCCGGAGGTGGAGCCCTAACTAAATGGCTTATATTTCCAGGCTCGACCAAACCCGGTCCTCGCAGGACGAACCTGGCCAGGTCCCGAAATTGGCCTGGCCCGAATTTTTCTCGGTGTCCAAAATTTTTCTCTGGGGTGCCTGGAGTGTGGATATTGGCCTCAAATTAGCTCACACGGTCCGTGGTGGCAGTGAATTCCCTCACGGCAGTATCAATGGCGGCTTGAGCCATTTTTGTAGTCGACCGAATTGTTGCTACTAGCCCGTGGATTGGAAACGGTAGCCCTTGATTTCGGATGAAAGGGGCGCGGAGATGCGGATTGTGACCTTTCCAAACGGAAGCGGCTTCTTGTCGTCTCCCGTTGGCATTCTCAGAATCAAATTGTGTTGCTTAGCGTGTGTCGTCTAGCGTGCGCAATACATGTTTCGTACGGAGCGGGCAGACGGTTTAGTTTTGTAATGTATTTATTGTATTGTTTCGGAGCGGAGGGTAGTTCCTGGAATCGGATCCAGAAAATATATGTATGTGTTTTATATGGGCATGCATGTATGGTCATAAGTATGGAAGGGCACAGGGAAGAGTCGAGAAGTGGACTGTATTTGAATGTATGTATGTATGTGAAAGGACAGAGAAATTATGTGGCGACAAATTGGCATATGCATTTAATATACTTTTTTTCACTTTTCATTTGGCGGATTTTTTGCCGTTCGAATTGCGCCGAAAAAGTTTGTATGTATATATATATATGTATATATATATGTATGTATATGTATATGCATATGTATATGTATATGCATATGTATATATATATATATATATGGCGAGGAATATGGCGGCGCACAAAACGGACACGAATTGAAAAAATTAAATGAGGAGAAATATAAATTTCTGAACTGCCTTTGTGTCAGGAAAATTCGCGGTTGTGGAATCGACACGGAAAATTAGTCTTACAGAAGTGCGAACGAAATTGAAAGTTCAAAGCGCTGCTGAAGACCAGGAGAAAATGTAAGAAGCTCGTACTTATCTTTGAATAGCCGGAAACTGGACGCGACGGATGCGACGGAAGAATTTCCTGATCCGGCTCTGATGGATCAAATGTTTTAGAGGGGCCTGCATGATCCACCGAAGATTGGTGTTGAAACAAGAGCTTTTTCTTGAGTATGAATAATAAGTCGGATGATGATACTTTAGTAGTATAAATTTTAATGATGTTTACTGATTATATCTCTTCACTTCTACTTCTCGTAGCGTACAAACTTCAAAAATTATCTTAGTGTGGTCTATCTCTCTGATTTCTCTGTCTCTATCTGGAGGGTGCGTACGTTGGCTACACGCACGACGTTGTCCGATCCTTGGATGGTGCTGACTATGCGACCAAGAAGCCACCGTTGTGGGGGAAAATTATCCTCGTGAACGATGACCATGTCGTTGACAGCTAGATTTGGTGAAGTCTTTGTCCAGGTTGTACGAACTTGGAGCTCGTTTATATTCTCGTAGCTCCAGCGACTCCAGATGTGATGCTTTAGTGCGTTGACCCTTTTCCATTGATCCAATTTGTCCAGATTGTCATCTATTGGTGGGACTTCAGGCAATGCTCGGAGTGCGTCACACACTAAGAAGTGGCCAGGCGTAAGAGCGGCCAGGTCGTTTGAGTCTGATGATAGCGGCGTCAAAGGTCGAGAGGATCGCCTCGACGTCAGCAGCCGCAGTGGCTAAACTCCCCAAAGGTTAGTCTGGTGTCTCGAAGAGTGCGATTGAGAAGTCCCTTTACGCTTTTGACTGCAGCTTCCCATATGCCCCCGAAGTCTATAGCAACAACAATGTATGCATGAGCGAACTACTGTCGCGCTAAGTCCCTTGCGTTCACTACCCAGAACTATTGTCGAATTAAAGCGACGAGCGTCCGCGGCCCGGCGTAATATTTCTGGAGATAAAGATGACGAACGAACTGTGATACAAAGGGATCCTTGGCTGGGAGCAGGACCGGATGCTTCTGTGTTTCTGGATAATCTGCTAGCTCCAGGCGCCCTCCGACCTTTAGCAGTTGAAAGCCATCTGTGACCTGAAGGAAGAGACCCAGATTTTTAAGATAAGTGTGAATCGGATGGCCCTTCAGGACCGACGACATCTCTTGAGCGAAGTGATTGGATTGAATATTCCAGACGATGCAATGTAGCGCCCGCTGCGATTCTGCTGGCGTTGGCGAAGGCGATTGAAATGTCGTGAGCTTACGGCAGCGTTGAATAAATCTGTGCATCCAGACAATAACTAGTAGGCAGCGATGATGCGAACTGATTTTGTAGATTCCTTCAAGCAGTTGATTACTGGTTGTATGTATGGCAAAGGCAGATTTTCTCTCTTCCAGTTGCACAGTTTCCATGTCAATGTCCATGTTGTCTGGACTGTCCTGTGGCCAATGTTGATGATCTTGGCGTAGAAACTCAGGTCCCTTGAACCATATCGATTGTTCCAACTCGGCGATGGTGCAGCCTCTGGACAGGATATCAGCCGGGTTGCAATGGGAAGGGAAGGGATGGGAATGGAAGGAACATGTCTCCATCTGTCGTGATTTCTTGAATTTCAGCAACGCGATTGGCGATAAAGGTTGAAAGGGTTTGAGAGTCGCATCATAAGTACGAGATTGGCTCTCTATCAGCGAAGATTCGAATGATTTTTTGGAAGAGTTGTGCTAACAAATGTGCTCCACAATGTTCTAATTTTGGCAAAGATAGCTTCTTGGTGGGAGCAACTCTGGACTTCAATGTAATTAGCTGTACCTTTCGTAGCCCATCTGATCCGAGTGTGCGAGTATAGATGCAGCATCCATACGCTCGGATAGAAGCGTCACAGAAGCCGTCTATCTGAAAGATGCGTGTCGCCGGTTGCAGACAATATCGTGGTATTGACACAGACTCCAACGACGTAAGCGACGCAAGCAGGGACATCCAAGCTGTATGAATGCCTTGGGGTACTGACTCGTCCCAGTGTAGTTTTAGTAGCCACAGCTCCTGGAGGATGATTTTTGCCACAATGATGATAGGAGTAACTAATCCCAACGGATCAAACATCGAAGAGGCTATGGACAAAATCGTGCGCTTGGTAACGTGGCCTGAATCTACTCTTGGTGAAAACAAAAACATGAATGTGTCCCGTACTTGGTCCCATTTCATTCCAAGCGTGCTGGTTAGCATTTCGTCGTCTAACTGCAAATGTTTGACTGTAGCGTCATCGACAAACTTGCGTTGATTTGCATGCAATTTTGAGAGTTACAATTGGCCACTCTGTAGAATCGCTGTAACTTCCGCTTTGATTTGATGTAGCTCCTCTACCGTATCCGCTCCACCCAGGAAGTTTTCAACATAGAATAAGGATTTAATGGCTTTAGACCCAATTTTCAATGTGTCCATGAATTTGTCGGCTAGTTATGACATGCTGCGAATGGCTAGATACGGTGCAGACGCTGTGCCATAAGTTACGTTATTCAATTCAAAGGTGCCCAATGGTTAAGATGGCGAAGCACGCAGTGGTGCGGAATATAATAATGCGGAGTGTTTAGCTGCGGATGACTCACGAGACTCATATGTCCCAGGTCTTGAAATTCCTGCGTGAATTTTACATATTTGGCCCTTACCTCAGGCTTTTTGGATAGGCCATCACCAGGATCGGCCGCAACTCCCTTGGCACAATCTCAAGCTGAGCCTGTACACGTTTCGGGCGCAGTCACACACACTCACACGGAATCCCGTTCCGATTGTGTCATCCTGTCCACTGCGCTGGTTCTGGTCAAAGATGTATCTGGAAGCTACAAAATAGGAAGAGCGCTTCTGGATTCTTGTTCTCACATAAATTTCATATCCGAGGAGTTCGCTCAAAGGCTTCGACTGCCACGGAGCAATCGCAACCTCGAGATTCGCAGCATTGGTGAGACACAAACACGAATCAAGCACCATGCAACCACCAATATCAAGTCCAGACACAATGAATTCGAGCTGCTCCTTGATTTATGCGTGACATCGCACATTGCCTATCACCCAGAATCGGAAATTGGCATTTTCTCGTGGAATCTTCCTCAGCACTCATATTTTGCCAATGAAAACTTCAAAAAGTCTCGCCGCATCGAATTGCTTTTAGGCATGGATACCTTTTTCGATATCTTAGCAGTCGGCCAAGTTAAATTAGGCCAGGATATGCTCCAGACAACACTACTAGGATGGATAGTGTCTGGTCGATGTAGAGCACCCCCTAGAACCTTACATCAGTACTCATCTATCGCACTAGAAGAAATCGACGAAAAAATGGAACGAAAATGATGCGCTGATGCACATGAGTGGCATCTCTGCGTCGACGGGCAGTTGTCTACAAGATGACCCTTGCCAAGGCAATTAATGCATAGCTTGTGGCGCTTTACTGCATCGAGACGATTTTCTAGGGCGAGATTGATTAGGTTTGGGCGTCCAAAGGTCTTGTGGTCTGTCTTTGAACAGATATTACAAGTTTGTGTTGTACAATAGAAGGACAGACTTGACTGGTTCCTCTGGTTCCTATGGCCACCTGGCTGACTCATAGGGGCTTCAGCAGTAGGCCTTTTATCAGATTCCAAATATTGAAATTGACGTTCGATGACTTTAACGCATTTGTCCCACGAAGGCAAGATAGTGTAATCCAGCGACTCATCCACTTCCTCTTAGTCTCCAGGTCCACTTTGCCCATGATTATGGAGATGAGCATGGGCTCGCAGATTTGTGACTCTGTGCCTAACGAACGCAACGAGTTGTATAATGCGGATGCATTATCGATTAGGCTGAGCAGCTGCTGACCATTTGACTTTGTGGCAGTTGGCAATGCAATGAGCGACGTTATGTTATCCAAGAATACGAGGATTGGGTTGTCATAGCGCTGCCTTAAGCGATCCAGAGCCTTTGTGTAGTTTTCTGCGGTCACTTGGAAAGCTCGAACCCTTTCAAGGGCGGGTCCTCGTAGACAGTTTAACAACTGGTTGAACTTCTCGATCTTAGACATTGATGGCTGGTGGTCAACGACTTGGTTAAACGACGTGATAAAGTTTTGGTACTCGCAGTATATGCCGTCAAATACCGGCAATGATAAGCACGGGAGCTTAACTGCAGACGTGTGCCCAAAATTAACCGTGGATTCATTAATGTCGGTGCTGTTTGCTTCTGGACCAAGTTGTTCTTGAACGCATATATAGGATATATAGTTCCTCTATTTCGAAGCGAGTATTGCGCTGCGACTCAGTGGCTCCATCTGCTCTATGGCTTCCTGAGTGGATAAAGCAAGTTCAAAATTTGATTCTAAAATCGACAAACGGCAAGATATTTCCAACGGAGATAAATTCAAACCAGGTTCCACTGATTTGTTCATACGCGTAAGATTTTTTCGAGCACTAGTTCGCTGAGCCTTAAGTTGCTCCAGCGAAGACATTTTGCAGAAGTTGGTTTACTTTATTTATTTCCGATCTGGCAGTGCCTTGCTTGACACGGTGTGAGAGCGAGCGAGACGACAAGATGTAGTAAAAAATGTTCACTCGCCAAAGCCTAGAGTGCAACCGATGTGTTGCGGTAGAATGAGGTTATGTATGGGGGTGCTCCCAGGGGCTATAGATGTATAGTGTCGACTCCAGCTATGGTAGAATGGTGTGTCAACTCCAACGATGTTCCAGTGCTTATGATCGACAGCGGCCTCGAGCAGTGGCGGCTGATGCAGTGGGAAACCCGGCAGTTGCGCTGCGACCAGTTGTGCGCAAATGGTCGAGGGACAATCTTTGCGAACGCTGGGTAGACCGGCAGGCGAATGCCATGCGCGAGTGCGAAAATTTGGCAGGGCAAAAGTAGTAACTGCGCGTGCGACACTAAGAGTAGTATAAATTTTAATGATGTTTAATGGTTATATCTCCTCGCTTATACTTCTCGTGGCGTACAAACTTCAAAAATGATCTTAGTGTGGTCTATCTCTCTGATTTCTCTGTCTCTATCTGCCACTTATTCATTGGTACGAGTTGGCAGCATCATTATTACATATGTTATGTTAACAATATTCAAAAGGCGCGGAATTCAAATATAAACCAAATTCTTCTAATTGGGTTTTGGCCCAACAATTGGAGCAACTTGAAATCAATTTCCCACGGCGCAGGGCAAGTAGTGGAAAAAACTCAAAAATCCAGGAAGAAGAAGAAGCGGGGGCATCGTGGGCAAATTCATACAGCTTTAATTGGCTTCATACATGAGACTAAAACTAGCCTTAAAACTCGCTTTGCTTCGTCAAAGCGAGCGTGCTAGATCGACGGCGGCCGAACGCCAAGTTCGGTTACAACCCGAGCTCCGGAGCGAGCGGGCCCAGGAAAGGCCGAGAGCGTAAGCGCACAAGCAGGGCGAGCGCAGACGGGAGCGAAAGTTCTGTGCGCGGAGGCGCCACAGTAGCCCCTCACATAAACAACGAGATATATAATTTTTGTAACACTGCGCGTTCAGCACGGTAAATCTCGACCGAGCAGATAAATAAGAAGATAGGATACATTGAGAACCGGTACGTTTATATTTAGAATACAGATTCGATTTTTTGTTTTTGAGATGACTCAACTCTTTTGTAAACCAAGGAGGATTAGACGGGGTTGACGGATAGTATAACGGAACACATTCAGTAATAAATGAATTCATGGTACTGTAAAAAATATCCACGGCTTCAGCCATCTCGGTGCACATGTACAGATCGGACCAATTAAGATTAGATATAAAATCATTTAGCCCTTCGAAGTGCGTCTTGCGAAGGCAGAGGACTTTTTTAGCTAGATGATCAAAAATGTTCTGTAACTCAGTCCCAATGTCGATAGTCACATCAAAAGTAGGATGACAGGGATCTTCGGGTAGCGTCAGCGGAGCCGCCCTGGCTAAACTAACTCTTGGCGGGTCTGAGACGAAACAGAGATCAAGCAAGCGCTCTAGGGAATTTCGTTCATGGTTGAGACAGCGAAATGTCAAACAAGCCAGCAATAAAATCATGCTGTGTAGAGGTAAGAAGTGTATTAGTTGAAGTATTTGGGGACCAAATACCCAGGGAGCTACTAAATGGTCCCTATCGAAAGTCGTTTAGAAACCATCTGAATTGCGGAAAGATGGTTCCAATAAATAGGAAGTTTTGACATAGGAGGAATGTAGGAACAAGAAATAAAAATGACTGATAGCTTCACACTAAGGAATTCAACATCGTTGCAGTCCTCGAAAGTTCTTAATGCAGACGCGAGACTGGAGTCAACCGCTATTAGGACACCACCTCCACGTCTGATAGGCCGATCCAGCCGATATATCGTGAACACAGCTGGAAATACTTCGGAACTCAGAATCTCCGGCTTTAACCAGGTTTCTGTAAACACAATAACCTGGGACGCAAACGAGAGACTATCCTACAGGCCGCCGTTTCTTTTTCTTAGGTTCATACTCCTTGGCAACTAAATACTCTGGCCACAAATTTCTAAAGCATATATTGTCAAAGAATTCTTATTTTAAAAGATGAAATGTCCTTAGCATAAGATCATTTGAAATTTGCCACCTTTATTTTGTTATTTTCGGCTCCAGTTTTTCCTTGGATAAAGGCAATTACATCTTCCGATGTCTGAGAAGGGGAGAGCCTCGAAATAAAAATCTGTCATAGGTGCGCAAGCTATAAGGGCTTTTGGCGATACAGACTGAATGTCTGCCGGTAGTCCGGGCCTGACACTATTGGCAGGTAAATTAACGGGGCTCTGAGGAGTCAATATTTGAGACCCCCCAGAGGACAAAAAGGAAATCACCGGGGACACGCCCGCAGCGGGGACTAGGGATAAATCTGTATGTTGAAGATCATTTGCGGGTTTCTTGGTCCTAATTTAACTAAAACTCGTTTAACTAAAACTCGCTAATATCATACGTCCTAAAAACCGCCCTTGGTTTGCCGCAGATAAGACATAATTTCTCTTTCGACCTCGCGACAGGCCTCGCAGCAGTAACGTAGACCGATGTTTTTCTTCTTCTTACATCGTCCACTGTTCGAGCTACAACACTAATGCACTTGGCATGCACCATGTTGTCGCACAGCCAGCAGCAGATCAATACCAGAAATAACCTTTTTACAGGTTTTAAGAACGCAGACAGCGTCATAATAAAGTCTTACTACAGTACCTTTAAGTGGGAAGAGATAAGAATGTGCAGCTTCACCAAGAGAGCGGGTGAGCGTGGGCGCAAGCTGAACGGTGGGGGCACATTTGTCCCGCATACAAATAAGGTAGATGGCTTTCCGGCACGGAAACATGCGACGTCAAATTGTCCGTGTGGAAAGTAATCAAATTCCAAATTAATACTATAATGCGCAGCCACGAGCTAGTGCCCAATTTGAATTTGAATAATTTTAGTTATAAAAAAAGTGAAAAAAGTCTCTTTAATTTAGTTACCCAATTTAATAAAGATTTCACCCTATCTGAACTCTACAACCAGAGGCTCGTTTTATGTGAAAAGCGACGGGACCCAAGGGTGTCTTAACCATCTGAAATACTTTGCCATCCAAAAATTCTGTGCCAGGAGTGCACAGCTTCTGGAAAGCACTCCTTTTCAAGAGTGGGAGATCACACAAAGGTTGTAAATTGCTTACCAGTGGACGTAATTACGTCATGGATGACGTAACGGACTCCGAGTTTGGCGATCAGCGGCTCAAGCGTCGGGCATCGAGGAGGGCTCTTTCGGAAGCCCAGATTGTAGCTTCACAGGACCAAGATTCACAGGCTTCTACGATGGAAGCTTGTCTGCACAGTTGTTCTCTTATCACATTAACACTGGATTTGGAACAACCAAATGGACAACGGCAATTAATATGTATATGTATATGAATCAGGGAGATATCCAGACTGTTCCCAATGTTCAAGTCCAAAGGAATAACGGCGCGGCTGAACTGCGGGCAGAGGCATAGTAAATAACGGAGCAGTATTTTCAACGTAAATTTAAGGATGGAGCCGGCGATCAAACCGAGTAATTTGGAGTGGGTAATCTCTTTGACACTTGCAGTGCAGAATTATTGTGCCACTATGCTGTCGGTGAGGTTAGAGGAATATCTAAACAATTCTGCTAAGCGAGAAAGATAAAGGTGGCAGACACGTGAAAGAGCTCCTATTAGTCCACAGTAAAGTTGAAGGCGATGACAAGGAGAATCTATGAGAATCATCGTGCCTAGGATGTCATGGTGACCATGAACTTTTAAAATGCAAAGGATTCTTGGAATGTACACCAAGTCCAGAATGGAATTAATGAAGGCAAAACGAATGTGATTCTGTTGCTTTGGAAAGCTGATTGCCCGGAAATGCCCGGAAGTAAAGAAGACTTGCAATGTAGATGGAAGCAAGTAGCAGCATACTAAGCTCTTGCACTTTGAGCCCCTTGTGATTGAGGAGGAAATCAAACCAGAGAAGAAACCTAGCGATATTGTAACCAGTGAGTCAACTGTTTTCTTCTTACAAATCGACAAAAAGGGCTTTGTTGCGATATGTACTAGTAACTTTGTATAATAAGTCAAGATCCGTAGATATTTTAGCCCTCATCGACGAGGGATAATCCTGCTCGCTAATGGAGCGCAAGTTAGCTGATGAGCTGGGCTTAGAAGGACCTGAAGAGCAGCTCTACTTGAAGTGGACCAGTGATGTGGCGCAGACTGAAGCTAAATCGAAGCTCGTCTATGCATTTCCGCTGCTGTCGCCCATATGTGCTAAAACGAGTGAGCTCTGTATCGATGATCAAATGCTTAATGATCACAGTCACCTAAGACCTGCCCCTGTGTCGCCGTACTCAAATGTTACGGATCAAATAATCATTGGATTGGACCATATCAAGATCTGCGTACCACCTTAAGTAAATGAAGCTGATAATGACGATCTTATCGCTGTCCGATGCCAATTGGGATGGTCTGTTTACGGACGGTATGGATCAGACGAATCCATGCCGCCACGAGTGCTGCATGTCTGCAAGTACACGGTCGCTGGATATTATGAGTAAAACAACTAAGTACATTTCTAAGGATAGTAGCTGGGACACTTGATTGTTATGGAGATTCGGTAATGTCGAGCTGCCAGATTTAAATCCGAAGGCTTTTAGACGCCTCGAATGTCTCGAATCCAAAATGATCAAGGATCCGGAGCTGAGTATATGATTGATACCGTTCAAAGCTACGAGGAGAAGTATTACATTTGTTTATTGAGAAAGACTGAGTTAGTTAATAATCCACATTCTTGGTATCTATCTGTCATTATAGTGGAAAATCCGAACAAGCGAAAGGAGCTTTTGTGCTGCAGTCAGCACAAGTTGACGGCGTGCCTCTGAATGATACGCTTCTGAAAGGACCAGACTTGTTGGTGCCATTACTGAGAGTGCTACTACGATTTAGAGAATGACCCGTAGCTGTGAGGTGATATATGGATATGTTTCACCAGATACAAATCTCCTCCGACCAATCTTCGCAGAAGTTCTTATGGCGAAATGGAGAACTTGATCGTACAACGGATACGTATGTTATGCATACCTTTGGCGTTTATTTTTAGCCGACCCTTGCGAACTTCATACTGAGGCGAAATGCGAAGCGATTCGGCAGGGACCAACCAAACGCACTAAAAGCCATTTCCAAAAAAACATTTGTGGACGATTGGCTAAATTCGGTTGACACGGAGGAACAGATGATTCAAGTGGCTAAGAGTGTGAAAGATATACCAAGGGTGGATTTAAAATGAGGAACTGGCTATCGAGCTCGAAGAGCGTCCTCCAATCCCTAAATAACTCACGGGAGGCACCAGCGAAATATCTTTGCGTAGAGCAAGAACTTCAAGACAAGGTTCTGGGCATGTGGTGGATGCCAGAATAAAACATGCTTATGTTTGTCATCAGACCAGATTTTCTGCAGAAGTCGGCGACACCAAAAAGCATCGTAATATCTGCGCTAAAATCATCCGACAAATAATTTGGAGGTCTGGAGTGAGCAGGTTTGACGTCATTAAGGAACCGGATAAGAATGACTGGGAAGCTTGGCAGGACCTTCTGCCGAAGTTAAGTGATCTATGCATTTGCTTTATAAATCCATGTGTTGACATGGATAATTTATTGATCTACACATGTGAAAATGAGGAGTAATTAGTTTTTCGAAAAGTTTTGCGATGACTGACAACTGAGAGATTCCGACCTTCTTTGTGAAGTGGAATAACAAATGATTCCTTCCAAATAAGAGCAAAGTGGGAGGTTTCTAAGGACAAGGTAAACAATTTTAGAAGGGGATTGCACAGACGTCGGCACAATACCTAAGCACACAGCCAGTATTTCATCGGGACCTGGTGAACAAACGGGCTTAACACGGTGAAGATCATGAAAGCTTTTTTTAATTGATATTGATTTTTTATTTAGCTATAAAGTAGGTAATCGCGTGTGCTAAAGAATTACGAGAAGTTATCATGTAAAACAGTGTAAATGTCTGTCTATTTACTTTTCAGCGACCCAAGTCGGAGATTGATCTTCAGCGTTTAAATAATCCTGAATGAGTTACATATTCAACGACATGAAATCTTTTAAATCTTGAAGTATGTCCTGGAAGTTGTTGAAAATACCTACGGCGCAGGCAAAAATAGTTGAAGTAAACAGCGGGGGCGTCGTGGGACCAATTCGGGCTGCATCAGCTTTATTCGGCTGCATACAAGTAACTACCTTCTAAGCTTAAACATAGAGCCGCGCTCCCGCCTGCTTTACTCCGCTTAAACGAGAGCGGGAGATCGACGTCGGGCGACTGCGAAGATTGGATGCCGAGGTCCGAGATCGATGAGCGGAGGACCGGCGAGCGTCGGCACGCTCGACAAACAATGCGCGGAGGAGGAGCGCAAGAGCGGCCGAGGGGCCCAAGGGTTATTTATTGATAAAAAAGGATCTGTCAAATTAAGTTAATTATAGAAAAACAAAAGAGCCACTGATTCTAAGGCTAAAAGGCTATTTTTTATTTGGTTACATTTGATAGATCTGCAATACCAGGGGGGTAACGCTTAAGTAAAACCTTTCCTCCTTAACTATATGTCTCTCAGCATTGGTTGTAGAACAATTTGTTACAGGCGACTAAATAACTCACATCGTGGGTACTGCTTTAGCTCCCCTGAGCTAAGGGGACCCAGAGCGGGTCCCTACCAAACACTCAGAGGGTGATTTAAAAGCTCAAATAACACTAGACCTTCTCTGTATACTTTTCTGTGTAACATATGTATATTTAAGTTATTTAAAACGTAAATTAACTATAATAATAATGCAAAAGACAAATTTTATTTAATCATAATTGTATTCAACGAATTTTATTCTGTTAGATGCATTTGATAGCAGGAGACCAAAGAAAATCAATGAAAATGTATGGAGCGGCCTTTTTTTTCTCAATCTCATGTTCTATTCTGTACTGCGATGGTCATGGAAGACTTATTGAACCACCAAGTAGAGCGTCGGCTTGGCGTTATGGATTTCAAACACCACCAGATTATAATGATCATCAATTATACTGCGGCGGGTTTACCCGCCAGTGGAAAAAAAATGGGGGTAAATGCGGAGAGTGCGGAGACCCCTGGGATATTCCAGAGCCACGTCCCCATGAAAGCGGCGGCCAGTGGGGGCAAGGCTTAATCGTGAGAAGTTATTTTCCAGGATCCGAGATGACAATACGCGTCGAATTAACGGCTAGCCATATGGGGTATACAAAATAATTCAAAGGTGTGCGGAGACCTTAAAGTTTTTTCTTTTTACAGATATTTTGAGTTTCGGTTGTGTCCAAAAGCAAATGCTAAACAGTCTTGTCTGGATGAAAATGTATTGCCCATAATAGGTGGTTTTCCTTCCCAGCCAAGTCCATCAGACTTGAAATATCGATTTTATCCTCGAAATGGAAGTCGTATTTATGAAATGAAAGCACGTCTGCCAGGTAATTAATATATCCTACCACAGGACAATATTTTTTAAAATAATTAAAAAATTTTCATTGCAGATTCACCATGTGAACATTGCGTGCTGCAATGGCGTTATATTGCTGGTAATAATTGGGGAATTTGTGATGATGGCAACGGTGCCGTTGGTTGTGGCCCACAGGAAGAATTTCGTTCATGTTCGGATATCTCATTAAGTTTAGATTTGCCTGTTCGTACAAGTAGACCATTATTCACTACATCTCAACAACCGACTAAAATATTATCAATTTACGAAAATATGACAGATAATCAAAATAGTAAATCATTAAAATATTGTGTTTGGATTTCAATACTTTTCATAATATTTCTTTCCGTATTGGTATTTTTGTACAAATTTAAAGAGTTAAAACGACTTTTTCATAAAAATACATTTTTTAAAGAAAAAAAACTGTTTTCTTTTGGAAATTTTGTTCGCAAAACTTTTTTTTTTAAATTTAAATGTGATTTATCGCAAACAACTAGTGATCTCAGCAATGATGCTATTCAAAATATTCCAATTCCACCTCCAAGAACTAAAAAGTTAGGAAACATAATTAAAGTTTGTGTTGATGAGTAAACCTCCTCTTAATAAGACATGATTAAATTGATAAAGTCAATAATTATCATTAATTATAAATTTTCTGTGTTCACAAATATAAGTTTTTATTATTTATTAAACATATTATTTATTGTTCGGAGGGGGTGGCTTTAACCTGAAATGCACCTGATAAGTAAAAACACGGAAGTAACCTTTTCGGGGTTTTGCGCGTCGTGCGTATGTCTTTATTTGTAGAATGGTAAATTAGAACTAATACAAGAAAGTTAAGCTTAGCTACAGTGAGCGAATTGGAAGCTCAGTGGACTGAAAGCCCGGAGGAAAAGGGAGAGAGAGAGAGTGTACAGGATCACACTGTCTCTGGAAATTAAGCGCCCTTTTGGCGTGAACAATAACTGTAAATGATCAAAATACCCCAGGAAAAAACCTCATGATTTATCCCACTTTATCTGCCTGAGGACAGGCCAAATTCAAAGGTTGGGGGAGTGACATGTCCACAGTCTCACAGACCAGCACATGCCTACGTTTAAAAACACGCCTAAGCGTGTGAGTGAATATGTTTGTGCATTAGCCGTTTGCCAATGCAGAATAGCGGAGACAAGGGAGGCGGAAAAAATTGAGAAAAATCGGAGCGTCGACTTGCAGTCGATTATGTATGCAATTTCAATGCGTTTGCTTTTGCTGATATGTAGCGCAGCTTGGGATAGAGCAGAGGAGAGACAATAAATATATATTATGTTTATTTGGATGTAGCTGAGCTTAGGATAGAGCAGGGAAGAGTAATTAAGTAATTAAGTCGGCGTTTATGTGCCGTGGGTTTTGGGCATGTATTTATATATAGGAGCTGTGGACTGTATATTAGAGTTTTCTTTTCGCAAAATTATATTTTATGTTAATCCAGGATAGAAAAAAATAATTATTATTTTTTTTAGTTTGCTGGGAAAAAAATTTAAATTATTAAAAATACTCTCTTCTCTTGCGCTCTCGTTTTGTGTAATTTTTTGATAAAAACAACCGGTGTTTTATTCTAATTCTTTGATTTTGTGATTAATAAAGATCCCGTTCACTTCGTGTGCATGCAGCTATTCTGTTTTGTGTATTTATTTATTTTTAATTTCACATTTTAGTTGTGCTGCTAGTGTTTGCTTTTGCATTTTTTGCATTCCTCTTAACGAAAGGCTTGCTCCCACGCTCACCCGCTTACTTGTTCTCGCACTCTCCCGTTTTTTCGGTGCAGCTGCACTCTTATCTCTCCCTACGCAAAGGTACAGTGGTGATTCCAAATAATGTCCGCTATTATCTGTGTCGTTAAAACCTGTAAAAAGGTTATTACCTATGCTGATCTTACAATCGGCTGCTGGCTGGGCGACAACATTATGCATTTCAAGAGCATTGGTGTTGGGGCTCGGGCGGTAGACGATGTAAGAAAAAACATCGGTCTGCGGTACTGTTGTGAGGCCTGTCGCGATGTCGAAAGGGAGATGATTTCTCTTATGCGGCAAACCAAAAACGGGTTTAAAGAAGTATTATTGAGCTTTCGTAAAACTCAAGATATGTTCTTGGCGCTGGACACACAATTTAATAGTCTAGCCTAAAGCTATTAAACGAGTCTCCTAGGCGCAAAAAAAAACCGCAACCTGTCTGCAGCATACAGACGGATCTCTTAACCCCTCTGCGGGCTCTTAACAGCAGCCTTCCTCGGCTCAGACATCGACCTCAGGACTGAATCCAAGGGTTCTGATGTCGAGTGGCAGAAAAGATTCGGTACCCGAATGTGCCGCGGGAGGGACCGTGCCCCCGGTGATTTCTGTAGTGTCCCCTGGGGGGTCTCAAATATTGACCCCTCAGAGCCCCATTAATTTACCTGCCTAGGGTGTCCGGCCCAGACTACCGGCCGATATTGGCAATGCAGACATTCAGTCTGTATCGCCAAAAGCCATTATAGCGGTCCCACCTACGAAACAGATTTTTGTTTCGCTGCTCTCCCCTTCTCAAACATCGGAAGATGTAATTGCCTTTATACAAGGCAAAACTATAGCCGAAAATACTAAACTTAAGGTGGAAAAATTCAAATTTTCTTATGCTAGGGACATTTCATCTTTTTAAATAAATGTCCCTAAAGAACTCTTTGACAATATATGCTCTAGCAATTTGTGGTCAGAGTGTGTGGTTGTCAAGGAGTATGAAGCTAAGAAAAAGAAACGGCGACCTGTAGGAATAAGTCTTCCCAGGCCCGACCAGACCACTGCGCCCTCTACGTCTTCCCCTCTAAAAAGCTAACAAATCCCCTTTTTTTCCTATCAGAATGCAAGAGGTTTACGTAGTAAGCTTCCCAAATTGTATTCTAATAGTCTGTCGTTTGCTTCCCAGGTTATTGTGTTCACAGAAACCTGGTTAAAGCCGGAGATTCTGAGCTCCGAAGTTTTTCCAGCTGTATTCACGATATATAGGCTGGATCGGCCTATCAGACGTGGAGGTGGTGTCCT